>CAWUFW010013784.1:0-186234 GCA_963921515.1 Calotriton arnoldi | reverse complement strand
TGAGATGTGCAGTGGGGGCGCCCAGATAAGAACTGCCTGATCTCAACGTGGCACCCAGGCGGGACTTGCCTGACCACAATATGGCGCCCGCAGCTTATACAGTCGAGGGACTTTGCAAGTAGTTTTAGATTAAGGCTGGTTTCTTCTGCCTCCCTGTAACCATCCTCCAGCCTTGTGTCTCTGCCTACCTCCGCCTCTGTGCTCACAGCAACGCTCTCGGTTGGAAAACAACCTGAGGAGAAGTGGGAAAGCCATGAGATGAGAAAGAATACTCAATCGGACCATCGCGTATGCAGGAGCTCCGTAAGGAAAATCTCCAGTTCCACCTTTCATAAAACTATAATCGTGGTGCCTTCTGTAAATTACTTATTACCATTCCACAGTGAAAAGTACCAATTTGTTACCATCCACCAATTGTTATAACCAGCAACGCTACTAGAGATGAGCATAAAACGTTACCACTGGGATCCTGCTCAAATGCCCTAGAATCACTACTGCTGCTGGGAATGGGGAAGATCAGCAGACTTTGGAACTGTCCCTTCCACATCTCCTTTTCACCACTCCTGACCTGGGGCGAGCTGGAGGATGAGGCGGAAGGCGCTTCCCAGTAACACCGTGAACGATGCTCTCGATGGAACTTTGACAATGCCCCCTGGGCTGAATCCATAACTGTCTGTACTTACCGCGGTGCCCGAGCAACCTTGGCCGATGCCCGGTGGAGCTGTCCTATGCAGCTATAGAGGAGTTTGACTCTGGTTTTTCCCTCGGCCGTCACCTACCCGGCCGGACATCGGACATTGTTTTCCTCGTCTCCCCGTTGTGTCTTCCTCCTGCATTCCTTACCCCTCTTTACCGTTCCCCCTCTACCTTTCACTCCCCTTAAGATGTATGTACGCGCTAATAGCTCATATTATTGTGTAATCTCTTGTTTTTCTCCTATGTCTAGACTTGGCTATGTAATTTTGTAACCTGTAACTCGCTGATCCTCATGTACAGCGCTCTGATACCTCCGAGTCTAGCCAGCGCTATATAAAACTTTGCAAATAAATAAAGAAATAAAATAAAAGGAAAGTGATAGACTACAATTAGGAAATATGTGGAGTCGCTATCCCTTTGTCCAGTGATAATTAAAGGTTCTGATTCACAAAATAGAGTGGAGTCTTTTATATCAGAGAAGAAGCAACAGCGCCCGTACCAATGATTTTCCTCTTTGGCTCTCAGTCTTCCTTCTGCTGACACTCAAAAAATGGGTGAATTTATGAACCTTGCATGCTGATTGCAACAATTCTCTGTGCTCTTTGTGTATGTGTAAACATTATATGAATTAAATGGAATCACTTAAATGTGTTTTCCTTTTTCTATTAACAAAATCATTATTTCGATTCAATGTCAAAATCTCTTTTTATTGACTTTATCTCTGCAGAACAAACCACCGAAAATATTCCAACGGGACAGGAACATATTGGTGAGTATTTTGGAACTCAGTAAACTCAATATATGCCTTTGAAACATAAACCAAGTGGGAGGACGCCTACTGGTCCATTTGGAAACAGGATAGACACTACTTTTTACTCCTACTTTAAAGCCAATAAAATCCCCTCCTGGGAAGAATTAGAAAGAGATGATGTGACAGCCCGGAAGATCAATAAATTCTAAACAAATGGCCTGACAAATAAAACATTACTTATATGCACAGATACATTCAATGTTTATAGCAAAGAGCCAGTAAGAGGAAGAAAGGATTAGTTTTCAATAGAGAGGAAAATATGGAGCACTAGGTGCAGCACAGAGAAATGAAATATTTAGAAAATCTGGTAACAATTGCTGACAGACACTCTATTTGGTTAATTTCTCCCTTCTTAAAACACAATCACTTATAGAAACTCTCCAAACAGAGAGCACTAGAGGAGAGCATTAACTTATCATGAACCAAACATGGAAAGAATCCAATGACTTTTGTTCTCATGAGTACATTAAGTAATGTAATACAAAAAATCGAAATGAAATGTATAAACTTAGGGGGCACCCTTTAAACTTTCTCACTGTTGCAACTTTGAAAATGAAAGAGACAGACTAAAATTTGGAAATCTCAAGTTTTTTTCTTTTCGTTCAGAGATAATTAAGGTTCTGATATAAAAAACAGAGGGGAGTCTTTTAGACTAGAGCAGAAGCAACAACGCACGTACCAATGATTTTCTGCTTTGGCTTTCAGTCTTCCATTTTCTGTCAATCAAATAATAATTGTTTTGTTTAACCTTGTTTGCTGATTGCAACACTTCTCTGTGTTCATTGAGCGTGTGTAAACATTATCTCAATTAGATGCAGCAATGTATATGTGTTTTCCTTTTTCTATTAGCAAGATCAATATTTTGATTCTATGTTAAATTCTCTTTTTATTGACTTTATCTCTCCAGAGCAAACCACTCAAAATATGCCAACGGGACAGGATGAAATTGGTGAGTATTTTCCAACTCAGTTAACTCAATAGATGCTTTCAAAACATAAATCAAATGGGATGACAGCTACTGGGCCATGTGGAAATAGGCCAGAAACAAATACTTGCTATTAATGTGAAGTCAATACAAAACACATCCTGAGAAAAATTTGAAAAAGATGATGTGGCAGACAGGACGATCAATGAATTCTAAGGAAATGGCCTGATAAATGAAACATTACTTATATGGAAAGGTAAATGCAATGTTCTTAGCAAAGACCAAGTAAGTAAAAGTAAGGATTAGTGTTCAATGGAAAAGAAAATATGGAGAACTGGGTGCAGCACAAAGAAATGAAATATATTTGGAGAATATTGTAGCAATTGCTGACTGACTCCATATTTGATTCATTTCTCCATTCTGAAAACATAACTACTTATAGAAATCTCTCCAAACAGAGAGCACTAGAGGAGAGCATTAAATTGTCATGAATTAGGCATGGAAAGAATCCAATGACATTTTGGTCTCATGAATAAATTAATTATATTAATGCAAAGAATCAAAATGAAATGTAGGAACTTGTGGATTCCCTTTCACCTTTCTCAGTGACGCAACTTTGAAAATCTGGCCCCGCCCATTGATGGGCGGGGCCAGATGGCCGGGTGGACGTGAGTCTCCTCGGTTCCTGCGCCCAAGAGCTGTTTGTAGTGCTTATATTGAGAGTTATCGTCTCCAAATGGGAGCGGAGTTCGAGTGGAACCATGCGGTGAAAGAGGTACCGGTTGGGGAAGGCGAGCGGTGGCAGAATTGAGGCATCCAGCAAACCCGGAGCGCAAGCAGCGGATCTGCGACACCTACAAAACGGCGGGGGCGCCCGTGACACCCTTTGTTATTTGCCGTGGCGCCCGCCGTTTCCCCCAACCTGCAATGTGGACTTCCCCTGCTGAGCAAAAATAGCGGTGGTGAGCAGCGAAGAGAAATTGAGGAACCCGGGAGAGCAAGAGGCAGATTAACTGCGCGTCGGTTTGCGCCCGTCTGAAGCCTCGTGACCGCTGCCGGCAGGAATTCACAGATTGCCAGTGCGAGAGGCCCCCTTTCAGTGAAGAGGTCAGCCTGGGGGCAATAAAGCTTATAAATGAAGCTTCGGGGACTGGGGGGCTGAGATGTGCAGTGGTGGCGCCCAGATAAGAACTGCCTGATCTCAACGTGGCACCCAGGCGGGACTTGCCTGACCTCAATATGGCGCCCTCCGCTTATACAGTCGAGGGACTTTGCAAGTAGTTTTAGATTAAGGCTGGTTTCTTCAGCCTCCCTGTAACCATCCTCCAGCCTTGTGTCTCTGCCTACCTCCGCCTCTGTGTTCACAGCAACGCTGTCGGTGGGAAAACAACCTGAGGGGAAGTGGGAAAGCCATGAGATGAGAAAGAATACTCAATCGGACCATCGCGTATGCAGGAGCTCCGTGAGAAAAATCTCCAGTTCCACCTTTCATAAAACTATAATCGTGGTGCCTTCTGTAAATTACTTATTACCATTCCACAGTGAAAAGTACCAATTTGTTACCATCCACCAATTGTTATAACCAGCAAAGCTACTAGAGATGAGCATAAAACGTTACCACTGGGATCCTGCTCAAATGCCCTAGAATCACTACTGCTGCTGGGAATGGGGAAGATCAGCAGACTTTGGAACTGTCCCTTCCACATCTCCTTTTCACCACTCCTGACCTGGGGCGAGCTGGAGGATGAGGCGGAAGGCGCTTCCCAGTAACACCGTGAACGATGCTCTCGATGGAACTTTGACAATGCCCCCTGGGCGGAATCCATAACTGTCTGTACTTACCGCGGTGCCCGAGCAACCTTGGCCGATGCCCGGTGGAGCTGTCCTATGCAGCTATAGAGGAGTTTGACTCTGGTTTTTCCCTCGGCCGTCACCTACCCAGCCGGACATCGGACATTGTTTTCCTCGTCTCCCCGTTGTGTCTTCCACCTGCATTCCTTACCCCTCTTTACCGTTCCCCCTCTACCTTTCACTCCCCTTAAGATGTATGTACGCGCTAATAGCTCATATTATTGTGTAATCTCATGTTTTTCTCCTATGTCTAGACTTGGCTATGTAATTTTGTAACCTGTAACTCGCTGATCCTCATGTACAGCGCTCTGATACCTCCGAGTCTAGCCAGCGCTATATAAAACTTTGCAAATAAATAAATAAAAGGAAAGTGATAGACTACAATTAGGAAATATGTGGAGTCGCTATCCCTATGTCCAGTGATAATTAAAGGTTCTGATTTACAAAATTGAGTGGAGTCTTTTATACCAGAGCAGAAGCAACAGCGCACGTACCAATGATTTTCTGCTTTGGCTCTCAGTCTTCCTTCTGCTGACACTCAAAAAATGGGTGAATTTATGAACCTTGCATGCTGATTGCAACAATTCTCTGTGCTCTTTGTGTATGTGTAAACATTATATGAATTAAATGGAATCACTCAAATGTGTTTTCCTTTTTCTATTAACAAGATCATTATTTCGATTCAATGTCAAAATCTCTTTTTATTGACTTTATCTCTGCAGAACAAACCACCCAAAATATTCCAACGGGACAGGAACATATTGGTGAGTATTTTGGAACTCAGTAAACTCAATATATGCCTTTGAAACATAAACCAAGTGGGAGGACGCCTACTGGTCCATGTGGAAACAGGATAGACACTACTTTTTACTCCTACTTTAAAGCCAATAAAATCCCCTCGTGGGAAGAATTAGAAAGAGATGATGTGACAGCCCGGAAGATCAATAAATGCTAAACAAATGGCCTGACAAATAAAACATTACTTATATGCACAGATACATTCAATGTTTATAGCAAAGAGCCAGTAAGAGGAACAAAGGGTTAGTTTTCAATAGAGAGGAAAATATGGAGCACTAGGTGCAGCACAGAGAAATGAAATATTTAGAAAATCTGGTAACAATTGCTGACAGACACTCTATTTGGTTAATTTCTCCCTTCTTAAAACACAATCACTTATAGAAACTCGCCAAACAGAGAGCACTAGAGGAGGACATTAACTTATCATGAACCAAACATGGAAAGAATCCAATGACTTTTGTTCTCATGAGTACATTAAGTAATGTAATACAAAAAATCGAAATGAAATGTATAAACTTAGGGGGCACCCTTTAAACTTTCTCACTGTTGCAACTTTGAAAATGAAAGAGACAGACTAAAATTTGGAAATCTCAAGTTTTTTTCTTTTCGTTCAGAGATAATTAAGGTTCTGATATAAAAAACAGAGGGGAGTCTTTTAGACTAGAGCAGAAGCAACAACGCATGTACCAATGATTTTCTGCTTTGGCTTTCAGTCTTCCCTTTTCTGTCAATCAAATAATAATTGTTTTGTTTAACCTTGTATGCTGATTGCAACACTTCTCTGTGTTCATTGAGCGTGTGTAAACATTATCTCAATTAGATGCAGCAATGTATATGTGTTTTCCTTTTTCTATTAGCAAGATCAATATTTTGATTCTATGTTAAATTCTCTTTTTATTGACTTTATCTCTCCAGAGCAAACCACTCAAAATATGCCAACGGGACAGGATGAAATTGGTGAGTATTTTCCAACTCAGTTAACTCAATAGATGCTTTCAAAACATAAATCAAATGGGATGACAGCTGCTGGGCCATGTGGAAATAGGCCAGAAACAAATACTTGCTCTTAATGTACAGTCCATACAAAACACATCCTGAGAAAAATTTGAAAAAGATGATGTGGCAGACAGGACGATCAATTAATTCTAAGGAAATGGCCTGATAAATGAAACATTACTTATATGGAAAGGTAAATGCAATGTTCTTAGCAAAGACCAAGTAAGTAAAAGTAAGGATTAGTGTTCAATGGAAAAGAAAATATGGAGAACTGGGTGCAGCACAAAGAAATGTAATATTTTTGGAGAATATTGTAGCAAATGCTGACTGACTCCATATTTGATTCATTTCTCCATTCTGAAAACATAACTACTTATAGAAATCTCTCCAAACAGAGAGCACTAGAGGAGAGCATTAAATTGTCATGAATTAGGCATGGAAAGAATCCAATGACATTTTGGTCTCATGAATAAATTAATTATATTAATGCAAAGAATCAAAATGAAATGTAGGATCTTGTGGATTCCCTTTCACCTTTCTCAGTGATGCAACTTTGAAAATCTGGCCGCACCCATTGATGGGCGGGGCCAGATGGCCGGGTGGACGTGAGTCTCCTCGGTTCCTGCGCCCAAGAGCTGTTTGTAGTGCATATATTGAGAGTTATCGTCTCCAAATGGGAGCGGAGTTCGAGTGGAACCATGCGGTGAAAGAGGTACCGGTTGGGGAAGGCGAGCGGTGCCAGAATTGAGACATCCAGCAAACCCGGAGCGCAAGCAGCGGATCTGTGACACCTACAAAATGGCAGGGGCGCCCGTGACACCCTTTGTTATTTGCCGTGGCACCCGCCGTTTCCCCCAACCTGCAATGTGGACTTCCCCTGCTGAGCAAAAATAGCGGTGGTGAGCAGCAAAGAGAAATTGAGGAACCCGGGAGAGCAAGAGGCAGATTAACTGCGCGTCGGTTTGCGCCCGTCTGAAGCCTCGTGACCGCTGCCGGCAGGAATTCACAGATTGCCAGTGCGAGAGGCCCCCTTTCAGTGAAGAGGTCAGCCTAGGGGGCAATAAAGCTTATAAATGAAGCTTAGGGGACTGGGGGCTGAGATGTGCAGTGGGGACGCCCAGATAAGAACTGCCTGATCTCAACGTGGCACCCAGGCGGGACTTGCCTGACCTCAATATGGCGCCCTCCGCTTATACAGTCGAGGGACTTTGCAAGTAGTTTTAGATTAAGGCTGGTTTCTTCTGCCTCCCTGTAACCATCAACAAGCCTTGCGTCTCTGCCTACCTCCGCCTCTGTGCTCACAGCAACGCTCTCAGTGGGAAAACAACCTGAGGGGAAGTGGGAAAGCCATGAGATGAGAAAGAATACTCAATCGGACCATCGCGTATGCAGGAGCTCCGTGAGAAAAATCTCCAGTTCCATCTTTCATAAAACTATAATCGTGGTGCCTTCTGTAAATTACTTATTACCATTCCACAGTGAAAAGTACCAATTTGTTACCATCCACCAATTGTTATAACCAGCAAAGCTACTAGAGATGAGCATAAAACGTTACCACTGGGATCCTGCTCAAATGCCCTAGAATCACTACTGCTGCTGGGAATGGGGAAGATCAGCAGACTTTGGAACTGTCCCTTCCACATCTCCTTTTCACCACTCCTGACCTGGGGCGAGCTGGAGGATGAGGCAGAAGGCGCTTCCCAGTAACACCGTGAACGATGCTCTCGATGGAACTTTGACAATGCCCCCTGGGCGGAATCCATAACTGTCTGTACTTACTGCGGTGCCCGAGCAACCTTGGCCGATGCCCGGTGGAGCTGTCCTATGCAGCTATAGAGGAGTTTGACTCTGGTTTTTCCCTCGGCCGTCACCTACCCAGCCGGACATCGGACATTGTTTTCCTCGTCTCCCCGTTGTGTCTTCCACCTGCATTCCTTACCCCTCTTTACCGTTCCCCCTCTACCTTTCACTCCCCTTAAGATGTATGTACGCGCTAATAGCTCATATTATTGTGTAATCTCATGTTTTTCTCCTATGTCTAGACTTGGCTATGTAATTTTGTAACCTGTAACTCGCTGATCCTCATGTACAGCGCTCTGATACCTCCGAGTCTAGCCAGCGCTATATAAAACTTTGCAAATAAATAAAATAAAAGGAAAGTGATAGACTACAATTAGGAAATATGTGGAGTCGCTATCCCTTTGTCCAGTGATAATTAAAGGTTCTGATTCACAAAATTGAGTGGAGTCTTTTATACCAGAGCAGAAGCAACAGCGCACGTACCAATGATTTTCTGCTTTGGCTCTCAGTCTTCCTTCTGCTGACACTCAAAAAATGGGTGAATTTATGAACCTTGCATGCTGATTGCAACAATTCTCTGTGCTCTTTGTGTATGTGTAAACATTATATGAATTAAATGGAATCACTCAAATGTGTTTTCCTTTTTCTATTAACAAGATCATTATTTCGATTCAATGTCAAAATCTCTTTTTATTGACTTTATCTCTGCAGAACAAACCACCCAAAATATTCCAACGGGACAGGAACATATTGGTGAGTATTTTGGAACTCAGTAAACTCAATATATGCCTTTGAAACATAAACCAAGTGGGAGGACGCCTACTGGTCCATGTGGAAACAGGATAGACACTACTTTTTACTCCTACTTTAAAGCCAATAAAATCCCCTCGTGGGAAGAATTAGAAAGAGATGATGTGACAGCCCGGAAGATCAATAAATTCTAAACAAATGGCCTGACAAATAAAACATTACTTATATGCACAGATACATTCAATGTTTATAGCAAAGAGCCAGTAAGAGGAAGAAAGGATTAGTTTTCAATAGAGAGGAAAATATGGAGCACTAGGTGCAGCACAGAGAAATGAAATATTTAGAAAATCTGGTAACAATTGCTGACAGACACTCTATTTGGTTCATTTCTCCCTTCTTAAAACACAATCACTTATAGAAACTCTCCAAACAGAGAGCACTAGAGGAGAGCATTAACTTATCATGAACCAAACATGGAAAGAATCCAATGACTTTTGTTCTCATGAGTACATTAAGTAATGTAATACAAAAAATCGAAATGAAATGTATAAACTTAGGGGGCACCCTTTAAACTTTCTCACTGTTGCAACTTTGAAAATGAAAGAGACAGACTAAAATTTGGAAATCTCAAGTTTTTTTCTTTTCGTTCAGAGATAATTAAGGTTCTGATATAAAAAACAGAGGGGAGTCTTTTAGACTAGAGCAGAAGCAACAACGCACGTACCAATGATTTTCTGCTTTGGCTTTCAGTCTTCCCTTTTCTGTCAATCAAATAATAATTGTTTTGTTTAACCTTGTTTGCTGATTGCAACACTTCTCTGTGTTCATTGAGCGTGTGTAAACATTATCTCAATTAGATGCAGCAATGTATATGTGTTTTCCTTTTTCTATTAGCAAGATCAATATTTTGATTCCATGTTAAATTCTCTTTTTATTGACTTTATCTCTCCAGAGCAAACCACTCAAAATATGCCAACGGGACAGGATGAAATTGGTGAGTATTTTCCAACTCAGTTAACTCAATAGATGCTTTCAAAACATAAATCAAATGGGATGACAGCTACTGGGCCATGTGGAAATAGGCCAGAAACAAATACTTGCTCTTAATGTGAAGTCAATACAAAACACATCCTGAGAAAAATTTGAAAAAGATGATGTGGCAGACAGGACGATCAATGAATTCTAAGGAAATGGCCTGATAAATGAAACATTACTTATATGGAAAGGTAAATGCAATGTTCTTAGCAAAGACCAAGTAAGTAAAAGTAAGGATTAGTGTTCAATGGAAAAGAAAATATGGAGAACTGGGTGCAGCACAAAGAAATGAAATATATTTGGAGAATATTGTAGCAATTGCTGACTGACTCCATATTTGATTCATTTCTCCATTCTGAAAACATAACTACTTATAGAAATCTCTCCAAACAGAGAGCACTAGAGGAGAGCATTAAATTGTCATGAATTAGGCATGGAAAGAATCCAATGGCATTTTGGTCTCATGAATAAATTAATTATATTAATGCAAAGAATCAAAATGAAATGTAGGAACTTGTGGATTCCCTTTCACCTTTCTCATTGACGTGAACTTTGAAAATCTGGCCCCGCCCATTGATGGGCGGGGCCAGATGGCCGGGTGGACGTGAGTCTCCTCGGTTCCTGCGCCCAAGAGCTGTTTGAAGTGCTTATATTGAGAGTTATCGTCTCCAAATGGGAGCGGAGTTCGAGTGGAACCATGCGGTGAAAGAGGTACCGGTTGGGGAAGGCGAGCGGTGCCAGAATTGAGGCATCCAGCAAACCCAGAGCGCAAGCAGCGGATCTGCGCGACCTACAAAATGGCGGGGGCGCCTGTGACACCCTTTGTTATTTGCCGTGGCGCCCGCCGTTTCCCCCGACCTGCAATGTGGACCTCCCCTGCTGAGCAAAAATAGCGGTGGTGAGCAGCGAAGAGAAATTGAGGAACCCGGGAGAGCAAGAGGCAGATTAACTGCGCGGCGGTTTGCGCCCGTCTGAAGCCTCGTGACCGCTGCCGGCAGGAATTCACAGATTGCCAGTGCGAGAGGCCCCCTTTCAGTGAAGAGGTCAGCCTGGGGGCAATAAAGCTTATAAATGAAGCTTAGGGGACTGGGGGGCTGAGATGTGCAGTGGGGGCGCCCAGATAAGAACTGCCTGATCTCAACGTGGCACCCAGGCGGGACTTGCCTGACCTCAATATGGCGCCCTCCGCTTATACAGTCGAGGGACTTTGCAAGTAGTTTTAGATTAAGGCTGGTTTCTTCTGCCTCCCTGTAACCATGCTCCAGCCTTGTGTCTCTGCCTACCTCCGCCTCTGTGCTCACAGCAACGCTCTCGGTGGGAAAACAACCTGAGGGGAAGTGGGAAAGCCATGAGATGAGAAAGAATACTCAATCGGACCATCGCGTATGCAGGAGCTCCGTGAGAAAAATCTCCAGTTCCACCTTTCATAAAACTATAATCGTGGTGCCTTCTGTAAATTACTTATTACCATTCCACAGTGAAAAGTACCAATTTGTTACCATCCACCAATTGTTATAACCAGCAAAGCTACTAGAGATGAGCATAAAACGTTACCACTGGGATCCTGCTCAAATGCCCTAGAATCACTACTGCTGCTGGGAATGGGGAAGATCAGCAGACTTTGGAACTGTCCCTTCCACATCTCCTTTTCACCACTCCTGACCTGGGGCGAGCTGGAGGATGATGCGGAAGGCGCTTCCCAGTAAAACCGTGAACGATGCTCTCGATGGAACTTTGACAATGCCCCCTGGGCGGAATCCATAACTGTCTGTACTTACCGCGGTGCCCGAGCAACCTTGGCCGATGCCCGGTGGAGCTGTCCTATGCAGCTATAGAGGAGTTTGACTCTGGTTTTTCCCTCGGCCGTCACCTACCCAGCCGGCCATCGGACATTGTTTTCCTCGTCTCCCCGTTGTGTCTTCCACCTGCATTCCTTACCCCTCTTTACCGTTCCCCCTCTACCTTTCACTCCCCTTAAGATGTATGTACGCGCTAATAGCTCATATTATTGTGTAATCTCATGTTTTTCTCCTATGTCTAGACTTGGCTATGTAATTTTGTAACCTGTAACTCACTGATCCTCATGTACAGCGCTCTGATACCTTTGAGTCTAGCCAGCCCTATATAAAACTTTGCAAATAAATAAATAAATAAATTAAAAGGAAAGTGATAGACTACAATTAGGAAATATGTGGAGTCGCTATCCCTTTGTCCAGTCATAATTAAAGGTTCTGATTCACAAAATAGAGTGGAGTCTTTTATACCAGAGCAGAAGCAACAGCGCACGTACCAATGATTTTCTGCTTTGGCTCTCAGTCTTCCTTCTGCTGACACTCAAAAAATGGGTGAATTTATGAACCTTGCATGCTGATTGCAACAATTCTCTGTGCTCTTTGTGTATGTGTAAACATTATATGAATTAAATGGAATCACTTAAATGTGTTTTCCTTTTTCTATTAACAAGATCATTATTTCGATTCAATGTCAAAATCTCTTTTTATTGACTTTATCTCTGCAGAACAAACCACCCAAAATATTCCAACGGGACAGGAACATATTGGTGAGTATTTTGGAACTCAGTAAACTCAATATATGCCTTTGAAACATAAACCAAGTGGGAGGACGCCTACTGGTCCATGTGGAAACAGGATAGACACTACTTTTTACTCCTACTTTAAAGCCAATAAAATCCCCTCGTGGGAAGAATTAGAAAGAGATGATGTGACAGCCCGGAAGATCAATAAATTCTAAACAAATGGCCTGACAAATAAAACATTACTTATATGCACAGATACATTCAATGTTTATAGCAAAGAGCCAGTAAGAGGAAGAAAGGATTAGTTTTCAATAGAGAGGAAAATATGGAGCACTAGGTGCAGCACAGAGAAATGAAATATTTAGAAAATCTGGTAACAATTGCTGACAGACACTCTATTTGGTTAATTTCTCCCTTCTTAAAACACAATCACTTATAGAAACTCTCCAAACAGAGAGCACTAGAGGAGAGCATTAACTTATCATGAACCAAACATGGAAAGAATCCAATGACTTTTGTTCTCATGAGTACATTAAGTAATGTAATACAAAAAATCGAAATGAAATGTATAAACTTAGGGGGCACCCTTTAAACTTTCTCACTGTTGCAACTTTGAAAATGAAAGAGACAGACTAAAATTTGGAAATCTCAAGTTTTTTTCTTTTCGTTCAGAGATAATTAAGGTTCTGATATAAAAAACAGAGGGGAGTCTTTTAGACTAGAGCAGAAGCAACAACGCACGTACCAATGATTTTCTGCTTTGGCTTTCAGTCTTCCATTTTCTGTCAATCAAATAATAATTGTTTTGTTTAACCTTGTTTGCTGATTGCAACACTTCTCTGTGTTCATTGAGCGTGTGTAAACATTATCTCAATTAGATGCAGCAATGTATATGTGTTTTCCTTTTTCTATTAGCAAGATCAATATTTTGATTCTATGTTAAATTCTCTTTTTATTGACTTTATCTCTCCAGAGCAAACCACTCAAAATATGCCAACGGGACAGGATGAAATTGGTGAGTATTTTCCAACTCAGTTAACTCAATAGATGCTTTCAAAACATAAATCAAATGGGATGACAGCTACTGGGCCATGTGGAAATAGGCCAGAAACAAATACTTGCTCTTAATGTGAAGTCAATACAAAACACATCCTGAGAAAAATTTGAAAAAGATGATGTGGCAGACAGGACGATCAATGAATTCTAAGGAAATGGCCTGATAAATGAAACATTACTTATATGGAAAGGTAAATGCAATGTTCTTAGCAAAGACCAAGTAAGTAAAAGTAAGGATTAGTGTTCAATGGAAAAGAAAATATGGAGAACTGGGTGCAGCACAAAGAAATGAAATATATTTGGAGAATATTGTAGCAATTGCTGACTGACTCCATATTTGATTCATTTCTCCATTCTGAAAACATAACTACTTATAGAAATCTCTCCAAACAGAGAGCACTAGAGGAGAGCATTAAATTGTCATGAATTAGGCATGGAAAGAATCCAATGACATTTTGGTCTCATGAATAAATTAATTATATTAATGCAAAGAATCAAAATGAAATGTAGGAACTTGTGGATTCCCTTTCACCTTTCTCAGTGACGCAACTTTGAAAATCTGGCCCCGCCCATTGATGGGCGGGGCCAGATGGCCGGGTGGACGTGAGTCTCCTCGGTTCCTGCGCCCAAGAGCTGTTTGTAGTGCTTATATTGAGAGTTATCGTCTCCAAATGGGAGCGGAGTTCGAGTGGAACCATGCGGTGAAAGAGGTACCGGTTGGGGAAGGCGAGCGGTGGCAGAATTGAGGCATCCAGCAAACCCGGAGCGCAAGCAGCGGATCTGCGACACCTACAAAACGGCGGGGGCGCCCGTGACACCCTTTGTTATTTGCCGTGGCGCCCGCCGTTTCCCCCGACCTGCGATGTGGACCTCCCCTGCTGAGCAAAAATAGTGGTGGTGAGCAGCGTAGAGAAATTGAGGAACCCGGGAGAGCAAGAGGTAGATTAACTGCGCGGCGGTTTGCGCCCGTCTGAAGCCTCGTGACCGCTGCCGGCAGGAATTCACAGATTGCCAGTGCGAGAGGCCCCCTTTCAGTGAAGAGGTCAGCCTGGGGGCAATAAAGCTTATAAATGAAGCTTAGGGGACTGGGGGGCTGAGATGTGCAGTGGGGGCGCCCAGATAAGAACTGCCTGATCTCAACGTGGCACCCAGGCGGGACTTGCCTGACCTCAATATGGCGCCCTCCGCTTATACAGTCGAGGGACTTTGCAAGTAGTTTTAGATTAAGGCTGGTTTCTTCTGCCTCCCTGTAACCATCCTCCAGCCTTGTGTCTCTGCCTACCTCCGCCTCTGTGCTCACAGCAACGCTCTCGGTGGGAAAACAACCTGAGGGGAAGTGGGAAAGCCATGAGATGAGAAAGAATACTCAATCGGACCATCGCGTATGCAGGAGCTCCGTGAGAAAAATCTCCAGTTCCACCTTTCATAAAACTATAATCGTGGTGCCTTCTGTAAATTACTTATTACCATTCCACAGTGAAAAGTACCAATTTGTTACCATCCACCAATTGTTATAACCAGCAAAGCTACTAGAGATGAGCATAAAACGTTACCACTGGGATCCTGCTCAAATGCCCTAGAATCACTACTGCTGCTGGGAATGGGGAAGATCAGCAGACTTTGGAACTGTCCCTTCCACATCTCCTTTTCACCACTCCTGACCTGGGGCGAGCTGGAGGATGAGGCGGAAGGCGCTTCCCAGTAACACCGTGAACGATGCTCTCGATGGAACTTTGACAATGCCCCCTGGGCGGAATCCATAACTGTCTGTACTTACCGCGGTGCCCGAGCAACCTTGGCCGATGCCCGGTGGAGCTGTCCTATGCAGCTATAGAGGAGTTTGACTCTGGTTTTTCCCTCGGCCGTCACCTACCCAGCCGGACATCGGACATTGTTTTCCTCGTCTCCCCGTTGTGTCTTCCACCTGCATTCCTTACCCCTCTTTACCGTTCCCCCTCTACCTTTCACTCCCCTTAAGATGTATGTACGCGCTAATAGCTCATATTATTGTGTAATCTCATGTTTTTCTCCTATGTCTAGACTTGGCTATGTAATTTTGTAACCTGTAACTCGCTGATCCTCATGTACAGCGCTCTGATACCTCCGAGTCTAGCCAGCGCTATATAAAACTTTGCAAATAAATAAAAAATAAATAAAAGGAAAGTGATAGACTACAATTAGGAAATATGTGGAGTCGCTATCCCTTTGTCCAGTGATAATTAAAGGTTCTGATTCACAAAATTGAGTGGAGTCTTTTATACCAGAGCAGAAGCAACAGCGCACGTACCAATGATTTTCCTGCTTTGGCTCTCAGTCTTCCTTCTGCTGACACTCAAAAAATGGGTGAATTTATGAACCTTGCATGCTGATTGCAACAATTCTCTGTGCTCTTTGTGTATGTGTAAACATTATATGAATTAAATGGAATCACTTAAATGTGTTTTCCTTTTTCTATTAACAAGATCATTATTTCGATTCAATGTCAAAATCTCTTTTTATTGACTTTATCTCTGCAGAACAAACCACCCAAAATATTCCAACGGGACAGGAACATATTGGTGAGTATTTTGGAACTCAGTAAACTCAATATATGCCTTTGAAACATAAACCAAGTGGGAGGACGCCTACTGGTCCATGTGGAAACAGGATAGACACTACTTTTTACTCCTACTTTAAAGCCAATAAAATCCCCTCGTGGGAAGAATTAGAAAGAGATGATGTGACAGCCCGGAAGATCAATAAATTCTAAACAAATGGCCTGACAAATAAAACATTACTTATATGCACAGATACATTCAATGTTTATAGCAAAGAGCCAGTAAGAGGAAGAAAGGATTAGTTTTCAATAGAGAGGAAAATATGGAGCACTAGGTGCAGCACAGAGAAATGAAATATTTAGAAAATCTGGTAACAATTGCTGACAGACACTCTATTTGGTTAATTTCTCCCTTCTTAAAACACAATCACTTATAGAAACTCTCCAAACAGAGAGCACTAGAGGAGAGCATTAACTTATCATGAACCAAACATGGAAAGAATCCAATGACTTTTGTTCTCATGAGTACATTAAGTAATGTAATACAAAAAATCGAAATGAAATGTATAAACTTAGGGGGCACCCTTTAAACTTTCTCACTGTTGCAACTTTGAAAATGAAAGAGACAGACTAAAATTTGGAAATCTCAAGTTTTTTTCTTTTCGTTCAGAGATAATTAAGGTTCTGATATAAAAAACAGAGGGGAGTCTTTTAGACTAGAGCAGAAGCAACAACGCACGTACCAATGATTTTCTGCTTTGGCTTTCAGTCTTCCATTTTCTGTCAATCAAATAATAATTGTTTTGTTTAACCTTGTTTGCTGATTGCAACACTTCTCTGTGTTCATTGAGCGTGTGTAAACATTATCTCAATTAGATGCAGCAATGTATATGTGTTTTCCTTTTTCTATTAGCAAGATCAATATTTTGATTCTATGTTAAATTCTCTTTTTATTGACTTTATCTCTCCAGAGCAAACCACTCAAAATATGCCAACGGGACAGGATGAAATTGGTGAGTATTTTCCAACTCAGTTAACTCAATAGATGCTTTCAAAACATAAATCAAATGGGATGACAGCTACTGGGCCATGTGGAAATAGGCCAGAAACAAATACTTGCTATTAATGTGAAGTCAATACAAAACACATCCTGAGAAAAATTTGAAAAAGATGATGTGGCAGACAGGACGATCAATGAATTCTAAGGAAATGGCCTGATAAATGAAACATTACTTATATGGAAAGGTAAATGCAATGTTCTTAGCAAAGACCAAGTAAGTAAAAGTAAGGATTAGTGTTCAATGGAAAAGAAAATATGGAGAACTGGGTGCAGCACAAAGAAATGAAATATATTTGGAGAATATTGTAGCAATTGCTGACTGACTCCATATTTGATTCATTTCTCCATTCTGAAAACATAACTACTTATAGAAATCTCTCCAAACAGAGAGCACTAGAGGAGAGCATTAAATTGTCATGAATTAGGCATGGAAAGAATCCAATGACATTTTGGTCTCATGAATAAATTAATTATATTAATGCAAAGAATCAAAATGAAATGTAGGAACTTGTGGATTCCCTTTCACCTTTCTCAGTGACGCAACTTTGAAAATCTGGCCCCGCCCATTGATGGGCGGGGCCAGATGGCCGGGTGGACGTGAGTCTCCTCGGTTCCTGCGCCCAAGAGCTGTTTGTAGTGCTTATATTGAGAGTTATCGTCTCCAAATGGGAGCGGAGTTCGAGTGGAACCATGCGGTGAAAGAGGTACCGGTTGGGGAAGGCGAGCGGTGGCAGAATTGAGGCATCCAGCAAACCCGGAGCGCAAGCAGCGGATCTGCGACACCTACAAAACGGCGGGGGCGCCCGTGACACCCTTTGTTATTTGCCGTGGCGCCCGCCGTTTCCCCCAACCTGCAATGTGGACTTCCCCTGCTGAGCAAAAATAGCGGTGGTGAGCAGCGAAGAGAAATTGAGGAACCCGGGAGAGCAAGAGGCAGATTAACTGCGCGTCGGTTTGCGCCCGTCTGAAGCCTCGTGACCGCTGCCGGCAGGAATTCACAGATTGCCAGTGCGAGAGGCCCCCTTTCAGTGAAGAGGTCAGCCTGGGGGGCAATAAAGCTTATAAATGAAGCTTCGGGGACTGGGGGGCTGAGATGTGCAGTGGTGGCGCCCAGATAAGAACTGCCTGATCTCAACGTGGCACCCAGGCGGGACTTGCCTGACCTCAATATGGCGCCCTCCGCTTATACAGTCGAGGGACTTTGCAAGTAGTTTTAGATTAAGGCTGGTTTCTTCAGCCTCCCTGTAACCATCCTCCAGCCTTGTGTCTCTGCCTACCTCCGCCTCTGTGTTCACAGCAACGCTGTCGGTGGGAAAACAACCTGAGGGGAAGTGGGAAAGCCATGAGATGAGAAACAATACTCAATCGGACCATCGCGTATGCAGGAGCTCCGTGAGAAAAATCTCCAGTTCCACCTTTCATAAAACTATAATCGTGGTGCCTTCTGTAAATTACTTATTACCATTCCACAGTGAAAAGTACCAATTTGTTACCATCCACCAATTGTTATAACCAGCAAAGCTACTAGAGATGAGCATAAAACGTTACCACTGGGATCCTGCTCAAATGCCCTAGAATCACTACTGCTGCTGGGAATGGGGAAGATCAGCAGACTTTGGAACTGTCCCTTCCACATCTCCTTTTCACCACTCCTGACCTGGGGCGAGCTGGAGGATGAGGCGGAAGGCGCTTCCCAGTAACACCGTGAACGATGCTCTCGATGGAACTTTGACAATGCCCCCTGGGCGGAATCCATAACTGTCTGTACTTACCGCGGTGCCCGAGCAACCTTGGCCGATGCCCGGTGGAGCTGTCCTATGCAGCTATAGAGGAGTTTGACTCTGGTTTTTCCCTCGGCCGTCACCTACCCAGCCGGACATCGGACATTGTTTTCCTCGTCTCCCCGTTGTGTCTTCCACCTGCATTCCTTACCCCTCTTTACCGTTCCCCCTCTACCTTTCACTCCCCTTAAGATGTATGTACGCGCTAATAGCTCATATTATTGTGTAATCTCATGTTTTTCTCCTATGTCTAGACTTGGCTATGTAATTTTGTAACCTGTAACTCGCTGATCCTCATGTACAGCGCTCTGATACCTCCGAGTCTAGCCAGCGCTATATAAAACTTTGCAAATAAATAAATAAAAGGAAAGTGATAGACTACAATTAGGAAATATGTGGAGTCGCTATCCCTTTGTCCAGTGATAATTAAAGGTTCTGATTCACAAAATTGAGTGGAGTCTTTTATACCAGAGCAGAAGCAACAGCGCACGTACCAATGATTTTCTGCTTTGGCTCTCAGTCTTCCTTCTGCTGACACTCAAAAAATGGGTGAATTTATGAACCTTGCATGCTGATTGCAACAATTCTCTGTGCTCTTTGTGTATGTGTAAACATTATATGAATTAAATGGAATCACTCAAATGTGTTTTCCTTTTTCTATTAACAAGATCATTATTTCGATTCAATGTCAAAATCTCTTTTTATTGACTTTATCTCTGCAGAACAAACCACCCAAAATATTCCAACGGGACAGGAACATATTGGTGAGTATTTTGGAACTCAGTAAACTCAATATATGCCTTTGAAACATAAACCAAGTGGGAGGACGCCTACTGGTCCATGTGGAAACAGGATAGACACTACTTTTTACTCCTACTTTAAAGCCAATAAAATCCCCTCGTGGGAAGAATTAGAAAGAGATGATGTGACAGCCCGGAAGATCAATAAATGCTAAACAAATGGCCTGACAAATAAAACATTACTTATATGCACAGATACATTCAATGTTTATAGCAAAGAGCCAGTAAGAGGAACAAAGGGTTAGTTTTCAATAGAGAGGAAAATATGGAGCACTAGGTGCAGCACAGAGAAATGAAATATTTAGAAAATCTGGTAACAATTGCTGACAGACACTCTATTTGGTTAATTTCTCCCTTCTTAAAACACAATCACTTATAGAAACTCGCCAAACAGAGAGCACTAGAGGAGGACATTAACTTATCATGAACCAAACATGGAAAGAATCCAATGACTTTTGTTCTCATGAGTACATTAAGTAATGTAATACAAAAAATCGAAATGAAATGTATAAACTTAGGGGGCACCCTTTAAACTTTCTCACTGTTGCAACTTTGAAAATGAAAGAGACAGACTAAAATTTGGAAATCTCAAGTTTTTTTCTTTTCGTTCAGAGATAATTAAGGTTCTGATATAAAAAACAGAGGGGAGTCTTTTAGACTAGAGCAGAAGCAACAACGCACGTACCAATGATTTTCTGCTTTGGCTTTCAGTCTTCCCTTTTCTGTCAATCAAATAATAATTGTTTTGTTTAACCTTGTTTGCTGATTGCAACACTTCTCTGTGTTCATTGAGCGTGTGTAAACATTATCTCAATTAGATGCAGCAATGTATATGTGTTTTCCTTTTTCTATTAGCAAGATCAATATTTTGATTCTATGTTAAATTCTCTTTTTATTGACTTTATCTCTCCAGAGCAAACCACTCAAAATATGCCAACGGGACAGGATGAAATTGGTGAGTATTTTCCAACTCAGTTAACTCAATAGATGCTTTCAAAACATAAATCAAATGGGATGACAGCTACTGGGCCATGTGGAAATAGGCCAGAAACAAATACTTGCTCTTAATGTGACAGTCAATACAAAACACATCCTGAGAAAAATTTGAAAAAGATGATGTGGCAGACAGGACGATCAATGAATTCTAAGGAAATGGCCTGATAAATGAAACATTACTTATATGGAAAGGTAAATGCAATGTTCTTAGCAAAGACCAAGTAAGTAAAAGTAAGGATTAGTGTTCAATGGAAAAGAAAATATGGAGAACTGGGTGCAGCACAAAGAAATGAAATATATTTGGAGAATATTGTAGCAATTGCTGACTGACTCCATATTTGATTCATTTCTCCATTCTGAAAACATAACTACTTATAGAAATCTCTCCAAACAGAGAGCACTAGAGGAGAGCATTAAATTGTCATGAATTAGGCATGGAAAGAATCCAATGACATTTTGGTCTCATGAATAAATTAATTATATTAATGCAAAGAATCAAAATGAAATGTAGGAACTTGTGGATTCCCTTTCACCTTTCTCAGTGACGCAACTTTGAAAATCTGGCCCCGCCCATTGATGGGCGGGGCCACATGGCCGGGTGGACATGAGTCTCCTCGGTTCCTGCGCCCAAGAGCTGTTTGTAGTGCTTATACTGAGAGTTATCGTCTCCAAATGGGAGCGGAGTTCGAGTGGAACCATGCGGTAAAAGAGGTACCAGTTCGGGAAGGCGAGCGGTGCCAGAATTGAGGCATCCAGCAAACCCGGAGCGCAAGCAGCGGATCTGCGACACCTACAAAATGGCGGGGGCGCCCGTGACACCCTTTGTTATTTGCCGTGGCGCCCGCCGTTTCCCCCAACCTGCAATGTGGACTTCCCCTGCTGAGCAAAAATAGCGGTGGTGAGCAGCGAAGAGAAATTGAGGAACCCGGGAGAGCAAGAGGCAGATTAACTGCGCGTCGGTTTGCGCCCGTCTGAAGCCTCGTGACCGCTGCCGGCAGGAATTCACAGATTGCCAGTGCGAGAGGCCCCCTTTCAGTGAAGAGGTCAGCCTGGGGGGCAATAAAGCTTATAAATGAAGCTTAGGGGACTGGGGGGCTGAGATGTGCAGTGGGGGCGCCCAGATAAGAACTGCCTGATCTCAACGTGGCACCCAGGCGGGACTTGCCTGACCTCAATATGGCGCCCTCCGCTTATACAGTCGAGGGACTTTGCAAGTAGTTTTAGATTAAGGCTGGTTTCTTCTGCCTCCCTGTAACCATCCTCCAGCCTTGTGTCTCTGCCTACCTCCGCCTCTGTGCTCACAGCAACGCTCTCGGTGGGAAAACAACCTGAGGGGAAGTGGGAAAGCCATGAGATGAGAAAGAATACTCAATCGGACCATCGCGTATGCAGGAGCTCCGTGAGAAAAATCTCCAGTTCCACCTTTCATAAAACTATAATCGTGGTGCCTTCTGTAAATTACTTATTACCATTCCACAGTGAAAAGTACCAATTTGTTACCATCCACCAATTGTTATAACCAGCAAAGCTACTAGAGATGAGCATAAAACGTTACCACTGGGATCCTGCTCAAATGCCCTAGAATCACTACTGCTGCTGGGAATGGGGAAGATCAGCAGACTTTGGAACTGTCCCTTCCACATCTCCTTTTCACCACTCCTGACCTGGGGCGAGCTGGAGGATGAGGCGGAAGGCGCTTCCCAGTAACACCGTGAACGATGCTCTCGATGGAACTTTGACAATGCCCCCTGGGCGGAATCCATAACTGTCTGTACTTACCGCGGTGCCCGAGCAACCTTGGCCGATGCCCGGTGGAGCTGTCCTATGCAGCTATAGAGGAGTTTGACTCTGGTTTTTCCCTCGGCCGTCACCTACCCAGCCGGACATCGGACATTGTTTTCCTCGTCTCCCCGTTGTGTCTTCCACCTGCATTCCTTACCCCTCTTTACCGTTCCCCCTCTACCTTTCACTCCCCTTAAGATGTATGTACGCGCTAATAGCTCATATTATTGTGTAATCTCATGTTTTTCTCCTATGTCTAGACTTGGCTATGTAATTTTGTAACCTGTAACTCGCTGATCCTCATGTACAGCGCTCTGATACCTCCGAGTCTAGCCAGCGCTATATAAAACTTTGCAAATAAATAAAATAAAAGGAAAGTGATAGACTACAATTAGGAAATATGTGGAGTCGCTATCCCTTTGTCCAGTGATAATTAAAGGTTCTGATTCACAAAATTGAGTGGAGTCTTTTATACCAGAGCAGAAGCAACAGCGCACGTACCAATGATTTTCTGCTTTGGCTCTCAGTCTTCCTTCTGCTGACACTCAAAAAATGGGTGAATTTATGAACCTTGCATGCTGATTGCAACAATTCTCTGTGCTCTTTGTGTATGTGTAAACATTATATGAATTAAATGGAATCACTCAAATGTGTTTTCCTTTTTCTATTAACAAGATCATTATTTCGATTCAATGTCAAAATCTCTTTT
The DNA here is from genome assembly GCA_963921515.1 of Calotriton arnoldi. Taxonomy (NCBI): domain Eukaryota; kingdom Metazoa; phylum Chordata; class Amphibia; order Caudata; family Salamandridae; genus Calotriton; species Calotriton arnoldi. Next base: position 163,316 of record CAWUFW010013784.1, on the reverse strand, counting down.
TATTGACTTTATCTCTGCAGAACAAACCACCCAAAATATTCCAACGGGACAGGAACATATTGGTGAGTATTTTGGAACTCAGTAAACTCAATATATGCCTTTGAAACATAAACCAAGTGGGAGGACGCCTACTGGTCCATGTGGAAACAGGATAGACACTACTTTTTACTCCTACTTTAAAGCCAATAAAATCCCCTCGTGGGAAGAATTAGAAAGAGATGATGTGACAGCCCGGAAGATCAATAAATGCTAAACAAATGGCCTGACAAATAAAACATTACTTATATGCACAGATACATTCAATGTTTATAGCAAAGAGCCAGTAAGAGGAAGAAAGGATTAGTTTTCAATAGAGAGGAAAATATGGAGCACTAGGTGCAGCACAGAGAAATGAAATATTTAGAAAATCTGGTAACAATTGCTGACAGACACTCTATTTGGTTCATTTCTCCCTTCTTAAAACACAATCACTTATAGAAACTCTCCAAACAGAGAGCACTAGAGGAGAGCATTAACTTATCATGAACCAAACATGGAAAGAATCCAATGACTTTTGTTCTCATGAGTACATTAAGTAATGTAATACAAAAAATCGAAATGAAATGTATAAACTTAGGGGGCACCCTTTAAACTTTCTCACTGTTGCAACTTTGAAAATGAAAGAGACAGACTAAAATTTGGAAATCTCGAGTTTTTTTCTTTTCGTTCAGAGATAATTAAGGTTCTGATATAAAAAACAGAGGGGAGTCTTTTAGACTAGAGCAGAAGCAACAACGCACGTACCAATGATTTTCTGCTTTGGCTTTCAGTCTTCCCTTTTCTGTCAATCAAATAATAATTGTTTTGTTTAACCTTGTTTGCTGATTGCAACACTTCTCTGTGTTCATTGAGCGTGTGTAAACATTATCTCAATTAGATGCAGCAATGTATATGTGTTTTCCTTTTTCTATTAGCAAGATCAATATTTTGATTCCATGTTAAATTCTCTTTTTATTGACTTTATCTCTCCAGAGCAAACCACTCAAAATATGCCAACGGGACAGGATGAAATTGGTGAGTATTTTCCAACTCAGTTAACTCAATAGATGCTTTCAAAACATAAATCAAATGGGATGACAGCTACTGGGCCATGTGGAAATAGGCCAGAAACAAATACTTGCTCTTAATGTGAAGTCAATACAAAACACATCCTGAGAAAAATTTGAAAAAGATGATGTGGCAGACAGGACGATCAATGAATTCTAAGGAAATGGCCTGATAAATGAAACATTACTTATATGGAAAGGTAAATGCAATGTTCTTAGCAAAGACCAAGTAAGTAAAAGTAAGGATTAGTGTTCAATGGAAAAGAAAATATGGAGAACTGGGTGCAGCACAAAGAAATGAAATATATTTGGAGAATATTGTAGCAATTGCTGACTGACTCCATATTTGATTCATTTCTCCATTCTGAAAACATAACTACTTATAGAAATCTCTCCAAACAGAGAGCACTAGAGGAGAGCATTAAATTGTCATGAATTAGGCATGGAAAGAATCCAATGACATTTTGGTCTCATGAATAAATTAATTATATTAATGCAAAGAATCAAAATGAAATGTAGGAACTTGTGGATTCCCTTTCACCTTTCTCAGTGACGCGAACTTTGAAAATCTGGCCCCGCCCATTGATGGGCGGGGCCAGATGGCCGGGTGGACGTGAGTCTCCTCGGTTCCTGCGCCCAAGAGCTGTTTGTAGTGCTTATATTGAGAGTTATCGTCTCCAAATGGGAGCGGAGTTCGAGTGGAACCATGCGGTGAAAGAGGTACCGGTTGGGGAAGGCGAGCGGTGCCAGAATTGAGGCATCCAGCAAACCCGGAGCGCAAGCAGCGGATCTGCGACGACCTACAAAATGGCGGGGGCGCCCGTGACACCCTTTGTTATTTGCCGTGGCGCCCGCCGTTTCCCCCGACCTGCAATGTGGACCTCCCCTGCTGAGCTAAAATAGCGGTGGTGAGCAGCGAAGAGAAATTGAGGAACCCGGGAGAGCAAGAGGCAGATTAACTGCGCGGCGGTTTGCGCCCGTCTGAAGCCTCGTGACCGCTGCCGGCAGGAATTCACAGATTGCCAGTGCGAGAGGCCCCCTTTCAGTGAAGAGGTCAGCCTGGGGGGCAATAAAGCTTATAAATGAAGCTTAGGGGACTGGGGGGCTGAGATGTGCAGTGGGGGCGCCCAGATAAGAACTGCCTGATCTCAACGTGGCACCCAGGCGGGACTTGCCTGACCTCAATATGGCGCCCTCCGCTTATACAGTCGAGGGACTTTGCAAGTAGTTTTAGATTAAGGCTGGTTTCTTCTGCCTCCCTGTAACCATGCTCCAGCCTTGTGTCTCTGCCTACCTCCGCCTCTGTGCTCACAGCAACGCTCTCGGTGGGAAAACAACCTGAGGGGAAGTGGGAAAGCCATGAGATGAGAAAGAATACTCAATCGGACCATCGCGTATGCAGGAGCTCCGTGAGAAAAATCTCCAGTTCCACCTTTCATAAAACTATAATCGTGGTGCCTTCTGTAAATTACTTATTACCATTCCACAGTGAAAAGTACCAATTTGTTACCATCCACCAATTGTTATAACCAGCAAAGCTACTAGAGATGAGCATAAAACGTTACCACTGGGATCCTGCTCAAATGCCCTAGAATCACTACTGCTGCTGGGAATGGGGAAGATCAGCAGACTTTGGAACTGTCCCTTCCACATCTCCTTTTCACCACTCCTGACCTGGGGCGAGCTGGAGGATGAGGCGGAAGGCGCTTCCCAGTAACACCGTGAACGATGCTCTCGATGGAACTTTGACAATGCCCCCTGGGCGGAATCCATAACTGTCTGTACTTACCGCGGTGCCCGAGCAACCTTGGCCGATGCCCGGTGGAGCTGTCCTATGCAGCTATAGAGGAGTTTGACTCTGGTTTTTCCCTCGGCCGTCACCTACCCAGCCGGACATCGGACATTGTTTTCCTCGTCTCCCCGTTGTGTCTTCCACCTGCATTCCTTACCCCTCTTTACCGTTCCCCCTCTACCTTTCACTCCCCTTAAGATGTATGTACGCGCTAATAGCTCATATTATTGTGTAATCTCATGTTTTTCTCCTATGTCTAGACTTGGCTATGTAATTTTGTAACCTGTAACTCGCTGATCCTCATGTACAGCGCTCTGATACCTCCGAGTCTAGCCAGCGCTATATAAAACTTTGCAAATAAATAAATAAAAGGAAAGTGATAGACTACAATTAGGAAATATGTGGAGTCGCTATCCCTTTGTCCAGTGATAATTAAAGGTTCTGATTCACAAAATTGAGTGGAGTCTTTTATACCAGAGCAGAAGCAACAGCGCACGTACCAATGATTTTCTGCTTTGGCTCTCAGTCTTCCTTCTGCTGACACTCAAAAAATGGGTGAATTTATGAACCTTGCATGCTGATTGCAACAATTCTCTGTGCTCTTTGTGTATGTGTAAACATTATATGAATTAAATGGAATCACTTAAATGTGTTTTCCTTTTTCTATTAACAAGATCATTATTTCGATTCAATGTCAAAATCTCTTTTTATTGACTTTATCTCTGCAGAACAAACCACCCAAAATATTCCAACGGGACAGGAACATATTGGTGAGTATTTTGGAACTCAGTAAACTCAATATATGCCTTTGAAACATAAACCAAGTGGGAGGACGCCTACTGGTCCATGTGGAAACAGGATAGACACTACTTTTTACTCCTACTTTAAAGCCAATAAAATCCCCTCGTGGGAAGAATTAGAAAGAGATGATGTGACAGCCCGGAAGATCAATAAATGCTAAACAAATGGCCTGACAAATAAAACATTACTTATATGCACAGATACATTCAATGTTTATAGCAAAGAGCCAGTAAGAGGAACAAAGGGTTAGTTTTCAATAGAGAGGAAAATATGGAGCACTAGGTGCAGCACAGAGAAATGAAATATTTAGAAAATCTGGTAACAATTGCTGACAGACACTCTATTTGGTTAATTTCTCCCTTCTTAAAACACAATCACTTATAGAAACTCTCCAAACAGAGAGCACTAGAGGAGAGCATTAACTTATCATGAACCAAACATGGAAAGAATCCAATGACTTTTGTTCTCATGAGTACATTAAGTAATGTAATACAAAAAATCGAAATGAAATGTATAAACTTAGGGGGCACCCTTTAAACTTTCTCACTGTTGCAACTTTGAAAATGAAAGAGACAGACTAAAATTTGGAAATCTCAAGTTTTTTTCTTTTCGTTCAGAGATAATTAAGGTTCTGATATAAAAAACAGAGGGGAGTCTTTTAGACTAGAGCAGAAGCAACAACGCACGTACCAATGATTTTCTGCTTTGGCTTTCAGTCTTCCATTTTCTGTCAATCAAATAATAATTGTTTTGTTTAACCTTGTTTGCTGATTGCAACACTTCTCTGTGTTCATTGAGCGTGTGTAAACATTATCTCAATTAGATGCAGCAATGTATATGTGTTTTCCTTTTTCTATTAGCAAGATCAATATTTTGATTCTATGTTAAATTCTCTTTTTATTGACTTTATCTCTCCAGAGCAAACCACTCAAAATATGCCAACGGGACAGGATGAAATTGGTGAGTATTTTCCAACTCAGTTAACTCAATAGATGCTTTCAAAACATAAATCAAATGGGATGACAGCTACTGGGCCATGTGGAAATAGGCCAGAAACAAATACTTGCTCTTAATGTGAAGTCAATACAAAACACATCCTGAGAAAAATTTGAAAAAGATGATGTGGCAGACAGGACGATCAATGAATTCTAAGGAAATGGCCTGATAAATGAAACATTACTTATATGGAAAGGTAAATGCAATGTTCTTAGCAAAGACCAAGTAAGTAAAAGTAAGGATTAGTGTTCAATGGAAAAGAAAATATGGAGAACTGGGTGCAGCACAAAGAAATGAAATATATTTGGAGAATATTGTAGCAATTGCTGACTGACTCCATATTTGATTCATTTCTCCATTCTGAAAACATAACTACTTATAGAAATCTCTCCAAACAGAGAGCACTAGAGGAGAGCATTAAATTGTCATGAATTAGGCATGGAAAGAATCCAATGACATTTTGGTCTCATGAATAAATTAATTATATTAATGCAAAGAATCAAAATGAAATGTAGGAACTTGTGGATTCCCTTTCACCTTTCTCAGTGACGCAACTTTGAAAATCTGGCCCCGCCCATTGATGGGCGGGGCCAGATGGCCGGGTGGACGTGAGTCTCCTCGGTTCCTGCGCCCAAGAGCTGTTTGTAGTGCTTATATTGAGAGTTATCGTCTCCAAATGGGAGCGGAGTTCGAGTGGAACCATGCGGTGAAAGAGGTACCGGTTGGGGAAGGCGAGCGGTGGCAGAATTGAGGCATCCAGCAAACCCGGAGCGCAAGCAGCGGATCTGCGACACCTACAAAATGGCGGGGGCGCCCGTGACACCCTTTGTTATTTGCCGTGGCGCCCGCCGTTTCCCCCAACCTGCAATGTGGACTTCCCCTGCTGAGCAAAAATAGCGGTGGTGAGCAGCGAAGAGAAATTGAGGAACCCGGGAGAGCAAGAGGCAGATTAACTGCGCGTCGGTTTGCGCCCGTCTGAAGCCTCGTGACCGCTGCCGGCAGGAATTCACAGATTGCCAGTGCGAGAGGCCCCCTTTCAGTGAAGAGGTCAGCCTGGGGGGCAATAAAGCTTATAAATGAAGCTTCGGGGACTGGGGGGCTGAGATGTGCAGTGGTGGCGCCCAGATAAGAACTGCCTGATCTCAACGTGGCACCCAGGCGGGACTTGCCTGACCTCAATATGGCGCCCTCCGCTTATACAGTCGAGGGACTTTGCAAGTAGTTTTAGATTAAGGCTGGTTTCTTCAGCCTCCCTGTAACCATCCTCCAGCCTTGTGTCTCTGCCTACCTCCGCCTCTGTGTTCACAGCAACGCTGTCGGTGGGAAAACAACCTGAGGGGAAGTGGGAAAGCCATGAGATGAGAAACAATACTCAATCGGACCATCGCGTATGCAGGAGCTCCGTGAGAAAAATCTCCAGTTCCACCTTTCATAAAACTATAATCGTGGTGCCTTCTGTAAATTACTTATTACCATTCCACAGTGAAAAGTACCAATTTGTTACCATCCACCAATTGTTATAACCAGCAAAGCTACTAGAGATGAGCATAAAACGTTACCACTGGGATCCTGCTCAAATGCCCTAGAATCACTACTGCTGCTGGGAATGGGGAAGATCAGCAGACTTTGGAACTGTCCCTTCCACATCTCCTTTTCACCACTCCTGACCTGGGGCGAGCTGGAGGATGAGGCGGAAGGCGCTTCCCAGTAACACCGTGAACGATGCTCTCGATGGAACTTTGACAATGCCCCCTGGGCGGAATCCATAACTGTCTGTACTTACCACGGTGCCCGAGCAACCTTGGCCGATGCCCGGTGGAGCTGTCCTATGCAGCTATAGAGGAGTTTGACTCTGGTTTTTCCCTCGGCCGTCACCTACCCAGCCGGACATCGGACATTGTTTTCCTCGTCTCCCCGTTGTGTCTTCCACCTGCATTCCTTACCCCTCTTTACCGTTCCCCCTCTACCTTTCACTCCCCTTAAGATGTATGTACGCGCTAATAGCTCATATTATTGTGTAATCTCATGTTTTTCTCCTATGTCTAGACTTGGCTATGTAATTTTGTAACCTGTAACTCGCTGATCCTCATGTACAGCGCTCTGATACCTCCGAGTCTAGCCAGCGCTATATAAAACTTTGCAAATAAATAAATAAAAGGAAAGTGATAGACTACAATTAGGAAATATGTGGAGTCGCTATCCCTTTGTCCAGTGATAATTAAAGGTTCTGATTCACAAAATTGAGTGGAGTCTTTTATACCAGAGCAGAAGCAACAGCGCACGTACCAATGATTTTCTGCTTTGGCTCTCAGTCTTCCTTCTGCTGACACTCAAAAAATGGGTGAATTTATGAACCTTGCATGCTGAATGCAACAATTCTCTGTGCTCTTTGTGTATGTGTAAACATTATATGAATTAAATGGAATCACTCAAATGTGTTTTCCTTTTTCTATTAACAAGATCATTATTTCGATTCAATGTCAAAATCTCTTTTTATTGACTTTATCTCTGCAGAACAAACCACCCAAAATATTCCAACGGGACAGGAACATATTGGTGAGTATTTTGGAACTCAGTAAACTCAATATATGCCTTTGAAACATAAACCAAGTGGGAGGACGCCTACTGGTCCATGTGGAAACAGGATAGACACTACTTTTTACTCCTACTTTAAAGCCAATAAAATCCCCTCGTGGGAAGAATTAGAAAGAGATGATGTGACAGCCCGGAAGATCAATAAATGCTAAACAAATGGCCTGACAAATAAAACATTACTTATATGCACAGATACATTCAATGTTTATAGCAAAGAGCCAGTAAGAGGAACAAAGGGTTAGTTTTCAATAGAGAGGAAAATATGGAGCACTAGGTGCAGCACAGAGAAATGAAATATTTAGAAAATCTGGTAACAATTGCTGACAGACACTCTATTTGGTTCATTTCTCCCTTCTTAAAACACAATCACTTATAGAAACTCTCCAAACAGAGAGCACTAGAGGAGGACATTAACTTATCATGAACCAAACATGGAAAGAATCCAATGACTTTTGTTCTCATGAGTACATTAAGTAATGTAATACAAAAAATCGAAATGAAATGTATAAACTTAGGGGGCACCCTTTAAACTTTCTCACTGTTGCAACTTTGAAAATGAAAGAGACAGACTAAAATTTGGAAATCTCAAGTTTTTTTCTTTTCGTTCAGAGATAATTAAGGTTCTGATATAAAAAACAGAGGGGAGTCTTTTAGACTAGAGCAGAAGCAACAACGCACGTACCAATGATTTTCTGCTTTGGCTTTCAGTCTTCCATTTTCTGTCAATCAAATAATAATTGTTTTGTTTAACCTTGTTTGCTGATTGCAACACTTCTCTGTGTTCATTGAGCGTGTGTAAACATTATCTCAATTAGATGCAGCAATGTATATGTGTTTTCCTTTTTCTATTAGCAAGATCAATATTTTGATTCTATGTTAAATTCTCTTTTTATTGACTTTATCTCTCCAGAGCAAACCACTCAAAATATGCCAACGGGACAGGATGAAATTGGTGAGTATTTTCCAACTCAGTTAACTCAATAGATGCTTTCAAAACATAAATCAAATGGGATGACAGCTACTGGGCCATGTGGAAATAGGCCAGAAACAAATACTTGCTCTTAATGTGAAGTCAATACAAAACACATCCTGAGAAAAATTTGAAAAAGATGATGTGGCAGACAGGACGATCAATGAATTCTAAGGAAATGGCCTGATAAATGAAACATTACTTATATGGAAAGGTAAATGCAATGTTCTTAGCAAAGACCAAGTAAGTAAAAGTAAGGATTAGTGTTCAATGGAAAAGAAAATATGGAGAACTGGGTGCAGCACAAAGAAATGAAATATATTTGGAGAATATTGTAGCAATTGCTGACTGACTCCATATTTGATTCATTTCTCCATTCTGAAAACATAACTACTTATAGAAATCTCTCCAAACAGAGAGCACTAGAGGAGAGCATTAAATTGTCATGAATTAGGCATGGAAAGAATCCAATGACATTTTGGTCTCATGAATAAATTAATTATATTAATGCAAAGAATCAAAATGAAATGTAGGAACTTGTGGATTCCCTTTCACCTTTCTCAGTGACGCAACTTTGAAAATCTGGCCCCGCCCATTGATGGGCGGGGCCAGATGGCCGGGTGGACGTGAGTCTCCTCGGTTCCTGCGCCCAAGAGCTGTTTGTAGTGCTTATATTGAGAGTTATCGTCTCCAAATGGGAGCGGAGTTCGAGTGGAACCATGCGGTGAAAGAGGTACCGGTTGGGGAAGGCGAGCGGTGGCAGAATTGAGGCATCCAGCAAACCCGGAGCGCAAGCAGCGGATCTGCGACACCTACAAAATGGCGGGGGCGCCCGTGACACCCTTTGTTATTTGCCGTGGCGCCCGCCGTTTCCCCCAACCTGCAATGTGGACTTCCCCTGCTGAGCAAAAATAGCGGTGGTGAGCAGCGAAGAGAAATTGAGGAACCCGGGAGAGCAAGAGGCAGATTAACTGCGCGTCGGTTTGCGCCCGTCTGAAGCCTCGTGACCGCTGCCGGCAGGAATTCACAGATTGCCAGTGCGAGAGGCCCCCTTTCAGTGAAGAGGTCAGCCTGGGGAGCAATAAAGCTTATAAATGAAGCTTCGGGGACTGGGGGGCTGAGATGTGCAGTGGTGGCGCCCAGATAAGAACTGCCTGATCTCAACGTGGCACCCAGGCGGGACTTGCCTGACCTCAATATGGCGCCCTCCGCTTATACAGTCGAGGGACTTTGCAAGTAGTTTTAGATTAAGGCTGGTTTCTTCAGCCTCCCTGTAACCATCCTCCAGCCTTGTGTCTCTGCCTACCTCCGCCTCTGTGTTCACAGCAACGCTGTCGGTGGGAAAACAACCTGAGGGGAAGTGGGAAAGCCATGAGATGAGAAACAATACTCAATCGGACCATCGCGTATGCAGGAGCTCCGTGAGAAAAATCTCCAGTTCCACCTTTCATAAAACTATAATCGTGGTGCCTTCTGTAAATTACTTATTACCATTCCACAGTGAAAAGTACCAATTTGTTACCATCCACCAATTGTTATAACCAGCAAAGCTACTAGAGATGAGCATAAAACGTTACCACTGGGATCCTGCTCAAATGCCCTAGAATCACTACTGCTGCTGGGAATGGGGAAGATCAGCAGACTTTGGAACTGTCCCTTCCACATCTCCTTTTCACCACTCCTGACCTGGGGCGAGCTGGAGGATGAGGCGGAAGGCGCTTCCCAGTAACACCGTGAACGATGCTCTCGATGGAACTTTGACAATGCCCCCTGGGCGGAATCCATAACTGTCTGTACTTACCACGGTGCCCGAGCAACCTTGGCCGATGCCCGGTGGAGCTGTCCTATGCAGCTATAGAGGAGTTTGACTCTGGTTTTTCCCTCGGCCGTCACCTACCCAGCCGGACATCGGACATTGTTTTCCTCGTCTCCCCGTTGTGTCTTCCACCTGCATTCCTTACCCCTCTTTACCGTTCCCCCTCTACCTTTCACTCCCCTTAAGATGTATGTACGCGCTAATAGCTCATATTATTGTGTAATCTCATGTTTTTCTCCTATGTCTAGACTTGGCTATGTAATTTTGTAACCTGTAACTCGCTGATCCTCATGTACAGCGCTCTGATACCTCCGAGTCTAGCCAGCGCTATATAAAACTTTGCAAATAAATAAATAAAAGGAAAGTGATAGACTACAATTAGGAAATATGTGGAGTCGCTATCCCTTTGTCCAGTGATAATTAAAGGTTCTGATTCACAAAATTGAGTGGAGTCTTTTATACCAGAGCAGAAGCAACAGCGCACGTACCAATGATTTTCTGCTTTGGCTCTCAGTCTTCCTTCTGCTGACACTCAAAAAATGGGTGAATTTATGAACCTTGCATGCTGAATGCAACAATTCTCTGTGCTCTTTGTGTATGTGTAAACATTATATGAATTAAATGGAATCACTCAAATGTGTTTTCCTTTTTCTATTAACAAGATCATTATTTCGATTCAATGTCAAAATCTCTTTTTATTGACTTTATCTCTGCAGAACAAACCACCCAAAATATTCCAACGGGACAGGAACATATTGGTGAGTATTTTGGAACTCAGTAAACTCAATATATGCCTTTGAAACATAAACCAAGTGGGAGGACGCCTACTGGTCCATGTGGAAACAGGATAGACACTACTTTTTACTCCTACTTTAAAGCCAATAAAATCCCCTCGTGGGAAGAATTAGAAAGAGATGATGTGACAGCCCGGAAGATCAATAAATGCTAAACAAATGGCCTGACAAATAAAACATTACTTATATGCACAGATACATTCAATGTTTATAGCAAAGAGCCAGTAAGAGGAACAAAGGGTTAGTTTTCAATAGAGAGGAAAATATGGAGCACTAGGTGCAGCACAGAGAAATGAAATATTTAGAAAATCTGGTAACAATTGCTGACAGACACTCTATTTGGTTCATTTCTCCCTTCTTAAAACACAATCACTTATAGAAACTCGCCAAACAGAGAGCACTAGAGGAGGACATTAACTTATCATGAACCAAACATGGAAAGAATCCAATGACTTTTGTTCTCATGAGTACATTAAGTAATGTAATACAAAAAATCGAAATGAAATGTATAAACTTAGGGGGCACCCTTTAAACTTTCTCACTGTTGCAACTTTGAAAATGAAAGAGACAGACTAAAATTTGGAAATCTCAAGTTTTTTTCTTTTCGTTCAGAGATAATTAAGGTTCTGATATAAAAAACAGAGGGGAGTCTTTTAGACTAGAGCAGAAGCAACAACGCACGTACCAATGATTTTCTGCTTTGGCTTTCAGTCTTCCATTTTCTGTCAATCAAATAATAATTGTTTTGTTTAACCTTGTTTGCTGATTGCAACACTTCTCTGTGTTCATTGAGCGTGTGTAAACATTATCTCAATTAGATGCAGCAATGTATATGTGTTTTCCTTTTTCTATTAGCAAGATCAATATTTTGATTCTATGTTAAATTCTCTTTTTATTGACTTTATCTCTCCAGAGCAAACCACTCAAAATATGCCAACGGGACAGGATGAAATTGGTGAGTATTTTCCAACTCAGTTAACTCAATAGATGCTTTCAAAACATAAATCAAATGGGATGACAGCTACTGGGCCATGTGGAAATAGGCCAGAAACAAATACTTGCTATTAATGTGAAGTCAATACAAAACACATCCTGAGAAAAATTTGAAAAAGATGATGTGGCAGACAGGACGATCAATGAATTCTAAGGAAATGGCCTGATAAATGAAACATTACTTATATGGAAAGGTAAATGCAATGTTCTTAGCAAAGACCAAGTAAGTAAAAGTAAGGATTAGTGTTCAATGGAAAAGAAAATATGGAGAACTGGGTGCAGCACAAAGAAATGAAATATATTTGGAGAATATTGTAGCAATTGCTGACTGACTCCATATTTGATTCATTTCTCCATTCTGAAAACATAACTACTTATAGAAATCTCTCCAAACAGAGAGCACTAGAGGAGAGCATTAAATTGTCATGAATTAGGCATGGAAAGAATCCAATGACATTTTGGTCTCATGAATAAATTAATTATATTAATGCAAAGAATCAAAATGAAATGTAGGAACTTGTGGATTCCCTTTCACCTTTCTCAGTGACGCAACTTTGAAAATCTGGCCCCGCCCATTGATGGGCGGGGCCAGATGGCCGGGTGGACGTGAGTCTCCTCGGTTCCTGCGCCCAAGAGCTGTTTGTAGTGCTTATATTGAGAGTTATCGTCTCCAAATGGGAGCGGAGTTCGAGTGGAACCATGCGGTGAAAGAGGTACCGGTTGGGGAAGGCGAGCGGTGGCAGAATTGAGGCATCCAGCAAACCCGGAGCGCAAGCAGCGGATCTGCGACACCTACAAAATGGCGGGGGCGCCCGTGACACCCTTTGTTATTTGCCGTGGCGCCCGCCGTTTCCCCCAACCTGCAATGTGGACTTCCCCTGCTGAGCAAAAATAGCGGTGGTGAGCAGCGAAGAGAAATTGAGGAACCCGGGAGAGCAAGAGGCAGATTAACTGCGCGTCGGTTTGCGCCCGTCTGAAGCCTCGTGACCGCTGCCGGCAGGAATTCACAGATTGCCAGTGCGAGAGGCCCCCTTTCAGTGAAGAGGTCAGCCTGGGGGGCAATAAAGCTTATAAATGAAGCTTCGGGGACTGGGGGGCTGAGATGTGCAGTGGTGGCGCCCAGATAAGAACTGCCTGATCTCAACGTGGCACCCAGGCGGGACTTGCCTGACCTCAATATGGCGCCCTCCGCTTATACAGTCGAGGGACTTTGCAAGTAGTTTTAGATTAAGGCTGGTTTCTTCAGCCTCCCTGTAACCATCCTCCAGCCTTGTGTCTCTGCCTACCTCCGCCTCTGTGTTCACAGCAACGCTGTCGGTGGGAAAACAACCTGAGGGGAAGTGGGAAAGCCATGAGATGAGAAACAATACTCAATCGGACCATCGCGTATGCAGGAGCTCCGTGAGAAAAATCTCCAGTTCCACCTTTCATAAAACTATAATCGTGGTGCCTTCTGTAAATTACTTATTACCATTCCACAGTGAAAAGTACCAATTTGTTACCATCCACCAATTGTTATAACCAGCAAAGCTACTAGAGATGAGCATAAAACGTTACCACTGGGATCCTGCTCAAATGCCCTAGAATCACTACTGCTGCTGGGAATGGGGAAGATCAGCAGACTTTGGAACTGTCCCTTCCACATCTCCTTTTCACCACTCCTGACCTGGGGCGAGCTGGAGGATGAGGCGGAAGGCGCTTCCCAGTAACACCGTGAACGATGCTCTCGATGGAACTTTGACAATGCCCCCTGGGCGGAATCCATAACTGTCTGTACTTACCACGGTGCCCGAGCAACCTTGGCCGATGCCCGGTGGAGCTGTCCTATGCAGCTATAGAGGAGTTTGACTCTGGTTTTTCCCTCGGCCGTCACCTACCCAGCCGGACATCGGACATTGTTTTCCTCGTCTCCCCGTTGTGTCTTCCACCTGCATTCCTTACCCCTCTTTACCGTTCCCCCTCTACCTTTCACTCCCCTTAAGATGTATGTACGCGCTAATAGCTCATATTATTGTGTAATCTCATGTTTTTCTCCTATGTCTAGACTTGGCTATGTAATTTTGTAACCTGTAACTCGCTGATCCTCATGTACAGCGCTCTGATACCTCCGAGTCTAGCCAGCGCTATATAAAACTTTGCAAATAAATAAATAAAAGGAAAGTGATAGACTACAATTAGGAAATATGTGGAGTCGCTATCCCTTTGTCCAGTGATAATTAAAGGTTCTGATTCACAAAATTGAGTGGAGTCTTTTATACCAGAGCAGAAGCAACAGCGCACGTACCAATGATTTTCTGCTTTGGCTCTCAGTCTTCCTTCTGCTGACACTCAAAAAATGGGTGAATTTATGAACCTTGCATGCTGAATGCAACAATTCTCTGTGCTCTTTGTGTATGTGTAAACATTATATGAATTAAATGGAATCACTCAAATGTGTTTTCCTTTTTCTATTAACAAGATCATTATTTCGATTCAATGTCAAAATCTCTTTTTATTGACTTTATCTCTGCAGAACAAACCACCCAAAATATTCCAACGGGACAGGAACATATTGGTGAGTATTTTGGAACTCAGTAAACTCAATATATGCCTTTGAAACATAAACCAAGTGGGAGGACGCCTACTGGTCCATGTGGAAACAGGATAGACACTACTTTTTACTCCTACTTTAAAGCCAATAAAATCCCCTCGTGGGAAGAATTAGAAAGAGATGATGTGACAGCCCGGAAGATCAATAAATGCTAAACAAATGGCCTGACAAATAAAACATTACTTATATGCACAGATACATTCAATGTTTATAGCAAAGAGCCAGTAAGAGGAAGAAAGGATTAGTTTTCAATAGAGAGGAAAATATGGAGCACTAGGTGCAGCACAGAGAAATGAAATATTTAGAAAATCTGGTAACAATTGCTGACAGACACTCTATTTGGTTCATTTCTCCCTTCTTAAAACACAATCACTTATAGAAACTCTCCAAACAGAGAGCACTAGAGGAGGACATTAACTTATCATGAACCAAACATGGAAAGAATCCAATGACTTTTGTTCTCATGAGTACATTAAGTAATGTAATACAAAAAATCGAAATGAAATGTATAAACTTAGGGGGCACCCTTTAAACTTTCTCACTGTTGCAACTTTGAAAATGAAAGAGACAGACTAAAATTTGGAAATCTCGAGTTTTTTTCTTTTCGTTCAGAGATAATTAAGGTTCTGATATAAAAAACAGAGGGGAGTCTTTTAGACTAGAGCAGAAGCAACAACGCACGTACCAATGATTTTCTGCTTTGGCTTTCAGTCTTCCCTTTTCTGTCAATCAAATAATAATTGTTTTGTTTAACCTTGTTTGCTGATTGCAACACTTCTCTGTGTTCATTGAGCGTGTGTAAACATTATCTCAATTAGATGCAGCAATGTATATGTGTTTTCCTTTTTCTATTAGCAAGATCAATATTTTGATTCCATGTTAAATTCTCTTTTTATTGACTTTATCTCTCCAGAGCAAACCACTCAAAATATGCCAACGGGACAGGATGAAATTGGTGAGTATTTTCCAACTCAGTTAACTCAATAGATGCTTTCAAAACATAAATCAAATGGGATGACAGCTACTGGGCCATGTGGAAATAGGCCAGAAACAAATACTTGCTATTAATGTGAAGTCAATACAAAACACATCCTGAGAAAAATTTGAAAAAGATGATGTGGCAGACAGGACGATCAATGAATTCTAAGGAAATGGCCTGATAAATGAAACATTACTTATATGGAAAGGTAAATGCAATGTTCTTAGCAAAGACCAAGTAAGTAAAAGTAAGGATTAGTGTTCAATGGAAAAGAAAATATGGAGAACTGGGTGCAGCACAAAGAAATGAAATATATTTGGAGAATATTGTAGCAATTGCTGACTGACTCCATATTTGATTCATTTCTCCATTCTGAAAACATAACTACTTATAGAAATCTCTCCAAACAGAGAGCACTAGAGGAGAGCATTAAATTGTCATGAATTAGGCATGGAAAGAATCCAATGACATTTTGGTCTCATGAATAAATTAATTATATTAATGCAAAGAATCAAAATGAAATGTAGGAACTTGTGGATTCCCTTTCACCTTTCTCAGTGACGCAACTTTGAAAATCTGGCCCCGCCCATTGATGGGCGGGGCCAGATGGCCGGGTGGACGTGAGTCTCCTCGGTTCCTGCGCCCAAGAGCTGTTTGTAGTGCTTATATTGAGAGTTATCGTCTCCAAATGGGAGCGGAGTTCGAGTGGAACCATGCGGTGAAAGAGGTACCGGTTGGGGAAGGCGAGCGGTGGCAGAATTGAGGCATCCAGCAAACCCGGAGCGCAAGCAGCGGATCTGCGACACCTACAAAATGGCGGGGGCGCCCGTGACACCCTTTGTTATTTGCCGTGGCGCCCGCCGTTTCCCCCAACCTGCAATGTGGACTTCCCCTGCTGAGCAAAAATAGCGGTGGTGAGCAGCGAAGAGAAATTGAGGAACCCGGGAGAGCAAGAGGCAGATTAACTGCGCGTCGGTTTGCGCCCGTCTGAAGCCTCGTGACCGCTGCCGGCAGGAATTCACAGATTGCCAGTGCGAGAGGCCCCCTTTCAGTGAAGAGGTCAGCCTGGGGGGCAATAAAGCTTATAAATGAAGCTTCGGGGACTGGGGGGCTGAGATGTGCAGTGGTGGCGCCCAGATAAGAACTGCCTGATCTCAACGTGGCACCCAGGCGGGACTTGCCTGACCTCAATATGGCGCCCTCCGCTTATACAGTCGAGGGACTTTGCAAGTAGTTTTAGATTAAGGCTGGTTTCTTCAGCCTCCCTGTAACCATCCTCCAGCCTTGTGTCTCTGCCTACCTCCGCCTCTGTGTTCACAGCAACGCTGTCGGTGGGAAAACAACCTGAGGGGAAGTGGGAAAGCCATGAGATGAGAAACAATACTCAATCGGACCATCGCGTATGCAGGAGCTCCGTGAGAAAAATCTCCAGTTCCACCTTTCATAAAACTATAATCGTGGTGCCTTCTGTAAATTACTTATTACCATTCCACAGTGAAAAGTACCAATTTGTTACCATCCACCAATTGTTATAACCAGCAAAGCTACTAGAGATGAGCATAAAACGTTACCACTGGGATCCTGCTCAAATGCCCTAGAATCACTACTGCTGCTGGGAATGGGGAAGATCAGCAGACTTTGGAACTGTCCCTTCCACATCTCCTTTTCACCACTCCTGACCTGGGGCGAGCTGGAGGATGAGGCGGAAGGCGCTTCCCAGTAACACCGTGAACGATGCTCTCGATGGAACTTTGACAATGCCCCTGGGCGGAATCCATAACTGTCTGTACTTACCGCGGTGCCCGAGCAACCTTGGCCGATGCCCGGTGGAGCTGTCCTATGCAGCTATAGAGGAGTTTGACTCTGGTTTTCCCTCGGCCGTCACCTACCCAGCCGGACATCGGACATTGTTTTCCTCGTCTCCCCGTTGTGTCTTCCACCTGCATTCCTTACCCCTCTTTACCGTTCCCCCTCTACCTTTCACTCCCCTTAAGATGTATGTACGCGCTAATAGCTCATATTATTGTGTAATCTCATGTTTTTCTCCTATGTCTAGACTTGGCTATGTAATTTTGTAACCTGTAACTCGCTGATCCTCATGTACAGCGCTCTGATACCTCCGAGTCTAGCCAGCGCTATATAAAACTTTGCAAATAAATAAATAAAAGGAAAGTGATAGACTACAATTAGGAAATATGTGGAGTCGCTATCCCTTTGTCCAGTGATAATTAAAGGTTCTGATTCACAAAATTGAGTGGAGTCTTTTATACCAGAGCAGAAGCAACAGCGCACGTACCAATGATTTTCTGCTTTGGCTCTCAGTCTTCCTTCTGCTGACACTCAAAAAATGGGTGAATTTATGAACCTTGCATGCTGATTGCAACAATTCTCTGTGCTCTTTGTGTATGTGTAAACATTATATGAATTAAATGGAATCACTCAAATGTGTTTTCCTTTTTCTATTAACAAGATCATTATTTCGATTCAATGTCAAAATCTCTTTTTATTGACTTTATCTCTGCAGAACAAACCACCCAAAATATTCCAACGGGACAGGAACATATTGGTGAGTATTTTGGAACTCAGTAAACTCAATATATGCCTTTGAAACATAAACCAAGTGGGAGGACGCCTACTGGTCCATGTGGAAACAGGATAGACACTACTTTTTACTCCTACTTTAAAGCCAATAAAATCCCCTCGTGGGAAGAATTAGAAAGAGATGATGTGACAGCCCGGAAGATCAATAAATGCTAAACAAATGGCCTGACAAATAAAACATTACTTATATGCACAGATACATTCAATGTTTATAGCAAAGAGCCAGTAAGAGGAAGAAAGGATTAGTTTTCAATAGAGAGGAAAATATGGAGCACTAGGTGCAGCACAGAGAAATGAAATATTTAGAAAATCTGGTAACAATTGCTGACAGACACTCTATTTGGTTCATTTCTCCCTTCTTAAAACACAATCACTTATAGAAACTCTCCAAACAGAGAGCACTAGAGGAGGACATTAACTTATCATGAACCAAACATGGAAAGAATCCAATGACTTTTGTTCTCATGAGTACATTAAGTAATGTAATACAAAAAATCGAAATGAAATGTATAAACTTAGGGGGCACCCTTTAAACTTTCTCACTGTTGCAACTTTGAAAATGAAAGAGACAGACTAAAATTTGGAAATCTCGAGTTTTTTTCTTTTCGTTCAGAGATAATTAAGGTTCTGATATAAAAAACAGAGGGGAGTCTTTTAGACTAGAGCAGAAGCAACAACGCACGTACCAATGATTTTCTGCTTTGGCTTTCAGTCTTCCCTTTTCTGTCAATCAAATAATAATTGTTTTGTTTAACCTTGTTTGCTGATTGCAACACTTCTCTGTGTTCATTGAGCGTGTGTAAACATTATCTCAATTAGATGCAGCAATGTATATGTGTTTTCCTTTTTCTATTAGCAAGATCAATATTTTGATTCCATGTTAACTTCTCTTTTTATTGACTTTATCTCTCCAGAGCAAACCACTCAAAATATGCCAACGGGACAGGATGAAATTGGTGAGTATTTTCCAACTCAGTTAACTCAATAGATGCTTTCAAAACATAAATCAAATGGGATGACAGCTACTGGGCCATGTGGAAATAGGCCAGAAACAAATACTTGCTCTTAATGTGAAGTCAAAACAAAACACATCCTGATAAAAATTTGAAAAAGATGATGTGGCAGACAGGACGATCAATGAATTCTAAGGAAATGGCCTGATAAATGAAACATTACTTATATGGAAAGGTAAATGCAATGTTCTTAGCAAAGACCAAGTAAGTAAAAGTAAGGATTAGTGTTCAATGGAAAAGAAAATATGGAGAACTGGGTGCAGCACAAAGAAATGAAATATATTTGGAGAATATTGTAGCAATTGCTGACTGACTCCATATTTGATTCATTTCTCCATTCTGAAAACATAACTACTTATAGAAATCTCTCCAAACAGAGAGCACTAGAGGAGAGCATTAAATTGTCATGAATTAGGCATGGAAAGAATCCAATGGCATTTTGGTCTCATGAATAAATTAATTATATTAATGCAAAGAATCAAAATGAAATGTAGGAACTTGTGGATTCCCTTTCACCTTTCTCATTGACGCAACTTTGAAAATCTGGCCCCGCCCATTGATGGGCGGGGCCAGATGGCCGGGTGGACGTGAGTCTCCTCGGTTCCTGCGCCCAAGAGCTGTTTGAAGTGCTTATATTGAGAGTTATCATCTCCAAATGGGAGCGGAGTTCGAGGGGAATCATGCGGTGAAAGAGGTACCGGTTGGAGAGGGAGAGCGGTGCCAGAATTGAGGCATCCGCCGAACTCGGAGCGCAAGTAGCGGAGCTGCACGACCTACAAAATGGCGGGGGCGCCTGTGACACCCTTTATTATTTGCCGTGGCGCCCGCCGTTTCCCCCGACCTGCAATGTGGACCTCCCCTGCGGAGCTAAAATAGCGGTGGTGAGCAGCGAAGAGAAATTGAGGAACCCGGGAGAGCAAGAGGCAGATTAACTGAGCGGCGGTTTGCGCCCGTCTGAAGCCTCGTGACCGCTGCCGGCAGGACTTCACAGATTGCCAGCGTGAGCGGCCCCCTTTCAGTGAAGAGTTCAGCCTGGGGGGCAAAACACTTATAAATGAAGCATAGGGGCCTGGGGGGCTGAGATGTGCAGCGGGGGCGCCCAGACAAGAATTGCCTGATCCTCAACGTGGCACCCAGGCGGGACTTGCCTGACCTCAATATGGCGCCCTCCGCTTATACAGTCGAGGGACTTTGCAAGTAGTTTTAGATTAAGGCTGGTTTCTTCTGCCTCCCTGTAACCATCCTCCAGCCTTGTGTCTCTGCCTACCTCCGCCTCTGTGCTCACAGCAACGCTCTCGGTGGGAAAACAACCTGAGGGGAAGTGGGAAAGCCATGAGATGAGAAAGAATACTCAATCGGACCATCGCGTATGCAGGAGCTCCGTGAGAAAAATCTCCAGTTCCACCTTTCATAAAACTATAATCGTGGTGCCTTCTGTAAATTACTTATTACCATTCCACAGTGAAAAGTACCAATTTGTTACCATCCACCAATTGCTATTGTAGGAGAGTAGGATCTGCTTCACATGGGTACCCCCACTTTTTGCTGATGCTTCACTGTTTTTCGACATTAGTCTGGCTGGGGCCCTGCTAATCAGAACCCCAGCCTAGCTGCTTCCTCTCTAAAATGGTTTCCATGTGCCTTAGGCACATCACTGATTGGAATCTGGAGTGCCCTTATAAGTCCCTAGTATATGGTATACTATGTACCAAGGGCATAGGTACCTCAGAGGCCTACCAGGGGCTGCAGCATGTATTATGCCACCCCTGGAAGGCCATCCAAACTGACACCACAGGTCTGCTACTGCAGCCTGGGTAAGGTGGTGCATGCACCCCTTACTGTGATATAGGTTACCTATATCACTAAATACATACACACATATAAACCTATAAGTCACTCCTAAGGCAGGCCTTATCAATCCTAAAGGCAGAGTGCATGGTTCCTATGTGAGAGGGTGCCCCTGCATGAGCAGGGCCCCTCTGCAGCATTCGGAGACCCTTCTCTGATGCTGTTTGTAGTGCAGCCTGACCATATACTCTTAAGCGCATTATAACCTCGCGTTAAATGCTAACTTTGGAATGGCTGCACCTAAACATGTCGTGTTTGGTGTCAAACATCTTGGCGGCGGTGGTAGCATTCCACCCTTCTAGAGGGAAAGACATGTTAACTCTGGCTAGCCCGGTAACTTCTTTCCAAAGCCCTGGCATCACAAAATGGATGCTGCTGCCACAGACACGAGTCTGGCCTCCTGCTGCTGGACGAAACTCTGGCAGGGGAGGCCTGGACAATAGGTTTCCTGTCCCAGGGAGGTGTGACCACCTCCCCAGACAGGATAATGTGTATTGGGGCTGGGCGGGAGCACTTTCGGGTGCTTTGAAGTCCTGCACTGGGGGCACACTTGGTGTCCCTGTGCATACCCCAGTTCAAACCGGATCAGGGGCTTGCAGCCCCTGCTTTGGCGCGAACTGGACAAAGGAAAGGGGTGTAGCCACCCCTCTGCCCTGACCCACCCATAGGTGGGGCCACAGAGTAGTCCAACCCCTAAACTTAGTATAAGTATAGGAACCCAGTCCTTAGGACTTTAGATTATCCCTGGACGAAACTCTGAAACAGAATCCTGGACCTTCGATGCTCTACTCAAGATTAGAGGACAGAAGAATCTCCCTTGGGGTCAAGGAGTGACTCCCCTGCTTGGCAGGCACCAAAGACGCATCTGTCCGGTCTGCATTTCTGAAGCTCCCGTCGGACGCCGAAGTCTTCGCATCACCAGAGGTGGATTCTCAGACTTCCCCGAGGCTACCCTGAGTCCCCAGCAAAGCTGAGGCCCGTAGCTATCGTGGGTGACGTGAGACCGTGACCCCTGGACACCGAGCACATTTGCAAGTGCATCCTCTTCTGGGTCTCCCACGAAGTCGTGCTTTGGGCTCCGAGTATCCCTAGCCTCCAGCACCAACTGCACCAAAGATCACTGGCCTCCACTCCGCGGGTGTCCTGTGAGCCAGATCCACGTGCGACGTCTCGAGGCTCCTTCGCGGTCGCTAGCCTGTTGGCTAGTAGCCCTTAACGAAGGCCAATCTTTTTCTTCTTGGGTATTCTGGTTGCTCCAGGCCTGCCCTCACTTACCCTCGCTGGGTGAGTTCCCCAGACCTTGCTGGTCTGCACCATCGACGATCTTCATCTTCATAGAGACTTGCCGTTGCAAAGGCTTGTTGGGTCCAATCCGGTTGCCGACACCTCAGCACTCGACAGACATCATGTACCAGCCCGAATCCTGCTCCTGGTCGCCGACAACGCCTCCTGGACCTCGTGGCTGAAGAGTCAAGACGACTGTCAACACACCTGAAGCACTCAACATCGGTGGGCATCTGTGCATCGCCTTCCTGGTCACTGGCTAGTGACCCAGACTCTGTCCCCTCTGCTTTCAGGTTCTTCAGATCTCCGATCCACTCTTGGATCCACCCGGACACTTTCCACTTGGTCGCCAGCAGCACTTTGCAGCAGATCGCCATTCAAATCGACGACGAAACCCGACCCCGAAAGGCACCTATGCACCCGGCTTCCCTGGGTGAGGTAACACGAGTACTCCGGTGCTCCCATGGGTAGAGACTCTAGAACGACCTAGTTCTCAAAGGGTTTGCTCCAAGTCCTCCATTAAGTGTCCCTTTTCTTTAATTTCCTGATCGCGACTTTCTCCATAGAAGTTAACGGCGTATCGCCGTTGTGTATTTACACTGCACGCGTCCCCCGTGGGTCCCCTGTGTCACTACCTTGGGTGGTTCCTTGTGGTCCAACCACTTCTAGAGGCTCTAGGGGTAGTGTCTAGTTTAGTCGTGGTTCTTATACCACTTTATTGGTATATGGTTTGGTACGCCCCTAGGGCCCAAACGTGTATTTGTGCTATTACTGTGTTTAAATAACTTCTAACTTATGTACTTCGAACTCTAGCCTCATAAAGAGACTAGAGGGGTGTGTTTAGCAATAAATACATATATTTTGAATATATACCTGGTGTGGTGCTCTTTCATTTGGTCACTCAAGAGATTATAGACTGGTAAAACAAGCTGCTTTACATTCCTTCAAGACTTAGCCTGAAGGCTGCTCTCCATAGCTACCACTAGGATAGCTTTCAATAAGGTTGTCTTTAACCTATCTCCAATAAGGGGTTGTTTGGACTGGTGCAAGGTGCCCACTATAATTAGTGGACAGCATATACCAGGCCAACTTCTCACAGCTATAACCAGCCAAGCTACTAGAGATGAGCATAAAACGTTACCACTGGGATCCTGCTCAAATGCCCTAGAATCACTACTGCTGCTGGGAATGGGGAAGATCAGCAGACTTTGGAACTGTCCCTTCCACATCTCCTTTTCACCACACCTGACCTCGGGCGAGCTGGAGGATGAGGCGGAAGGCGCTTCCCAGTAACACCGTGAACGATGCTCTCGATGGAACTTTGACAATGCCCCCTGGGCGGAATCCATAACTGTCTGTACTTACCGCGGTGCCCGAGCAACCTTGGCCGATGCCCGGTGGAGCTGTCCTATGCAGCTATAGAGGAGTTTGACTCTGGTTTTTCCCTCGGCCGTCACCTACCCAGCCGGACATCGGACATTGTTTTCCTCGTCTCCCCGTTGTGTCTTCCACCTGCATTCCTTACCCCTCTTTACCGTTCCCCCTCTACCTTTCACTCCCCTTAAGATGTATGTACGCGCTAATAGCTCATATTATTGTGTAATCTCATGTTTTTCTCCTATGTCTAGACTTGGCTATGTAATTTTGTAACCTGTAACTCGCTGATCCTCATGTACAGCGCTCTGATACCTCCGAGTCTAGCCAGCGCTATATAAAACTTTGCAAATCAATAAAGAAATAAAATAAAAGGAAAGTGATAGACTACAATTAGGAAATATGTGGAGTCGCTATCCCTTTGTCCAGTGATAATTAAGGTTCTGATACACAAAATAGAGTGGAGTCTTTTATACCAGAGCAGAAGCAACAGTGCACGTACAAATGATTTTATGCTTTGGCTCTCAGTCTTCCTTTTGCTGACACTGAAAAAATGGTTGAATTTATGAACCTTGTATGCTGATTGCAACAATTCTCTGTGCTCTTTGTGTATGTGTAAACATTATATGAATTAAATGGAATCACTTAAATGTGTTTTCCTTTTTCTATTAACAAGATCAATATTTCGATTCAATGTCAAAATCTCTTTTTATTGACTTTATCTCTCCAGAACAAACCACCCAAAATATTACAACGGGACAGGAACATATTGGTGAGTATTTTGGAACTCAGTAAACACAATATATGCCTTTGAAACATAAACCAAGTGGGAGGACGCCTACTGGTCCATGTGGAAACAGGATAGACACTACTTTTTACTCCTACTTTAAAGCCAATAAAATCACCTCCTGGTTAGAATTAGAAAGAGGTGATGTGACAGCCCGGAAGATCAATAAATGCTAAACAAATGGCCTGAAAAATAAAACATTACTTATATGCACAGATACATTCAATGTTTATAGCAAAGAGCCAGTAAGAGGAAGTAAGGATTAGTGTTGAATAGAGAGGAAAATATGGAGCACTAGGTGCAGCACAGAGAAATGAAATATTTAGAAAATCTGGTAACAATTGCTGACAGACACTCTATTTGGTTCATTTCTCCCTTCTTAAAACACAATCACTTATAGAAACTCTCCAAACAGAGAGCACTAGAGGAGAGCATTAACTTATCATGAACCAAACATGCAAAGAATCCAATGACTTTTGTTCTCATGAGTACATTAAGTAATGTAATACAAAAAATCGAAATGAAATGTATAAACTTGGGGGGCTCCCTTTTAACTTTCTCACTGTTGCAACTTTGAAAACGAAAGAGACAGACTAACATTTGGAAATGTCTGGAGTTCTTTCTTTTCGTTCGGAGATAATTAAGGTTCTGATATAAAAAATAGAGGGGAGTCTTTTAGACTAGAGCAGAAGCAACAACGCACGTACCAATGATTTTCTTCTTTGGCTCTCAATCTTCCCTTTTCTGTCAACCAAATAATAGTTGTTTTGTTTAACCTTGTATGCTGACTGCAACACTTCTCTGTGTTCATTGAGCGTGTGTAAACATTATCTCAATTAGATGCAGCAATGTATTTGTGTTTTCCTTTTTCTATTAGCAAGATCAAGATTTCGATTCTATGTTAAATTCTCTTTTTATTGACTTTATCTCTCCAGAGCAAACCACTCAAAATATGCCTACGGGACAGGATGAAATTGGTGAGTATTTTCCAACTCAGTTAACTCAATAGATGCTTTCAAAACATAAATCAAATGGGATGACATCTACTGGGCCATGTGGAAATAGACCAGAAACAAATACTTGCTCTTAATGTGAAGTCCATACAAAACACATCCTGAGAAAAATTTGAAAAAGATGATGTGGCAGACAGGACGATCAATGAATTCTAAGGAAATGGCCTGATAAATGAAACATTACTTATATGGAAAGGTAAATGCAATGTTCCTAGTAAAGAGCAAGTAAGTAAAAGTAAGGATTAGTGTTCAATGGAAAAGAAAATATGGAGAACTGGGTGCAGCACAAAGAAATGAAATATATTTGGAGAATATTGTAGCAATTGCTGACTGACTCCATATTTGATTCATTTCTCCATTCTGAAAACATGACTACTTATAGAAATCTCTCCAAACAGAGAGCACTAGAGGAGAGCATTAAATTGTCATGAATTAGGCATGGAAAGAATCCGATGACATTTTGGTCTCATGAATAAATTAATTAATTATATTAATACAAAGAATCAAAATGAAATTTAGCAACTTGTGGGTTCCCTTTCACCTTTCTCAGTGACGCAACTTTGAAAAGGAAAGTGATAGACTACAATTAGCATATATCTGGAGTATCTATCTCTTCATCCAGTGATAATTAAGGTTCTGATTCACAAAATAGAGTGGAGTCTTTTACACCAGAGCAGAAGCAACAGCGCACGTACCAATGATTTTCTGCTTGGCTCTCAGTCTTCCTTTTGCTGGCACTCAAAATATGGTTTATTTTATTAATCTTGTATGCTGATTGCAACAATTCTCTGTGCTGTTTGTGTATGTGTAAACATTATGTGAATTAAATGGAATCACTTAAATGTGTTTTCCTTTTTCTATTAACAAGATCATTATTTCGAATCAATGTCAAAATCTCTTTTTATTGACTTTATCTCTGCAGAACAAACCACCCAAAATATACCAACGGGAGAAGAACATATTGGTGAGTGTTTTGGAACTCGGTAAACTCAATATATGCCTTTAAAACATAAACCAAGTGGGAGGACGCCTACTGGGCAATGTGGAAACCGGATAGACTTTTTGCTCCTACTTTAAAGCCAATAAAAACACCTCCTGGGAAGAATTAGAAAGAGATGATGTGACAGCCCGGAAGATCAATACATGCTAAACAAATGGCCTGACAAATAAAACATTACTTATATGCACAGATACATTCAATGTTTATAGCAAAGAGCCAGTAAGAGAAAGAGAGGATTAGTGTTCAATAGAGAAAAAAATATGGAGCACTAGGTGCAGCACAGAGAAATGAAATATTTCGAAAATCTGGTAACAATTGCTGACAGACACTCTATTTGGTTCATTTCTCCCTTCTTAAAACACAATCACTTATAGAAACTCTCCAAACAGAGAGCACTAGAGGAGAGCATTAACTTATCATGAACCAAACATGGAAAGAATCCAATGACTTTTGTTCTCATGAGTACATTAAGTAATGTAATGCAAAGAATCAAAATGAAATGTATGACTTTGGGGGCTCCCTTTTAACTTTCTCACTGTTGCAACTTTGAAAACGAAAGAGACAGACTAATATTTGGAAATGTCTGGAGTTTTTTCTCTTCCTTCACAGATAATTAAGTGTCGGATATAAAAAATAGAGGGGAGTCTTTTAGTCTAGAGCAGAAGCAACAACGCACGTACCAATGATTTTCTGCTTTGGCTCTCAGTCTTCCCTTTTCTGTCAATCAAATAATAGTTGTTTTGTTTAACCTTGTATGCTGATTGCAACACTTTTCTGTGTTCTTTGAGCGTGTGTAAGCATTACCCCCAGGTCCCTCCAGTCCTTGTCCCCTTCACACTAAGCAAGTGATATAATCTATCTCACCGACAGAAAAAAGAAAATAAGGCATGCTGGTACACCCCTCCCCCCCCCACTGGGAGTACATAACCGTACTCTACCCAGCATGCCTCCTGTTCATTTTTCTGTCTTCCGACAGTATGAAGGGTCAGGAGCCTGGAGGCTCCTGGGGCTTACCTGCTGCTGGGCGGCGGGTGTCTGGCTGGTCGTTCTGGACTCCCTCCCTGCCGGGCTTGGGGTGAGTCCTGATGGCTCCTCGGTGGTTCCGGATGTTTTTGGGAGGTGTACTGCATTTCGTTGTCTTCCTGCGCAGCTTCCTCCTGCTGAGGGTGTCTTTGCCACGCCTCCCTGGTTGCCAGGCACGTTGGGGCGTGGCAGTTCCTGGTTGAGTCTTCCATTGTTGGAGCCTGCACGAAAGCGTACGGAGTGCCGGCGGCCCTCGGTTGGCTGGGGCGCTTCCGTCCGGAATTAGCCTGACTTCCCTGGTTTGGAGCAGGAAGTCAGGCGCCTCTTCACGTACGGAGGGCGGCGGTGGAGTGGGGTGCTTGCCGGCCCGTCTGTAAGTACCGCAAAGCATTTTTTTGTTACTTTAATTCCCACTACTGCATGGTTGGAGCCTGCTGTTCTTTCAGTCCTGGGAGAGATTGTGTAGTGCTACTTGCGGACCCTGCCTTGGGTGGTCCGCTTTGTTCGTCTCCTTCTTCAAACTTTTGGGGTTGAAGAGGTCTGCCTGCTGTTCAGTGTGCCTGGGGTCCTTGTTGGGGCACTGCTGGTTGGGCTTCTCTATCTGTAGCACTTTTCTGGACTCTGCATTGCTGGCTGTTCTGCGAATTCCCTGTTGGGTCAGTTACCGGTATTACCTGCCCTGAGTTCCTGCTTTGGCCAATGGGAAACATGCCAGGAAGAGCAGGCAGGTGGATGTTTCCTCCTCATCTTCATCTGTTTCTTCATCTTCTCCGTCTTCTGTGCGCTCAAGACGGCGTAAGGAGGGTAGTGAGGCCCAGATTAAACGTCTCATTAAGAAGACATTGCTGGAAATGGGTGGCGCACCTAGGCCCAAGAGCTCTGGTCGGGCTTCGCCGTTTCCTTCTTCTGCTTTTGAGGATGAGTGGTTGGGGGTGATGATCTGAAGGGCAAATATATTGACAAAGAGATGTTGCCTGACTTGTTGAAACATGTGAAATTGAATATGGGGTTTCCTTGCGATGATTCACCAACCACTTCTGGGGGTTCCTTACTACGCCAGTTCCAAAGCACTGCAGTGGTTGATGTTCCGGTCCATCCATATATCCGGGATGTGCTTAACAGAGAATGGAAGGACCCTGATCGCATTATGCTTCGCCGTTTCATGGCGAAACTCTATCCTCTTCAGAATATGGCCAAAGACTTGCCTGACTCCATTCCCATAGAATCATTTGTGGCCAGTCTGGTGGGTCGTACTTCCTTGGCTGAGTAGGCCGTGATGAGGGATCCCGTGGACAAGAAGATGGACGCTTCCCTAAGGAAGGTTTATTCTGGTTCCCATCTGGCACTCAGGGCTGGCATTTATGGGACTTATGTGGCTCAGTCACTTATTTGGGATATCAAGTCCCTGTACGGATCTATGGATGATTGTACTGACTGTTCAGGGCTTCTTTATCATGTTGAGCGGCAGGTGGAGTTCCTGTCTGATGTTTCCTTTGATGTGGTGAGAGCCTCAGCCCTTTCTGGCGGGGCTTGTGTGGCGGCTTGCCGCAATTTGGTTCTGAAGGACTGGAAAACAGATTCGGCCCAGAAGTCTTCTGCCCTGCGGTTCCCCTTTCAGGGTACCATGATGTTTGGGGAAGAATTGGAGGGCAAACTGCATTGTCTTTTTAAGGAAAAGAAACATTCTTCTTCGTTCAAGCAGCCTGCCTCTGTGGCGGTTTCTTCAAAGCCTAAGTTATTCTTCCATCCTCCCTCTCGCAGGCAGTTTTCTCGTGTCAGGGGCCGGTTCCAGTATGGTAAAGGTCAGGACAAGAAAGCGAAGTCTCCTCCTGTGAAGCCTCATTACTGACTATCTGCCGGCCAACACCGGATCCTTGGTCGGAGGTCAGCTTCGGTTCTTTCTTCCAGCCTGGATGAACTCCTGTTCAGATATGTGGGTGCTGGACATTGTGAGGATGGGGTACCTCATCGAATTTTTGGATCCTCCTCCAGACTCTGGGGTCCGTCCGACTCCCTGGCCGTCTTGTCCGTCCAAGAGGTCAGAGCTGTGTCTGGGGGTCAAGGCTCTGCTGGACAACGGGGCGGTGCAGGAGGTCCCTCCTGTGGAGAGGAGTTGGGGGTTTTATGCCATAATTTTCCTGGTCCCCAAGGTGACAGGGGGGTTCCGTCTTGTCCTGGATCTGATGGCCCTGAACAAATTTGTTTTGCATCTCCCATTCAAGATGGAGACTCTCCAGCGGTTAATTCCCCTGGTTCTCCCGGGTCATTTCATGTGCACTCCGGACCTTCAGGACGCATATTATCATGTCCCGATTCACCCCCTGTCTCGTCCGTTCCTGAGGTTTTGTCTTCGGGGGAGGCATTATCAGTTTCAGGTCCTGCCCTTCGGCCTGCGGGTGGCCCCCAGGGTTTTCACCAAGGTGGTGGCGCCGTTGGTGGCTTCGTTTCATCTTCAGGTTGTTCTGATTTACCCTTACCTGGACAATTTGCTCCTTCATGCCCCTTCCAGGGATCTGTTGTTGAAGGATCAGGAGTTGGTGTGTTCAGCATTGAGGGCCCATGGGTTTCTATTGAATCTCCCCAAGTGCCAGCTGGTGACTTCCTAGGACTTAACGTTCATAGGGGCTCGTTTCCGCACTGATCTGAATCGGGTCTTCCTGCGGTGGCCCGGGCAGTGACCTTGTGCTCCCTTGCTCGTCGTTTTCTGGAGGTTCGTTCCTTTCCGGTCTGTTTCTGGTTACGCCTTCTGGGTCTGATGGCGGCTACGGTGTTCACGGTGCCTTGGGTGCATTTCCATCTGCGTCCTCTTTGGTCCTTCCTGTTGGCTCAGTGGGATCCGTTGTCTTGCGATTTGTCCCTCTTGGTTCCTGTGTCCCTCTCGATCCTCCCTGCTCTGCGCTGGTGGACGGTGTCAGACAACCTAGCCAGCGGTTGCCTCTGCAGTCACCCCCTCCGGTTGTCCTCGTGACAGATGCCAGTGCGGTGGGGGGGCGACTTTGGGGTCGGACTTCCTTCAGGGTCGTTGGTCACTTCTGGAGAGTCGGCAGTCTTCGAATTGGCGGGAGTTGTCTGGTGTGTCTCGGGCAGTCATGGGGTTCCGATGTCAGCTGTTGAACCACCATATGCTGGTTCGTTCGGACAACATGGTGACGGTGGCCTACTTGAATCACCAGGGGGGTATCCGGTCCAAGTCCCTGAATGCTGTGGTGTCCCCGTTGTTTTGCTGGGCGGAGGGGCACATCTTGTCTCTGGCGGCTGTTCATATTCGGGGGGTGGACAATGGGATGGCGGATGTCCTCAGTCGGTACTTCCCTGTTTACCAGGAGTTGCCATTGAGTCCGGTGGCCTTTCGGCTGGTGTGCGTGAGGTTTGGTCATCCTTATCTCGACCTCTTTACTTCCCAGCTCAATGCTCAGCTTCCCCGCTTTTGCTCCCGAGTCCCTCAGGAGGGGTCTTGGGGGGTGGATGCTTTGACCCTCCCTTGGCCGTCTCGGCTGCTGTATGCCTTTCCTCCCATTGCTCTGATCTCTCGGTTTCTGTCTCGGCTGGTGATGGAGGATCAGGAGGTGGTGGTGCCCTTCTGGCCCGCCGGTCGTGGTTTCCCACTCTGAAGTTGTTAGCTGTTCAGGGTCCTTGGTTCTTCCCATTCCCTCCGTCTCCCTTGCGGTCCGCTCCGATGTTGTCCCTTTGGCGGCTTCGTCTTTCGGTCTGGAGGTTCAAAGGCAGGGGTGGAGGAATAGGGGTATCCCCAAGCATTTAGCTTTGGCGATTCAGCAGTCCCGGAAACCATCTACTCTTAAGTCCTACGGTCGTCACTGGGGCAACTTCGAGCGTTGGTGTCTGGGTCTGGCATTGTCTCCTTTGGTTTGTCCTTTGCTGATGTTCTTTAGTTTCTCTGGGAGGGATTTGAGAAGGGTCTGTCAGTCTCCACTTTGCGGGTCCAGTGGGCGGCTATTCAGGCTTTCCGTTCCCCTTGGGGGAATCTTACTGATGTGGATGACCTGGTTTCTCGTTTGTTGCGCAGTTTTTCCATTTCGCCTCCTGTGGTTCGGCCTTCTTTTCCTCTTTGGGACCTCCCTTTGGTGTTGAAGGCTTTGAAGGCTGCGCCTTTTGAGCCTTTGGAGGACGTTGATCTGAAATTTGTCACTTTTAAAGTTGTTTTTTTGGTGGCTATTACTTCGGCTAGGCGCCTTGGGGAGTGGGGGCTTGATGGCTCGGGAGCCTTTTCTTTCCTTTTCTGATGATGGTGTGGTTCTTCGTTTGGATTCGTCCTTTGTTCGCAAAGTTCCATCCCAGTTCCATCGCTCCCAGGAGCTGGTCTTGACTGCTCTGTGTGCAGAGCAGGTGGATGGGGGTGATCTTCCCTGGTCTTTGCTGGATGTTTGCTGTGCATTGCAGATCTATGTGGACCGTACTCGTCCTTTTCGGCAGTGTGACTCCCTGGTTGTTTCCTTTGGGGTGGCCTCCAGGGGGTGCAGGGCTTCCACTTCCTCCATTAGTCGCTGACTAAAGCAAGTCATCATATTGGCCTACTCCCTTTTGGGCTCCCCTCCTCCGGCTTGGGCTCAGGGGCGTTCGACACAGAGGTGGCGGCTTCTTGGGCGGAGATTCGTGGGGTGTCCCTTTCTGAGATTTGTAGGGCGGCCACTTGGGCTTCTGCTAATACCTTTGTTAGGCATTCCTGTAGTCAAAATGTTCTGGGGAATGATGCTAACTTTGGTTTGGTGGTGCTTCGAGCTGTGTGCTCCTGATTCCCCTTTCTTTCCTTTTCTGCTGTATTTCAATAAATCGCTGGGTTTGCTATGGCCATGTGTCCTGGTGGTTTGTTGTGGGATGATGGCCGGTTGCTGCTTGGGTATTCTCACTTGTTTA
Organism: Calotriton arnoldi; assembly: GCA_963921515.1. Taxonomy (NCBI): domain Eukaryota; kingdom Metazoa; phylum Chordata; class Amphibia; order Caudata; family Salamandridae; genus Calotriton; species Calotriton arnoldi. Next base: position 131,090 of record CAWUFW010013784.1, on the reverse strand, counting down.
GTATGAAGGGGACGAGGACTGGAGGGACCTGGGGGTAATGTCCTATTACTTACCGGTAATCTTGATTACTCCAGGTCCCGTTGTCCTCGTCCCCTTCATAGCATCCCTCCCTCCCTCCCAGACTTCCCGGCCCTCATCTGGGGCTTGGTGGTTCAGGAGGCATGCTGGGTAGAGTGTGGTTATGTACTCCCAGGAGGGGGGGTGTACCAGCATGCCTTCTTTTCTTTTTTGTTTCGGTGAGATAGATTATCTCACTTGTTTAGTATGAAGGGGATGAGGACAACGGGACCCGGAGTAATGAAGATTACCGGTAAGAAATAGGACATTATCTGAATCAAATACAGCAATGTATATGTGTTTTCCTTTTTCTATTAGCAAGATCAAGATTTCGATTCTATGTTAAATTCTCTTTTTATTGAATTTATCTCTCCAGAGCAAACCACTCAAAATATGCCAACGGGACAGGATGAAATTGGTGAGTATTTTGCAAACCAGTAAACTCAATAGGTGCTTTCAAAACATCAATCCAATGTGATTGACAGCTACTGGGCCATGTGGAAATAGGCCAGAAACACATATTTGCTCCTAATGTGAATTCAATACAAAACACATCCTGAGAAAAATTAGAAAAAGATCATGTGGCAGACAGGACGATCAATGAATTCTAAGGAAATGACCTGATAAATGAAACATTACTTGTATGGAAAGATAAATTCAATGTTCCTAGTAAAGACCAAGGGGCAGATGTATCAAGCAAAATTGCGTTCGCAAACGCCGAAATTCGCAGAATTTCAGCGTTTGCGAACGCAATTTTGCTTAGTGGTATGTATTAAGGCAAAACTGCCTTGCAAAATAAGGAATCGCAAAATTTGCGATTCCCTATTTTGCGATTGCATTTAAGGAATCGCAAATTGCGATTCCTTAAATCCAATGTAAGAAGCACCAAAAAAGTGCAATTTGGCTCTAAGGAATCGCAAATTACCACCAACTTCAAGTTGGTGGTAATATGCATTTCTTTGAAAAATGCACTTTTTAGCATTTTTCAAAGTGCCATGTGGCGCACATACATGCCCTTAGGGCATGTATGTGCGCCACATGTGCACACATACATATTTCAGGGGTGCAACAGGGTGTCAAAAGGACACCCTGGCACTCTTGAAATTGCATTCTCAATTTGCGATTCTCTAATTGCGATTCGCAAATTGTGAATGTCTTCCCATTCATTCCTATGGGCCTCTACGCCCACAGGAATGAATGGGAAGGTATTCCTTAATTGCGAATCGCAATTTGCAATTCGCAATTAAGGAATATTAAGCAATCACAATTATTATTGCGATTCCTACATACATAGCATTTTGCGATTCCTTAATAGCAATTCGCTAAAATTCGCTATTAAGGAATCGCAAATGCTTTCCTTGATACATCTGGCCCTAAGTAACTAAAAGTAGGGATTAGTGTTCAATGGAAAAGAAAATATGGAGCACCGGGTGCAGCACAAGGAAATTAAATATTTGGAAAATATTGTAGCAATTGCTGACAGACTCCCTATTTGATTTAATTCTCCATTCTGAAAACATAACTACTTATACAAATCTCTCCAAACAGAGAGCACTAGAGGAAAGCAATATATTGTCATGAATTAAGCATGGAAAGAATCCAATGACATTTTGGTCTCATGAATACATTAATTACAGTAATACAAAGAATCAAAATGAAATGTAGGAACTTGTGGGTTCTCTTTCACCTTTCTCAGTGACACAACTTTAAAAAGGAAAGTGATAGACTACAATTAGGAAATATCTGGATTTTCTATCTCTTCGTCCAGTGATAATTAAGGTTCTGATTCGCAAAATAGAGTGGAGTCTTTTATACCAGAGCAGAAGCAACAGCGCACTTACCAATGATTTTCTGCTTTGGCTCTCAGTCTTCCTTTTGCTGTCACTCAAAAAGTGGTTTATTTTATGAACCTTGTATGCTGATTGCAACAATTCTCTGTGCTCTTTGTGTATGTGTAAACATTATATGAATTAAATGGAATCACTTAAATGTGTTTTCTTTTTTCTATTAACAAGATCATTATTTCGAATCAATGTCAAAATCTCTTTTTATTGACTTTATCTCTCCAGAACAAACCACCCAAAATATTCCAACGGGACAAGAACATATTGGTGAGTATATAAAAAAAGTAAACTCAATATATGCCTTTAAAACATAAACCAAATGGGAGAACGCCTACTGGGCCATGTGGAAACAGGATAGACACTACTTTTTGCTCCTACTTTAAAGCCAATAAAAACACCTCCTGGGAAGAATTAAAAAGAAATGATGTGACAGCCCGGAAGATCAATAAATGCTAAACAAATGGCCTGACAAATAAAACATTACTTAAATGCACAGATACATTCAATGTTTTTAGTAAAGAGCCAGTAAGAGGAAGTAAGGATTAGTGTTCAATAGAGAGGAAAATATGGAGCACTAGGTGCAGCACAGAGAAATGAAATATTTTGAAAATCTGGTAACAATTGCTGACAGACACCCTATTTGGTTCATTTCTCCGTTCTTAAAACACAATCACTTATAGAAACTCTCCAAAGAGAGAGCAATAGAGGAGAGCATTAACTTATCATGAACCAAACATGGAAAGAACCCAAGTACTTTTGTTCTCATGAGTACATTAAGTAATGTAATGCAAATAATCAAAATGAAATGTATGACTTTGGGGCCTCCCTTTTAACTTTCTCACTGTTGCAACTTTGAAAGAGAAAGAGACAGACTAAAATTTGGAAATGTCTGTTGGTTTTTTTCTTTTCATTCAGAGATAATTAAGGTTCTGATATAAAAAATAGGCGGGAGTCTTTTAGACTACAGCAGAAGCAAAAATGCCTGTACCAATGATTTTCTGCTTTGGCTCTCAGTCTTTCCTTTTCTGTCAATCAGATAATAGTTGTTTTGTTTAACCTTGTATGCTGATTGCAACACTTCTCTGTGTTCTTTGAGCGTGTGTAAACATTATCTGAATTAAATGCAGCAAAGTATATGTGTTTTCCTTTTTCAATTAGCAAGATCAAGATTTTGATTCTAAGTTAAATTCTCTTTTATTGAATTTATCTCTCCAGAGCAAACCACTCTAAATTTGCCAACGGGACAGGATGAAATTGGTGAGTATTTTGCAAACCAGTAAACTCAATAGATGCTTTCAAAACATAAATCAAATGTGATTGACAGCTACTGGGCCATGTGGAAATAGGCCAGAAACACATTTTTGCTCTTAATGTGACGTCAATACAAAACACATCCTGAGAAAAATTAGAAAAAGATCATGTGGCAGACAGGAAGATCAATGAATTCTAAGGAAATGACCTGATAAATGAAACATTACTTGTATGGAAAGATAAATTTAATGTTCCTAGTAAAGACCAAGTAACTAGTAGTAGGGATTAGTGTTCAATGGAAAAGAAAATATGGAGCACCGGGTGCAGAATAATGAAATGAAATATTTGGAGAATATTGTAGCAATTGCTGACAGACTCCCTATTTGATTTAATCTTCCATTCTGAAAACATAACAACTTACAGAAATCTCTCCAAACAGAAAGCACTAGAGGAGAGCATTAAATTGTCATGAATTAAGCATGGAAAGAATCCAATGACATTTTGGTCTCATGAATACATTAATTACAGTAATACAAAGAATAAAAATGAAATGTAGGAACTAGTGGGTTCTCTTTCACCTTTCTCAGTGACGCAACTTTAAAAAGGAAAGTGATAGAATACAATTAGGAAATATCTGGATTTCCTATCTCTTTGTCCAGTGATAATTAAGGTTCTGATTCACAAAATAGAGTGGAGTCTTTTATACCAGAGCAGAAGCAACAGCGCACGTACCAATGTTTCTGCTTTGGCTCTCAGTCTTCCTTTTGTTGGCACTCAAAAAATGGTTTATTTTATGAACATTGTTTGCTGATTGCAACAATTCTCTGTGCTCTTTGTGTATGTGTAAATTTTCTATGAATTCAATGGAATCACTTAAATGTGTTTTCTATTCTCTATTAACAAGATCATTATTTTGAATCAATGTCAAAATCTCTTTTTATTGACTTTATCTCTGCAGAACAAACTACCCAAAATAATCCAACGGGACAGGAACATATTGGTGAGTATTTTGGAACTCAGTAAACTCAATATATGCCTTTAAACATAGCCAAGTGGGAGGACGCCTACTGGGCCATGTGGAAACAGGATAGACACTATTTTTTGCTCCTACTTTAAAGCCAATAAAAACACCTCGTGGGAAGTATTAGAAAGAGATGATGTGACAGCCCGGAAGATCAATAAATGCTAAACAAATGCCCTGACAAATAAAACATTACTTATATGCACAGATACATTCAATGTTTTTAGTAAAGAGCCAGTAAGAGGAAGTAAGGATTAGTGTTCAATAGAGAGGAAAATATGGAGCACTAGGTGCAGCAAAGAGAAATGAAATATTTTGAAAATCTGGTAACAATTGCTGACAGACACCCTATTTGGTTCATTTCTCCGTTCTTAAAACACAATCACTTATAGAAACTCTCCAAAGAGAGAGCAATAGAGGAGAGCATTAACTTATCATGAACCAAACATGGAAAGAACCCAAGTACTTTTGTTCTCATGAGTACATTAAGTAATGTAATGCAAATAATCAAAATGAAATGTATGACTTTGGGGCCTCCCTTTTAACTTTCTCACTGTTGCAACTTTGAAAGAGAAAGAGACAGACTAAAATTTGGAAATGTCTGTTGGTTTTTTTCTTTTCATTCAGAGATAATTAAGGTTCTGATATAAAAATAGGCGGGAGTCTTTTAGACTACAGCAGAAGCAAAAATGCCCGTACCAATGATTTTCTGCTTTGGCTCTCAGTCTTTCCTTTTCTGTCAATCAGATAATAGTTGTTTTGTTTAACCTTGTATGCTGATTGCAACACTTCTCTGTGTTCTTTGAGCGTGTGTAAACATTATCTGAATTAAATGCACCAAAGTATATGTGTTTTCCTTTTTCAATTAGCAAGATCGAGATTTTGATTCTAAGTTAAATTCTCTTTTTATTGAATTTATCTCTCCAGAGCAAACCACTCAAAATTTGCCAACGGGACAGGATGAAATTGGTGAGTATTTTGCAAACCAGTAAACTCAATAGATGCTTTCAAAACATAAATCAAATGTGATTGACAGCTACTGGGTCATGTGGAAATAGGCCAGAAACACATTTTTGCTCTTAATGTGACGTCAATACAAAACACATCCTGAGAAAAATTAGAAAAAGATCATGTGGCAGACAGGAAGATCAATGAATTCTAAGGAAATGACCTGATAAATGAAACATTACTTGTATGGAAAGATAAATTTAATGTTCCTAGTAAAGACCAAGTAACTAGTAGTAGGGATTAGTGTTCAATGGAAAAGAAAATATGGAGCACCGGGTGCAGAATAATGAAATGAAATATTTGGAGAATATTGTAGCAATTGCTGACAGACTCCCTATTTGATTTAATTCTCCATTCTGAAAACATAACAACTTACAGAAATCTCTCCAAACAGAAAGCACTAGAGGAGAGCATTAAATTGTCATGAATTAAGCATGGGAAGAATCCAATGACATTTTGGTCTCATGAATACATTAATTACAGTAATACAAAGAATAAAAATGAAATGTAGGAACTAGTGGGTTCTCTTTCACCTTTCTCAGTGACGCAACTTTAAAAAGGAAAGTGATAGAATACAATTAGGAAATATCTGGATTTCCTATCTCTTTGTCCAGTGATAATTAAGGTTCTGATTCACAAAATAGAGTGGAGTCTTTTATACCAGAGCAGAAGCAACAGCGCACGTACCAATGTTTCTGCTTTGGCTCTCAGTCTTCCTTTTGTTGGCACTCAAAAAATGGTTTATTTTATGAACATTGTTTGCTGATTGCAACAATTCTCTGTGCTCTTTGTGTATGTGTAAATATTCTATGAATTCAATGGAATCACTTAAATGTGTTTTCTATTCTCTATTAACAAGATCATTATTTTGAATCAATGTCAAAATCTCTTTTTATTGACTTTATCTCTGCAGAACAAACTACCCAAAATAATCCAACGGGACAGGAACATATTGGTGAGTATTTTGGAACTCAGTAAACTCAATATATGCCTTTAAACATAGCCAAGTGGGAGGACGCCTACTGGGCCATTTGGAAACAGGATAGACACTATTTTTTGCTCCTACTTTAAAGCCAATAAAAACACCTCCTGGGAAGTATTAGAAAGAGATGATGTGACAGCCCGGAAGATCAATAAATGCTAAACAAATGCCCTGACAAATAAAACATTACTTATATGCACAGATACATTCAATGTTTTTAGTAAAGAGCCAGTAAGAGGAAGTAAGGATTAGTGTTCAATAGAGAGGAAAATATGGAGCACTTGGTGCAGCAAAGAGAAATGAAATATTTTGAAAATCTGGTAACAATTGCTGACAGACACCCTATTTGGTTCATTTCTCCGTTCTTAAAACACAATCACTTATAGAAACTCTCCAAAGAGAGAGCAATAGAGGAGAGCATTAACTTATCATGAACTAAACATGGAAAGAACCCAATGACTTTTGTTCTCATGAGTACATTAAGTAATGTAATGCAAATAATCAAAATGAAATGTATGACTTTGGGGCCTCCCTTTTAACTTTCTCACTGTTGCAACTTTGAAAATGAAAGAGACAGACTAAAATGTGGAAATGTCTGTTGATTTTTTTCTTATCATTCAGAGATAATTAAGGTTCTGATATAAAAAATAGGCGGGAGTCTTTTAGACTACAGTAGAAGCAAAAATGCCCGTACCAATGATTTTCTGCTTTGGCTCTCAGTCTTTCCTTTTCTGTCAATCAGATAATATTGGTTTTGTTTAACCTTGTATGCTGATTGCAACACTTCTCTGTGTTCTTTGAGCGTGTGTAAACATTATCTGAATTAAATGCAGCAATGTATATGTGTTTTCCTTTTTCAATTAGCAAGATCAAGATTTCGATTCTATGTTAAATTCTCTTTTTATTGAATTCATCTCTCCAGAGCAAACCACTCAAAATATGCCAACGGGACAGGATGAAATTGGTGAGTATTTTGCAAACCAGTAAACTCAATAGATGCTTTCAAAACATAAATCAAATGTGATTGACAGCTACTGGGCCATGTGGAAATAGGCCAGAAACACATTTTTGCTCTTAATGTGACGTCAATACAAAACACATCCTGAGAAAAATTAGAAAAATATCATGTGGCAGACAGGACGATCAATGAATTCTAAGGAAATGACCTGATAAATGAAACATTACTTGTATGGAAAGATAAATTCAATGTTCCTAGTAAAGACCAAGTTACTAAAACTAGGGATTAGTGTTCAATGGAAAAGAAAATATGGAGCACCGGGTGCAGCACAAGGAAATGAAATATTTGGAGAATATTGTAGCAATTGCTGACAGACTCCCTATTTGATTTAATTCTCCATTCTGAAAACATAACAACTTATACAAATCTCTCCAAACAGAGAGCACTAGAGGATTATTAAATTGTCATGAATTAAGCATGGAAAGAATCCAATGACATTTTGGTCTCATGAATACATTAATTACAGTAATACAAAGAATCAAAATGAAATGTAAGAACTTGTGGCTTCTCTTTCACCTTTCTCAGTGACGCAACTTTAAAAAGGAAAGTGATAGACTACAATTAGGAAATATCTGGGTTTCATATCTCTTCGTCCAGTGATAATTAAGGTTCTGATTCCCAAAATAGAGTGGAGTCTTTTATACCAGAGCAGAAGCAACAGCGCACGTACCAATGATTTTCTGCTTTGGCTCTCAGTCTTCCTTTTGCTGGCTCCCAAACAATGGTTTATTTTATGAACCTTGTATGCTGATTGCAACAATTCTCTGTGCTCTTTGTGTATGTGTAAACATTATATGAATTCAATGGAATGACTTAAATGTGTTTTCTATTAACAAGATCATTATTTTGAATCAATGTCAAAATCTCTTTTTATTGACTATCTCTCCAGAACAAACTACCCAAAATATTCCAACGGGACAGGAACATATTGGTGAGTATTTTGGAACTCAGTAAACTCAATATATGCCTTTAAAACATAAACCAAGTGGGAGGACGCCTACTGGGCCATGTGGAAACAGGATAGACACTACTTTTTGCTCCTACTTTAAAGCCAATAAAAACACCTCCTGGGAAGAATTAGAAAGAGATGATGTGACAGCCCAGAAGATCAATAAATGCTAAACAAATGGCCTGACAAATAAAACATTACTTAAATGCACAGATACATTCAATGTTTATAGTAAAGAGCCAGTAAGAGGAAGTAAGGATTAGTGTTCAATAGAGAGGAAAATATGGAGCACTAGGTGCAGCATAGAGAAATGAAATATTTTGAAAATCTAGTAACAATTGCTGACAGACACCCTATTTGGTTCATTTCTCCCTTCTTAAAACACAATCACTTACAGAAACTCTCCAAAGAGAGAGCAATAGAGGAGAGCTTTAACTTATCATGAACCAAACATTGAAAGAATCCAATGACTTTTGTTCTCCTTAGTACATTAAGTAATGTAATGCAAAGAATCAAAATGAAATGTATGAACTTGGGGGCTCCCTTTTAACTTTCTCACTGTTGCAACTTTGAAAATGAAAGAGACAGACTAAAATTTGGAAATGTCTGTTGTTTTTTTCTTTTCATTCGGAGATAATTAAGGTTCTGATATAAAAAAATAGGGGGAGCAGAAGCAAAAACGCACGTACCAGTGATTTTCTTCTTTGGCTCTCAGTCTTTCCTTTTCTGTCAATCAGATAATAGCTGTTTTGTTTAACCTTGTATGCTGATTGCAACACTTCTCTGTGTTCTTTGAGCGTGTGTAAACATTATCTGAATTAAATGCAGCAAAGTATATGTGTTTTCATTTTTCAATTAGCAAGATCAAGATTTCGATTCTATGTTAAATTCTCTTTTATTGAATTTATCTCTCCAGAGCAAACCACTCAAAATATGCCAACGGGACAGGATGAAAATGGTGAGTATTTTGCAAACCAGTAAACTCAATAGATGCTTTCAAAACATAAATCAAATGTGATTGACAGCTACTGGGCCATGTGGAAATAGGCCAGAAACACATTTTTGCTCTTAATGTGATGTCAATACAAAACACATCCTGAGAAAAATTTGAAAAAGATCATGTGGCAGACAGGACGATCAATGAATTCTAAGGAAATGACCTGATAAATGAAACATTACTTGTATGGAAAGATAAATTCAATGTTCCTAGTAAAGACCAAGTAACTAAAAGTAGGGATTAGTGTTCAATGGAAAAGAAAATATGGAGCACCGGGTGCAGCACAAGGAAATGAAATATTTGGAGAATATTGTAGCAATTGCTGACAGACTCCCTATTTGATTTAATTCTCCATTCTGAAAACATAACTACTTATACAAATCTCTCCAAACAGAGAGCACTAGAGGAGAGCATTAAATTGTCATGAATTAAGCATGGAAAGAATCCAATGACATTTTGGTCTCATGAATACATTAATTACAGTAATACAAAGAATCAAAATGAAATGTAGGAACTTGTGGGTTCTCTTTCACCTTTCTCAGTGACACAACTTTAAAAAGGAAAGTGATAGACTACAATTAGGAAATATCTGGATTTTCTATCTCTTCGTCCAGTGATAATTAAGGTTCTGATTCGCAAAATAGAGTGGAGTCTTTTATACCAGAGCAGAAGCAACAGCGCACTTACCAATGATTTTCTGCTTTGGCTCTCAGTCTTCCTTTTGCTGTCACTCAAAAAGTGGTTTATTTTATGAACCTTGTATGCTGATTGCAACAATTCTCTGTGCTCTTTGTGTATGTGTAAACATTATATGAATTAAATGGAATCACTTAAATGTGTTTTCTTTTTCTATTAACAAGATCATTATTTCGAATCAATGTCAAAATCTCTTTTTATTGACTTTATCTCTCCAGAACAAACCACCCAAAATATTCCAACGGGACAAGAACATATTGGTGAGTATTTTTAAAAAAGTAAACTCAATATATGCCTTTAAAACATAAACCAAATGGGAGAACGCCTACTGGGCCATGTGGAAACAGGATAGACACTACTTTTTGCTCCTACTTTAAAGCCAATAAAAACACCTCCTGGGAAGAATTAGAAAGAAATGATGTGACAGCCCGGAAGATCAATAAATGCTAAACAAATGGCCTGACAAATAAAACATTACTTAAATGCACAGATACATTCAATGTTTATGGTAAAGAGCCAGTAAGAGGAAGTAAGGATTAGTGTTCAATAGAGAGGAAAATATGGAGCACTAGGTGCAGCACAGAGAAATGAAATATTTTGAAAATCTGGTAACAATTGCTGACAGACACCCTATTTGGTTCATTTCTCCCTTCTTAAAACACAATCACTTATAGAAACTCTCCAAAGAGAGAGCAATAGAGGAGAGCATTAACTTATCATGAACCAAACATGGAAAGAACCCAATGACTTTTGTTCTCATGAGTACATTAAGTAATGTAATGCAAATAATCAAAATGAAATGTATGACTTTGGGGCCTCCCTTTTAACTTTCTCACTGTTGCAACTTTGAAAGAGAAAGAGACAGACTAAAATTTGGAAATGTCTGTTGGTTTTTTTCTTTTCATTCAGAGATAATTAAGGTTCTGATATAAAAAATAGGCGGGAGTCTTTTAGACTACAGCAGAAGCAAAAATGCCCGTACCAATGATTTTCTGCTTTGGCTCTCAGTCTTTCCTTTTCTGTCAATCAGATAATAGTTGTTTTGTTTAACCTTGTATGCTGATTGCAACACTTCTCTGTGTTCTTTGAGCTTGTGTAAACATTATCTGAATTAAATGCAGCAAAGTATATGTGTTTTCCTTTTTCAATTAGCAAGATCAAGAATTTGATTCTAAGTTAAATTCTCTTTTTATTGAATTTATCCCTCCAGAGCAAACCACTCAAAATTTGCCAACGGGACAGGATGAAATTGGTGAGTATTTTGCAAACCAGTAAACTCAATAGATGCTTTCAAAACATAAATCAAATGTGATTGACAGCTACTGGGCCATGTGGAAATAGGCCAGAAACACATTTTTGCTCTTAATGTGACGTCAATACAAAACACATCCTGAGAAAAATTAGAAAAAGATCATGTGGCAGACAGGAAGATCAATTAATTCTAAGGAAATGACCTGATAAATGAAACATTACTTGTATGGAAAGATAAATTTAATGTTCCTAGTAAAGACCAAGTAACTAGTAGTAGGGATTAGTGTTCAATGGAAAAGAAAATATGGAGCACCGGGTGCAGAATAATGAAATGAAATATTTGGAGAATATTGTAGCAATTGCTGACAGACTCCCTATTTGATTTAATTCTCCATTCTGAAAACATAACAACTTACAGAAATCTCTCCAAACAGAAAGCACTAGAGGAGAGCATTAAATTGTCATGAATTAAGCATGGAAAGAATCCAATGACATTTTGGTCTCATGAATACATTAATTACAGTAATACAAAGAATAAAAATGAAATGTAGGAACTAGTGGGTTCTCTTTCACCTTTCTCAGTGACGCAACTTTAAAAAGGAAAGTGATAGAATACAATTAGGAAATATCTGGATTTCCTATCTCTTTGTCCAGTGATAATTAAGGTTCTGATTCACAAAATAGAGTGGAGTCTTTTATACCAGAGCAGAAGCAACAGCGCACGTACCAATGTTTCTGCTTTGGCTCTCAGTCTTCCTTTTGTTGGCACTCAAAAAATGGTTTATTTTATGAACATTGTTTGCTGATTGCAACAATTCTCTGTGCTCTTTGTGTATGTGTAAATATTCTATGAATTCAATGGAATCACTTAAATGTGTTTTCTATTCTCTATTAACAAGATCATTATTTTGAATCAATGTCAAAATCTCTTTTTATTGACTTTATCTCTGCAGAACAAACTACCCAAAATAATCCAACGGGACAGGAACATATTGGTGAGTATTTTGGAACTCAGTAAACTCAATATATGCCTTTAAACATAGCCAAGTGGGAGGACGCCTACTGGGCCATGTGGAAACAGGATAGACACTATTTTTTGCTCCTACTTTAAAGCCAATAAAACACCTCCTGGGAAGTATTAGAAAGAGATGATGTGACAGCCCGGAAGATCAATAAATGCTAAACAAATGCCCTGACAAATAAAACATTACTTATATGCACAGATACATTCAATGTTTTTAGTAAAGAGCCAGTAAGAGGAAGTAAGGATTAGTGTTCAATAGAGCGGAAAATATGGAGCACTAGGTGCAGCAAAGAGAAATGAAATATTTTGAAAATCTGGTAACAATTGCTGACAGACACCCTATTTGGTTCATTTCTCCCTTCTTAAAACACAATCACTTATAGAAACTCTCCAAAGAGAGAGCAATAGAGGAGAGCATTAACTTATCATGAACCAAACATGGAAAGAACCCAATGACTTTTGTTCTCATGAGTACATTAAGTAATGTAATGCAAATAATCAAAATGAAATGTATGACTTTGGGGCCTCCCTTTTAACTTTCTCACTGTTGCAACTTTGAAAATGAAAGAGACAGACTAAAATTTGGAAATGTCTGTTGGTTTTTTTCTTTTCATTCAGAGATAATTAAGGTTCTGATATAAAAAAATAGGCGGGAGTCTTTTAGACTACAGCAGAAGCAAAAATGCCCGTACCAATGATTTTCTGCTTTGGCTCTCAGTCTTTCCTTTTCTGTCAATCAGATAATAGTTGTTTTGTTTAACCTTGTATGCTGATTGCAACTCTGTGTTCTTTGAGCGTGTGTAAACATTATCTGAATTAAATGCAGCAATGTATATGTGTTTTCCTTTTTCAATTAGCAAGATCAAGATTTCGATTCTATGTTAAATTCTCTTTTTATTGAATTTATCTCTCCAGAGCAAACCAATCAAAATATGCCAACGGGACAGGATGAAATTGGTGAGTATTTTGCAAACCAGTAAACTCAATAGATGCTTTCAAAACATAAATCAAATGTGATTGACAGCTACTGGGCCATGTGGACATAGGCCAGAAACACATTTTTGCTCTTAATGTGACGTCAATACAAAACACATCCTGAGAAAAATTAGAAAAATATCATGTGGCAGACAGGACGATCAATGAATTCTAAGGAAATGACCTGATAAATGAAACATTACTTGTATGGAAAGATAAATTCAATGTTCCTAGTAAAGACCAAGTTACTAAAACTAGGGATTAGTGTTCAATGGAAAAGAAAATATGGAGCACCGGGTGCAGCACAAGGAAATGAAATATTTGGAGAATATTGTAGCAATTGCTGACAGACTCCCTATTTGATTTAATTCTCCATTCTGAAAACATAACAACTTATACAAATCTCTCCAAACAGAGAGCACTAGAGGATTATTAAATTGTCATGAATTAAGCATGGAAAGAATCCAATGACATTTTGGTCTCATGAATACATTAATTACAGTAATACAAAGAATCAAAATGAAATGTAAGAACTTGTGGCTTCTCTTTCACCTTTCTCAGTGACGCAACTTTAAAAAGGAAAGTGATAGACTACAATTAGGAAATATCTGGGTTTCATATCTCTTCGTCCAGTGATAATTAAGGTTCTGATTCCCAAAATAGAGTGGAGTCTTTTATACCAGAGCAGAAGCAACAGCGCACGTACCAATGATTTTCTGCTTTGGCTCTCAGTCTTCCTTTTGCTGGCTCCCAAACAATGGTTTATTTTATGAACCTTGTATGCTGATTGCAACAATTCTCTGTGCTCTTTGTGTATGTGTAAACATTATATGAATTCAATGGAATGACTTAAATGTGTTTTCTATTAACAAGATCATTATTTTGAATCAATGTCAAAATCTCTTTTTATTGACTATCTCTCCAGAACAAACTACCCAAAATATTCCAACGGGACAGGAACATATTGGTGAGTATTTTGGAACTCAGTAAACTCAATATATGCCTTTAAAACATAAACCAAGTGGGAGGACGCCTACTGGGCCATGTGGAAACAGGATAGACACTACTTTTTGCTCCTACTTTAAAGCCAATAAAAACACCTCCTGGGAAGAATTAGAAAGAGATGATGTGACAGCCCAGAAGATCAATAAATGCTAAACAAATGGCCTGACAAATAAAACATTACTTAAATGCACAGATACATTCAATGTTTATAGTAAAGAGCCAGTAAGAGGAAGTAAGGATTAGTGTTCAATAGAGAGGAAAATATGGAGCACTAGGTGCAGCATAGAGAAATGAAATATTTTGAAAATCTAGTAACAATTGCTGACAGACACCCTATTTGGTTCATTTCTCCCTTCTTAAAACACAATCACTTATAGAAACTCTCCAAAGAGAGAGCAATAGAGGAGAGCTTTAACTTATCATGAACCAAACATGGAAAGAATCCAATGACTTTTGTTCTCCTGAGTACATTAAGTAATGTAATGCAAAGAATCAAAATGAAATGTATGAACTTGGGGGCTCCCTTTTAACTTTCTCACTGTTGCAACTTTGAAAATGAAAGAGACAGACTAAAATTTGGAAATGTCTGTTGTTTTTTTTCTTTTCATTCGGAGATAATTAAGGTTCTGATATAAAGAAAATAGGGGGGAGCAGAAGCAAAAACGCACGTACCAGTGATTTTCTTCTTTGGCTCTCAGTCTTTCCTTTTCTGTCAATCAGATAATAGCTGTTTTGTTTAACCTTGTATGCTGATTGCAACACTTCTCTGTGTTCTTTGAGCGTGTGTAAACATTATCTGAATTAAATGCAGCAAAGTATATGTGTTTTCATTTTTCAATTAGCAAGATCAAGATTTCGATTCTATGTTAAATTCTCTTTTATTGAATTTATCTCTCCAGAGCAAACCACTCAAAATATGCCAACGGGACAGGATGAAATTGGTGAGTATTTTGCAAACCAGTAAACTCAATAGATGCTTTCAAAACATAAATCAAATGTGATTGACAGCTACTGGGCCATGTGGAAATAGGTCAGAAACACATTTTTGCTCTTAATGTGATGTCAATACAAAACACATCCTGAGAAAAATTTGAAAAAGATCATGTGGCAGACAGGACGATCAATGAATTCTAAGGAAATGACCTGATAAATGAAACATTACTTGTATGGAAAGATAAATTCAATGTTCCTAGTAAAGACCAAGGGGCCGATTCCGATTCGGGCTGCAAAAAGCACCGACCGACTCGGATCCGGAAAAAATACCGACCGACACGTACCCGTGGCGCACGACACGCCAAGTACGATGCAAGGCGCGAAAAATCCGACCGACACGTACCGAAACCAAGTCGACCGACCGAGCCGCACGGAAAACAGCAATCCGGCCGGAAAAACACGCGAATCCAACCGACCGACACGCACCCGGAACAAATCCGACCGAAACGTACACGCTAACTCCAAACCGCAAAGTACGATGCAAGGCGCGAAAACCACGAGCGAGTCGGACGGAGGACAAGCCGTACGACCGACACGCATACAAAACCGAGCCGAAGCAACACAATACACCGCGACCGACGCGTACGCAGCATAGAAAACTGCACAAACACAGCGTGAACGAAACGGAGAACACCGTACGAGACCAATGCAGGGTCCGACTCGGTCACAAGAACGTTTCCAACATACATAAACAGCACAAAGGAAAAATCACCCAAAAAAGGCCAAACAAGCAATTACCAAGCCAATAAATACTGGGGGGTGGGGACAGAGAACAAAGACACACCCACAACTCCACCTATATAAAGGACACAAATCACTACCATGAGTCTTTGCAAATGCCATTCCACTGCCAGCACCCAAGAGAAAGCAACCACACACCCACAGCTCATCCCTCACACAAGCCACACACCATCAGCACACCAACAAATACCTACCTCACATACACCCAGCAAAACACACACTCACACACCCTCACCTGCACACCAACACACACATCACCCACCATCACCACCCATCACCATGCCCCCAAGAAGAATCCCAAGTTCCTGGATAGTGAATTGGAAGTCATGGTAGACGAGATCCTCAGGGTGGAGCCACAGCTGTTTGGCACACTGGTCCAACAGACCCCCATGTCGCAGAAAACCAAGATGTGGGAGAGGATCATCAACAGAGTGAACGCCCAATCACCATGTCGGCGCACAAAGACCGACATCCAGAACAGGTGGTATGACGTGCGCAGGAGGGTACGGGACATGCTGAAGAAAGACTACATCAACAGCCAACACACCGGCAGTGGCCCTCCTGCCAAGCCAATATACCTCAGGCCCTGGGAGGAGAAGGTGCGGGCCATCCTTCCGCCAGTGAGCGTATATGGACTAGAGGACATCCCAGAGCCTGGTGAGTACACAACAAATGTACACAATATACTGCCACAAAACACACACATCACTGTCAAGGGGAGAGTCAAACCATGCACTCATAGCAATTACACAGCAACTAGAACAGAATCATCCCAAAATGTGTATGTCAGTCAGATAAACACAACACATGCCATCAAAAAAGTCACATCCAACTGTGCCAACACATGTACAAACACAACCACAACTACAGCTAGGCAGTGGCACAAATAGAACTAACAAACACATCCACACATGTAGCCACCACAACAACACCAACACACAGTGAAGACCACTCAAAGGAATGAATTCTGTGTATGCTGGCCAAGTCAGTGTAGCCAATAGCATCATGGGAGTCGCAGTCACACATATTGCCCCCCACAACTGTCCCATCAACACCACCATGAACCATGCGCACATCACAGGGAGTGGAGAAGGACTCACAAGATGGCTGACACTGGCTACTGCTGTGGGGAGCACAAGGCCCTGCTGGCAACTGTGCAACAACCAACAGCAGGACACCACTGACTGACATCCTGAGAGACAGCTTACACTCCCTGCAATGCAAGCACGTTCCATGGTGGGATATCTGGCTAGCTGGGTGCGAAGGGGGACTTGCAGCACTGACCATAGTCACAAGCACCTCCCCTCACACACACCCCAACACAAACTCCACAGAACCCACCTGGTAGAATGCAATGCCCCCATCCTAACACAAGATCCCACAAAGCACCACCACCCTGGGTTATGTTGTGTGAAGCACAGGGACACTCTTGGGACTCTTAGCCAAACAACTGCCAGGACAACACTCCCAGCCATCCTGTCAGCACAGCCAGCCCACCCCACAGGGAAGCAGAGTCAAAAGGAAGGAAGCATGGGCATGCTGGGAAGGGGGTGGAGGCAATAGCATGATGGGAGTCGTAGTCACAGACATTGCTCAGCCTCACAACTGGCCCATCAACACCACCCTGAACCATGCTCACATCACAGGGAGTGGAGAAGGACTCACAAGATGGCTGACACTGGCTACTGCTGTGGGGAGCACAAGGCCCTGCTGCCAACTGTGCACCAACAAACAGCAGGACACCACTGACTGACATCCTGAGAGACAACTTACACTCCCTGCAACGCAAGCACGTTCCATGGTGGGATAACTGACTGGCTGGGTGGGTGGGAAGGAGGGCCGGCTGTCAACCAAACACAACCAATGCAGACCATGTTCACACCCCAGAAAATACATAGAAATGCCCAAATAATGCAGGACAATGTGCCACACCAATATCAACCCCTGACTGTGACGACTTAGGACAATGCAATGTACAGGCCCGCACCCAGAGGCACAGTCACAACTGTCATGTGTGTCAACCATTGATGCCTGCAGAAACATGACATACATTGTTTGTGTCTCCCAAAAACAGGTGATGATGGGGACACAGCAGCAGACACTGAGGAGTCCCAGTCCCAGGCTCAAGAGGATGCCGAGCTCACTGGCGTCGTACAGCCTCTGTCCTCCTCGGACGATGAAGAACAACCTGGCACATCCGGTGCAAGTCAACATGCAGCACCAGCAGGACCACCAGCTGCAGCACCAGCAGGACCACCAGCTGCACCCCCTGCACCCACCCCTACAACGACTGTCACCACGAATACCATCCCTGCCGATATGGACAGAATAAGGAGCAACACCAGCACAGTGACCCTGGACCAACCTGGGGCCATGGACACCACCACCACCACCAACCCCCAAGGTGGACCAGGGTTATCTGTGCGTGCCACTGCACACACTGCACATGTCAGCAGGGGTGGTGGGAGGGGTGGGAGACAGAGGTCGCTGCTTGCAGACGTTGCTGGTGTGCATGACGACCCACAACTGGTACGCATAGCTGATGCGTACCAGTCCAGCACCGGAGAGCTCAGCCAGGTAGTGGGGCTCCTCAGAGACATTAAACAGCAGCAGGCTGCCCATCATGCCCGCTTGGACTCCCAAATGTCCCACGTGGAGTCACACATGTCCCGTGTGGACTCACACATGTCCCGCGTGGAGTCCAAGTGGGATGCACTGCATGAGATGACGGCGGTGCACAGGGACATTTTACAATGCCTCCGCCAGATGAACAGCAATCAGTCCACACCTCCCTGTGTGCCAACAACATCTGGTGCCGAACAAACTGCAACTGCCACAGGGAGGGAGGAGGACTCTGGCGGAGAGTCCCCTGCACCGCAGCAGCCTGCACTTGAGGGCCCCCCAAGAAGAGGGGTCGTCCGAGGAGGGAAAAGTGAGAGGCCGATGGCCAAGCGCAACTCCCAGGAAGCCTGAACCTGTTCTGGATGTTCGCCTTTGTGCACAGACTGTTCACCCTGTTGACGGCAACACTACTCCCACACATTGCATGGGGAGTACAAGTTGGACCAATGTGTCAGACAACTGTGGCCCCGATACTGGGGATCCTGTCTACCAGGACTTTCAATTCACCTAGGAACTTGGGATTGCAAGATTCATGTACAGCACAACCCATCCTATGCACTATTAACACAAATGTATCACAATAAACACACTAATACACCATACTTGCCTCTGTCGTGATTCCAACGTGGGTGCTGTTATGGGGATGATGAACTGCAAAATTACACTGTGTATGCGAACAGCAACAGCAAGGACAACACAGGCATGTGAGTACAGGCAACGTGACACACATGAGGTAGACACACCACCAGGGCTACACGACACATACACACCTAGGCCATCTGACTCATTGCCTACACTGATGTTGCCAGGGAAGACGGTGCAATGCACAGACACCACACCCATTCCCAGTTGTAGTCAAGTAGCCCACAGGTGCAGTAAGCAAATGGCAGTCAAATGTGTGACCACAGACAACGCACATCACAAAGTGAAGCACAGGTTTATTACACAGTTGCAACATGCCGTAACCACTACAGATGCAAGGTAACCCCACCTGGCAGCGGGCACACAGTCAACAACTGTAGACGGAAGGAAGTCCATGGGTGTGGCGCACATCACCTGTAGGGACACAACAGCTACCAGCCTGGATGTGCAATCACGTCGTCGGTGGACACAGTTGACCAAACGAATCTGAAAGTACCCTGTGAAGGACAGAAATGACACACAGTCAAAAGCAATGGAGTACAGGACAGAACAGCAAAACTCATGCACAATACATGTTACAAGATACCCACCCAGAACCAAGTTAGCATGTCAACACTGTTGGGGAGTACAGCCCACCTGTCACCACACATCGCAACACACATCCAGTCAAGTAGCCCATGGACACACTCCAACAGCACCAGAGCACCACCCACACATCATGCCAACTCACATCATTGACATGACACCTCAGGATACTCACATTCAGCTAAAGAAGTTGGTGATGAGCTGTGTGCGGACATCACCATCACCATCATCATCATCATCGTCACTGGCATCGTGGTCCAGGCCAGGATCCTCCACAGGTGGCGGATGTTGGTCATTGTCATCCTGGATGAGAGGCAACTCCTTCCGCACTGCCAGGTTGTGGAGCATGCAGCAGACGATGATAATCTTGCACACTTTCGCAGGGGCATATGGGAGGGACCCTCCGGTCTTGTCCAGGCAGTGGAAGCGGCTCTTCAGGAGACCAAAGGTCCGCTCAATCACTCTCCTGGTCCGACCATGTGCCTCATTGTAGCGCATCTGGGCAGGTGTCACAGGGTTCCTGAGGGGTGTCAGCAACCACGGCTTGTTGGGGTATCCCGAGTCACCTATGGACAGACAAGTGCACATTAGCTGACTTGGAAAAGTGGGCGGAAAA
Source organism: Calotriton arnoldi (assembly GCA_963921515.1). Classification (NCBI taxonomy): domain Eukaryota; kingdom Metazoa; phylum Chordata; class Amphibia; order Caudata; family Salamandridae; genus Calotriton; species Calotriton arnoldi. Next base: position 110,813 of record CAWUFW010013784.1, on the reverse strand, counting down.
CTACAGATCAGATCACACACAATGGCACAAAGTCAGTACACACCGACAAGCCAGGCACGCTGGTTCTGCATCTGTGCCATCATCCTGGGGATGCGACTACTCCTCATCACAAAGGCATCGTGTGCTGAACCAGGGAAACGGGCACACACGTGTGTGATGGTCATGTCTGCAAGACACACCACCAGTGCATTGACCGAGTGGTAGTGCTTGCGGTTCCTGTAGGCCTGCTCCTGGGCCTGTGGTGGTACCAAAGCCACATGTGTCCCATCAATGGAGCCAATGACATGCGGCATCCTCCCCAGAGCATAAAAGTCACTCTTCACGTCAGTGAGTCGTCGCAGTCTAGGGAAATAGATGTACCGGTTCAGGAAGAGCAACATTGCCGCCAAAACATCGCGGAGCACACGGCTGAACATGGTCTGTGACATCCCACCAGCAGTCGCCACAGTATGTTGGAAGGTACCAGTGGCAAAGAAGTGTAGGGCTGCCATCACCTTCACCTTGGGGGTCAGCGCTGTAGGATACGGCCGGCCAGGCTGCAAATGTGGGGACAACTGCACTGCCAAATCCTCAATCAGCTGCCTGGTGAAGCGGTACCGTCGGATGCTGTCCCGTTCCACCATCGTTGCCAGGTCTGGGAATGGCCGATGGACAGCAGGAGCCCTGCAGTGCAGAGGAGAAGTAAGCAAGATTGTCAGTCACCCCACATATGCGGCATTGAACACACTCAAGATCCCAACATACATCATTATGAGGCACAACTACATGAAGTGTGCAGTACCGGAAGGACATGTATGGTACATACATGGCCAACATCTGTCAACACGGTCCTACAGGTGGCATCAATTTGTCCCAGGTTGGCCCATTGGATATCATGAGGCCGTGTCACAGTTCCCATCTCCTGCTGCCGTGTCACAATAACCCCCCACAGTGACATGTGAGGACAGATGTGCCCCAGGCACCACAGCTCAATGACAGGTACATTCCCAGGGACCCTGTAATGCCACATGGACACTGGCATTACATGGAGTATCATGTATACACCACAGCAAAACAACCATGAACCCCACAGGTAGTGGCCCCACTTGCCATGGCAGGACAGACATGGACGTCTGTGACACACACGCACAACATCAGAGTCCATGCACACACAACGTGGATGTGGAGACTGTCTCCCATTGTGCACATGAAATCAGAGACATTGTAAACACTACATGCACAAAGACTGTGGAGGACCATCACTATTGTGCCACTGGGACACCCTGGCTCAAACATACCGTCCCACATGGGACTCACGGGGTATGTGACATGACATACACATACACCACTGTGAAATGTGACCATGGCACATGCACAGATATGAACAGTTGCACATCACAGTGGTCACGTACACGTAACACCCATGATCCTGTCCCCATGAACACGTGCACAGTCTGGGGGTGGCTGCCCACAGGTGACACCCACAGGACAACATGTACACCAACATACACACAATAGGAAATGCAGCCTTACATGCCTTATGATAAGGTTTGGACAGGCTGTCGTGATGTAGGTGTGCCCCTCACTCCCTGGGAGCTATCTGTGGCTGGCATATGTCCATCTGAGACAGGCATGCTGACATATGCCAGTCACATGTACAGTGATGCATTGAACAGCAATGGACCGATCGGTGCCTCCGGCCGGCCCATTGCTTTCAATGTGTGCGGGTACGCGTTGTACCCCTGTGCGCGTTGAACTGCAATGGACCGATCGGTGCCTCCGGCCGGCCCATTGCTTTCAATGTGTGCGGGTACGCGTTGTACCCCTGTGCGCGTTGAACAGCAATGGACCGATCGGTGCCTCCGGCCGGCCCATTGCTTTCAATGTGTGCGGGTACGCGTTGTACCCCTGTGCGCGTTGAACAGCAATGGACCGATCGGTGCCTCCGGCCGGCCCATTGCTTTCAATGTGTGCGGGTACGCGTTGTACCCCTGTGCGCGTTGTACCGCAATGGACCGATCGGTGCGCACCCATTGACAATGGGCTTGCCTGGCAACGGACGCGTTTTCGTATTTCGAACGAGTCGGTTGCTGGAAAATCAGTTGGTCACCCACAACAATGTTGCAAAATCATGTATGTCATGAAGTTGAAGATTTGAAGGATGCTGTGGGCGTGTTTTGGTGCTGCTATTCCATGGATTGGCCAGATTCAGAAGATGCAAACGACTTGGACCTATCACTTTGGACACAAGGGACAGTATCTGCCTCTCCAGCACATATATATTGCTGGCTGTTCCCCTGAGAGCCCACTTGCCTGCACTACATGCTCCAAGACGACATCTGCCACTGCACTGCTGCTGTCTCTGCCCCTCTGGACCCTGCAATGGCACGTACTGTGGAGAGAGCCCCAGCCTTCAGCCTTGAAGAGAACCAGGCCCTGCTGGACAGCCTACTTCCACAGTACAGCAAGCTGTATGGGACACCAGGGGAGCAGGTGAGTGTTCTGTGCACTGCCTTTCTGAATGTGCATTTTGTCTGACTAGCAAGGCTGAGAGTCTGCACGCCACTGGCTAGCAGGCTCACTGAGTAGTTGTCACCCCCATAGTGTGTAGTGACTTGCACTGGACAGGTATGGTGCAGTGACAGTGCATTTGAACATGCTTTTACTTCCCATGCAATGATACCATGTAGTGACGTCTGGCAAACTGTCCATGGTCAGCTTTGCACTGCCTGTGTACATCATGTGCCCCTGTGTTTGAGACATGTATATACGACTGTGTCATGCACGGATATGTTGCATGTCTGGTAATGGCCTTTTCACTTTGTCATCCTCACAGGTTAATGCCCATCGGAAGCAGGAAATCTGGAAGGACATCGTCCGGGCTGTCCGGTCTGTGGGGGTCTACAAGCGCCGGATCCGCAACTGCCAGAAGAGGTGGCAGGACCTTCGGGGCTGGACCCGGAGTATTGCACGGGTCCAGCTGAAGCTGTCGCCTCCTCGCAGGAGGGGCGGAACACGGACCCTGACCCCCCACATGCTCCAGATCCTGGCGGTGGTCTTTCCAGACCTGGATGGGCAGCTGAAGGCCAGACAGCAGCAAGGAGGGGGTGAGTCAAAGACTGCACTGTGAACTCTGTATTACATGCTTTGTGCCCTCCTCTGGCCTGGTTCAACTGCCACAGTGCAGCAGTCATGTTGTCCAGGAGCCATGTCCCTCTATTGTGCACTGCCCACTGCTCATCTGATACCCAGGTGTGGCCCTTACAGTCAGGGAATTGTGTCACTTGGGACTGTGTCCTTGCAGTTTGCTTCACTAAAGGTGGGGGACAGCATCTGTTTCCCTGACTCTGTTGTGGGCATCATGGGTGGGTCCATTGTTCACACAACGCCTGGGTTTGGACATGTGATCTGCGTGTTGCTTTGATATGTGGTCCACTTGCTGAGCTGAGCCACCACATGTGCCTGGGGTATGTGGCACACGCCCATGCAGCGGGTGGGAACAATGTTTGTGCCCCAGGAGTGTGCAGATTACGTGTGTCACACATACATAGCCAGCTATCCACTGTCCAGGGCACATCCCTCATTCATGTGGAGCAGGACAGTCATGCCTACTCCAGGCCATGCAATGCACTCTGTACTCCCACTCCCGTGTATCAGCTGACACATTGTGCACAGTGATTTGACCCCTCCGGTGTCTGCCTCTGTGTCAGTGTGCTGTGGATTAGTTGCCAGGACTGCTGTGGTGTTTCTTGGTAGGGGCTCAGCATGCCCCTGGAGATGTGACCATAGGAGACGATACTTGTGTGTCACATAGGTGTTTGATCAGCTGCCCGTGCAGACTGGGGTATGCGAATGTGATGTTCAGGCAGCTGTTCCCCATTCACAGCAAATTGTGAGGGGCTCAGGTTCAGAGGGTAGTGTCACAGGTCTCCCATATGTCCAATAGGTGTGACCTGGACAGATGAGGGTTGAGATGATGTGTTGTGTGGGGGATGTACATGTGCACTTGTGCAGCTCCAGGACTTGCATTCCCCATGACCTACTATTGTGACACAGTGCATAGTGTTGTTGTCTGGCTGCCAAGTCATACATCACTGAGACAGTGATGTATGACTTAACAGTCATGCCTCTGCCATGGCATGTGTCAACTTATTTGTGGTCCTGCAGGGGAGTGACATGTGCTACATGCACACCATAGTGGCGCTGGCTATCAGGACATGGGTGCATCATGGTGTCTGTCGCTGGTATGCATCACATGCATTTCCTATTTGACTCTGGGCATCCCTTTCATCCGGAAACCTGCACTGACTCAGTGGCAAGAGCTGTGATGTGTCCACACTGTGTCCTCTGCACTGTCCAACTACTGTGTACTTGGTGCATGTGTCCACACTGGGGTGTTGCAATCCAACAGACACCAGACAGATGGGTGCAAGGCCATGTGGGATGTGAGTGCCATGCTTGGCATCAGACTGACAATTGGCTTCTCCTGTTCAGTTAGGGCACTTTTAGCAATGTACAACTAATGATGCCAGGGCTTGCTCTGTGATGTGCTGTGCTCACAGTGGTGTGTGCGTTTGGTGCAGGTGACTGATGTCTGTCTGTTTCCCCATTGTTTGCAGATACATCCACGGCCACGGAAGGGGACAGCTCCACGGACCAGGAGGAGCCAGAGAGCCAGACTGGGTCAGCAGCCGAGGAGTGGTCGGAGGGACCCAGTGGCACGGAGGGCGAGGGGAGCCACACCGAGGAATCCTCAGCACCATCCACCTCAGCTGAGGACCAGAGCAACTCGGAGGATGACTCCCTTGTGGAGGCGGGTGTCAGCAGCCACCACACCCCAGCTAGTGTTGCTGTCCCCGCCACCACCAGCACCACCACCGCCCTCCCATCGGCTCCCATTCCCCAGGTCCGTGGAGGCTCCCATGTTCGGGAGCGTGTCTCCTTTGGCCCAGGCACTGCACCCCCTGCCCCTGTGTCCCCTGCTGCCCTGAGTGAGGGGTCTGTGTACCTCCTTCGCCAGCTCCATGTAGGGCAGACAGCCATGCTGAGTGTCCTCCATGCGCACACCGCACTGTTGACTCAGCTGGTGTCGTTCATGGAGGGCATCTCATCGGGCATGTCTGACCTACAGAGGGGCAACAGGTCCATGGACTCCTCCCTGACGGCAGCAGTGTCCCTCCTCAGACAGTCCCTCACCCCTCCTGCCTCTGCTCCATCCACACTCCCCAGCACCTTGCCCGTCCCAAGCACACACACACCGGCACAGGCACACACCAGCACACACACATCCAGCACACAGACACACACGCCACAAACGAAACGCACACGCACGCACAGTCAGGGGACTGAAACCAGACTCACAGGGGATGGGGCCCTGGTACACACACACGCATCCACGGGCACTGCGCAGTCCTCAGTTGCCTCTCCCTCCAAAGCACCCTCCCTTGCCTCACCTGCAACCCCAAAGACCCAGCGCCTCTTCCTCAGTGACCTCGGCCTCTTCCCCTCCGATCCAGCTGCCCCAGCATCCAGGGGGAAGAGGAAGCCCCCACACGGAGCAGAGTGCCCCTCGCCCCTGGACACCCTCCCCCAGGCGCAGACAGACTGAGGCCCCCACCCGCAAGTCCCCCGGAGTGGTAAGAGCAAGACCCCGCCGCCGCCCTGCTGCTCAAGCACCAGGTCACCTTCCTCCATCCCTCAGGCCCCCACTCCACAGGTGCCCCCGCCACACCCTGCCCCAGGTTCCCCCACCCACAGATATACCATCCCCAAGAGGCTCCGGCCTTCTCCCCCTGCCACTTGCTCTCCCGGCACCACACCCCCCGCTGCGCTTGTCTGTGCCACTGATGTGGTGAGGGTGTCCTCCCCCTCTGTCCAGCCCACCTTGCCTGTTCCCCATTCTCCTCCCCTGGTGGTAGGCACTGCAGTGGAGTCCACTACCACCCTGTCTGACTTGGGCACTGCAGTGGCGGACCTGTCCACTCCATCTGCAGGGTCCACTGCAGTTGTGCCGGCACCCACAACATCTGAGCCATGCCCCCAGTTGTGCCGGCACACACCATGTCAGACACCTCCACTGCAGTTGTCAGTGGCTCTCCAGCACCCAGCACCCCTTCCCTGCTTCCTCCTGGTGAGCCCTGATCCTGTCCCTGCGGTGCCTGGCCTACCCCCCCGGTTGCCCCTCCTAGTGGATTGTCCCTGGTTTTGTGCAGGCATGTGTAGGGTGGCATCTGCCATTGTCACCCACTTGTGACTTTGTTGATGGACTGGCCATTGGCCTTTGTTTATGTTCTACCGGACTTCTACTTTTAATGCCACATATGCTGAATAAAGCAACTTTCTGTTCTCTAGTGCTTTTGCTTCTGATGTACATGATGTTGATGATGCTAACAATGCCCTTGCTGCAGTGATGGTGATATTTGGTCTCATGATAATGAAGTGTTACTGTGCAGGAACCCATGTGGTCCAGGGGTTATGTGTCCTATCCTGTGGTGTATCCATGTCATCCATAGCAGCATCTGAGGGTGTCATGTGTTCAGTATTTGGCAATGAGATTTCCTACTTAGATTGGCAACTTCACATCTGTGGCTTCAACCCCTGCACATCTGTTGTGCCTGCCATTGTTCTATTCGTCTACTTCCCTGACCGTGTGGCCATCTCCAGTGAACATGCAGGTTTGGGCATCAATGGGGAAGGACTCATCTGTGTTGTCAGTGCAACATTGCTATACAAGTGTGTTGGATCTGTGCTGATGATTCCGTTGGCACTTCCATGACCAGGCTGATGGGACGGGAGCCCTCATTTGTTGCTAATTGTTGATTGTGTGTCCCATTGCTGCCATGGTATGGTATCTGTTCGCCTCACATCTGCAGTCTCCACAGGGTATCTGCATGTGTGTGCCCATTGGTGCAAATATGTGGGTCTGCATTCGGATGGTCACTTCTGTCATTGTGTCATTGATGATTGTTGACGGTGTCAGCCCCCATGGGTGTTGTTTGTCTGCACATGGCCAAAGTTATGTCTTATTTGCACTGCAGGATTTGGCTCCCCCAATTTATGTTGCAATGGGACACATACACTACTTTGCCACTGATGTGTTTGTTGTTCTGTGACCAGGAATCATCCATGCAGTTTGGCAGTTGCACCTCTTACTTTGTCAACACTTGCCTTTTGGTCACTGTGATGATGGGGGTTTGGACCCCATTGCCACAATGTTCAAAATGTGCTGCAGCTATGGACCCCACACTTACATTTTGGTCACTGTGGTGATGGGGGTTTGGACCCCATTGCCACAATGTTCAAAATGTGCTTCAGCTATGGACCCCACACTTACATTTTGGTCACTGTGATGATGGGGGTTTGGACCCCATTGCCACAATGTTCAAAATGTGCTTCTGCTATGGACCCCACACTTACATTTTGGTCACTGTGATGATGGGGGTTTGGACCCCATTGCCACAATGTTCAAAATGTGCTTCTGCTATGGACCCCACACTTACATTTTGGTCACTGTGATGATGGGGGTTTGGACCCCATTGCCACAATGTTCAAAATGTGCTTCTGCTATGGACCCCACACTTACATTATGGTCACTGTGATGATGGGGGTTTGGACCCCATTGCCACAATGTTCAAAATGTGCTTCAGCTATGGACCCCACACTTACATTTTGGTCACTGTGATGATGGGGGTTTGGACCCCATTGCCACAATGTTCAAAATGTGCTTCAGCTATGGACCCCACACTTACATTTTGGTCACTGTGATGATGGGGGTTTGGACCCCATTGCCACAATGTTCAAAATGTGCTTCTGCTATGGACCCCACACTTACATTTTGGTCACTGTGATGATGGGGGTTTGGACCCCATTACCACAATGTTCAAAATGTGCTTCTGCTATGGACCCCACACTTACATTTTGGTCACTGTGATGATGGGGGTTTGGACCCCATTGCCACAATGTTCAAAATGTGCTTTAGCTATGGACCCCACACTTACATTTTGGTCACTGTGATGATGGGGGTTTGGACCCCATTGCCACAATGGTCATGGCCTGCTTGCATTGTGGGTGCCACACACATATATGTGTGGCACATGTGCTAGGGGGTCACATTGTATGTTCAAAGTCATGTTCGGTGTTGTAGGCATTTGACACAGTCTACACACGCTTGTCATGGTGTTGGGGGATGTCTTCTTCTTGCATTCCCTAGGTTGTGGTGTGCTGGTTGTGTCATGCATTGTCCATCCTATGAGTGGGGGTGGTAGTAGTGGTAGGCATCCTGCCCCCTGGCTAAGGGTGGTGGTAGGCATCCAGCCCCCCTGGGTGAGGGTGGTAGTAGTGGTGGGCATCCTGCCCCCCTGGCTAAGGGTGGTAGTAGTGGTAGGCATCCTGCCCCCCTGGGTGAGGGTGGTAGTAGTGGTAGGCATCCTGCCCCCCTGGGTGAGGGTGGTAGTAGTGGTGGGCATCCTGCCCCCTGGGTGAGGGTGGTAGTAGTGGTGGGCATCCTGCCCCCTGGCTAAGGGTGGTAGTAGTGGTAGGCATCCTGCCCCCCTGGGTGAGGGTGGTAGTAGTGGTAGGCATTATGCCCCCCTGTGTAAGGGTGGTAGTAGTGGTAGGCATCCTGCCCCCCTGGGTAAGGGTGGTAGTAGTGGTAGGCATCCTGCCCCCTGGGTGAGGGTGGTAGTAGTGGTAGGCATCTTGCCCCCTGGCTAAGGGTGGTGGTAGGCATCCAGCCCCCCTGGGTGAGGGTGGTAGTAGTGGTGGGCATCCTGCCCCCCTGGCTAAGGGTGGTAGTAGTGGTGGGCATCCTGCCCCCCTGGGTGAGGGTGGTAGTAGTGGTAGGCATCCTGCCCCCTGGCTAAGGGTGGTAGTAGTGGTAGGCATCCTGACCCCCTGGGTAAGGGTGGTAGTAGTGGTAGGCATCCTGCCCCCTGGGTGATGGTGGTAGTAGTGGTAGGCATCCTGCCCCCTGGCTAAGGGTGGTGGTAGGCATCCAGCCCCCCTGGGTGAGGGTGGTAGTAGTGGTGGGCATCCTGCCCCCCTGTGTAAGGGTGGTAGTAGTGGTAGGCATCCTGCCCCCCGGGTGAGGGTGGTAGTAGTGGTAGGCATCCTGCCCCCCTGGGTGAGGGTGGTAGTAGTGGTAGGCATCCAGCCCCCTGGGTGAGGGTGGTAGTAGTGGTGGGCATCCTGCCCCCCTGGCTAAGGGTGGTAGTAGTGGTAGGCATCCTGCCCCCCTGGGTGAGGGTGGTAGTAGTGGTAGGCATCCTGCCCCCTGGCTAAGGGTGGTAGTAGTGGTGGGCATCCTGCCCCCCTGGGTGAGGGTGGTAGTAGTGGTAGGCATCCTGCCCCCTGGCTAAGGGTGGTGGTAGGCATCCAGCCCCCTGGCTAAGGGTGGTAGTAGTGGTAGGCATCCTGCCCCCCTGGCTAAGGGTGGTAGTAGTGGTGGGCATCCTGCCCCCCTGGGTGAGGGTGGTAGTAGTGGTAGGCATCCTGCCCCCTGGCTAAGGGTGGTAGTAGTGGTAGGCATCCTGCCCCCTGGGTAAGGGTGGTAGTAGTGGTAGGCATCCTGCCCCCCTGGGTGATGGTGGTAGTAGTGGTAGGCATCCTGCCCCCTGGCTAAGGGTGGTGGTAGGCATCCAGCCCCCCTGGGTGAGGGTGGTAGTAGTGGTGGGCATCCTGCCCCCCTGGCTAAGGGTGGTAGTAGTGGTAGGCATCCTGCCCCCCTGGGTGAGGGTGGTAGTAGTGGTAGGCATCCTGCCCCCTGTGTAAGGGTGGTAGTAGTGGTAGGCATCCTGCCCCCCTGTGTAAGGGTGGTAGTAGTGGTAGGCATCCTGCCCCCCTGGGTGAGGGTGGTAGTAGTGGTAGGCATCCTGCCACCCCTGGGTGAGGGTGGTAGTAGTGGTGGGCATCCTGCCCCCTGGCTAAGGGTGGTAGTAGTGGTAGGCATCCTGCCCCCCTGGGTGAGGGTGGTAGTAGTGGTAGGCATCCTGCCCCCTGGGTGAGGGTGGTAGTAGTGGTAGGCATCCTGCCCCCCTGGGTGAGGGTGGTTGTGGTGGTGGGCATCATGCCACCCCTGGGTGAGGGTGGTAGTGGTGGTAGGCATCATGCCACCCCTGGGTAGGGGTGGTGGTGCGCATTCAGGCCCCTGTGTGCATATGTGGCATTGGTGATGGGCATCCCGCCCCTATGGTGCTGCTGTTGCTGGTGTAAGTATATTCAGCATCCCCGTGTGTGTGTGTGATGTGTCGTGTACGTGTTGTATGTGTTTTGTGGTTGGTGTCTGGCTTACCTTCTGCGCCGTACGCGTCCGTGCCTGTTCCGGTAGTAAATGTAGAATATTGGTATGATCGGGACGAAGGGATTCATGGTTGGTTCTTGTCGTTCGTCCTTCTCGTTGCTTCGCGTCGTCCTCGTCGCTTCGCCTCGTCCTCGTCGCTTCGCCTCGTCCTCGTCGCTGGCGTGTTCACCTCGTAGCCGTGGATCGTGTTGTGGCGCGAATCGGAGCTTATGTGCGCCTCTCCCGGATGCTTTGACGTGCCGTGCATAGCGACGGGTTCGGCGCGTACGGAAAGCGCATCGTACTTGTCCGGCCAGACGGGGCTGCATTTTTCCTTCCGTGCGACTCGATTCGGCGTTTCCGGATTCGCCTCGGTCGGAGAACAGGACCTGGTTTGGGTGAGTACGGCTCGGCCGGATTTTTTGCTGTTGTGCGCATCGTACTTGCTCGTTCGGTGTACTGTACGGATCGGTCGGGAAACAGGCTTTCGCATGGCTTTTTTCCCGACCGAATGGTATTGGGTGCGCCTCCGACCGAGATCGGAATCGGCCCCAAGTAACTAAAAGTAGGGATTAGTGTTCAATGGAAAAGAAAATATGGAGCACCGGGTGCAGCACAAGGAAATGAAATATTTGGAGAATATTGTAGCAATTGCTGACAGACTCCCTATTTGATTTAATTCTCCATTCTGAAAACATAACTACTTATACAAATCTCTCCAAACAGAGAGCACTAGAGGAGAGCATTAAATTGTCATGAATTAAGCATGGAAAGAATCCAATGACATTTTGGTCTCATGAATACATTAATGACAGTAATACAAAGAATCAAAATGAAATGTAGGAACTTGTGGGTTCTCTTTCACCTTTCTCAGTGACACAACTTTAAAAAGGAAAGTGATAGACTACAATTAGGAAATATCTGGATTTTCTATCTCTTCGTCCAGTGATAATTAAGGTTCTGATTCGCAAAATAGAGTGGAGTCTTTTATACCAGAGCAGAAGCAACAGCGCACTTACCAATGATTTTCTGCTTTGGCTCTCAGTCTTCCTTTTGCTGTCACTCAAAAAGTGGTTTATTTTATGAACCTTGTATGCTGATTGCAACAATTCTCTGTGCTCTTTGTGTATGTGTAAACATTATATGAATTAAATGGAATCACTTAAATGTGTTTTCTTTTTTCTATTAACAAGATCATTATTTCGAATCAATGTCAAAATCTCTTTTTATTGACTTTATCTCTCCAGAACAAACCACCCAAAATATTCCAACGGGACAAGAACATATTGGTGAGTATTTAAAAAAAAGTAAACTCAATATATGCCTTTAAAACATAAACCAAATGGGAGAACGCCTACTGGGCCATGTGGAAACAGGATAGACACTACTTTTTGCTCCTACTTTAAAGCCAATAAAAACACCTCCTGGGAAGAATTAGAAAGAAATGATGTGACAGCCCGGAAGATCAATAAATGCTAAACAAATGGCCTGACAAATAAAACATTACTTAAATGCACAGATACATTCAATGTTTATGGTAAAGAGCCAGTAAGAGGAAGTAAGGATTAGTGTTCAATAGAGAGGAAAATATGGAGCACTAGGTGCAGCACAGAGAAATGAAATATTTTGAAAATCTGGTAACAATTGCTGACAGACACCCTATTTGGTTCATTTCTCCCTTCTTAAAACACAATCACTTATAGAAACTCTCCAAAGAGAGAGCAATAGAGGAGAGCATTAACTTATCATGAACCAAACATGGAAAGAACCCAATGACTTTTGTTCTCATGAGTACATTAAGTAATGTAATGCAAATAATCAAAATGAAATGTATGACTTTGGGGCCTCCCTTTTAACTTTCTCACTGTTGCAACTTTGAAAGAGAAAGAGACAGACTAAAATTTGGAAATGTCTGTTGGTTTTTTTCTTTTCATTCAGAGATAATTAAGGTTCTGATATAAAAAATAGGCGGGAGTCTTTTAGACTACAGCAGAAGCAAAAATGCCCGTACCAATGATTTTCTGCTTTGGCTCTCAGTCTTTCCTTTTCTGTCAATCAGATAATAGTTGTTTTGTATGCTGATTGCAACACTTCTCTGTGTTCTTTGAGCGTGTGTAAACATTATCTGAATTAAATGCAGCAAAGTATATGTGTTTTCCTTTTTCAATTAGCAAGATCAAGATTTTGATTCTAAGTTAAATTCTCTTTTTATTGAATTTATCTCTCCAGAGCAAACCACTCAAAATTTGCCAACGGGACAGGATGAAATTGGTGAGTATTTTGCAAACCAGTAAACTCAATAGATGCTTTCAAAACATAAATCAAATGTGATTGACAGCTACTGGGCCATGTGGAAATAGGCCAGAAATACATTTTTGCTCTTAATGTGACGTCAATACAAAATACATCCTGAGAAAAATTAGAAAAAGATCATGTGGCAGACAGGAAGATCAATGAATTCTAAGGAAATGACCTGATAAATGAAACATTACTTGTATGGAAAGATAAATTCAATGTTCCTAGTAAAGACCAAGGGGCCGATTCCGATTCGGGCTGCAAAAAGCACCGACCGACTCGGATCCGGAAAAATACCGACCGACACGTACCCGTGGCGCACGACACGCCAAGTACGATGCAAGGCGCGAAAAATCCGACCGACACGTACCGAAACCAAGTCGACCGACCGAGCCGCACGGAAAACAGCAATCCGGCCGGAAAAACACGCGAATCCAACCGACCGACACGCACCCGGAACAAATCCGACCGAAACGTACACGCTAACTCCAAACCGCAAAGTACGATGCAAGGCGCGAAAACCACGAGCGAGTCGGACGGAGAACAAGCCGTACGACCGACACGCATACAAAACCGAGCCGAAGCAACACAATACACCGCGACCGACGCGTACGCAGCATAGAAAACTGCACAAACACAGCGTGAACGAAACGGAGAACACCGTACGAGACCAATGCAGGGTCCGACTCGGTCACAAGAACGTTTCCAACATACATAAACAGCACAAAGGAAAAATCACCCAAAAAAAGGCCAAACAAGCAATTACCAAGCCAATAAATACTGGGGGGGTGGGGACAGAGAACAAAGACACACCCACAACTCCACCTATATAAAGGACACAAATCACTACCATGAGTCTTTGCAAATGCCATTCCACTGCCAGCACCCAAGAGAAAGCAACCACACACCCACAGCTCATCCCTCACACAAGCCACACACCATCAGCACACCAACAAATACCTACCTCACATACACCCAGCAAAACACACACTCACACACCCTCACCTGCACACCAACACACACATCACCCACCATCACCACCCATCACCATGCCCCCCAAGAAGAATCCCAAGTTCCTGGATAGTGAATTGGAAGTCATGGTAGACGAGATCCTCAGGGTGGAGCCACAGCTGTTTGGCACACTGGTCCAACAGACCCCCATGTCGCAGAAAACCAAGATGTGGGAGAGGATCATCAACAGAGTGAACGCCCAATCACCATGTCGGCGCACAAAGACCGACATCCAGAACAGGTGGTATGACGTGCGCAGGAGGGTACGGGACATGCTGAAGAAAGACTACATCAACAGCCAACACACCGGCAGTGGCCCTCCTGCCAAGCCAATATACCTCAGGCCCTGGGAGGAGAAGGTGCGGGCCATCCTTCCGCCAGTGAGCGTATATGGACTAGAGGACATCCCAGAGCCTGGTGAGTACACAACAAATGTACACAATATACTGCCACAAAACACACACATCACTGTCAAGGGGAGAGTCAAACCATGCACTCATAGCAATTACACAGCAACTAGAACAGAATCATCCCAAAATGTGTATGTCAGTCAGATAAACACAACACATGCCATCAAAAAAGTCACATCCAACTGTGCCAACACATGTACAAACACAACCACAACTACAGCTAGGCAGTGGCACAAATAGAACTAACAAACACATCCACACATGTAGCCACCACAACAACACCAACACACAGTGAAGACCACTCAAAGGAATGAATTCTGTGTATGCTGGCCAAGTCAGTGTAGCCAATAGCATCATGGGAGTCGCAGTCACACATATTGCCCCCCACAACTGTCCCATCAACACCACCATGAACCATGCGCACATCACAGGGAGTGGAGAAGGACTCACAAGATGGCTGACACTGGCTACTGCTGTGGGGAGCACAAGGCCCTGCTGGCAACTGTGCAACAACCAACAGCAGGACACCACTGACTGACATCCTGAGAGACAGCTTACACTCCCTGCAATGCAAGCACGTTCCATGGTGGGATATCTGGCTAGCTGGGTGCGAAGGGGGACTTGCAGCACTGACCATAGTCACAAGCACCTCCCCTCACACACACCCCAACACAAACTCCACAGAACCCACCTGGTAGAATGCAATGCCCCCCATCCTAACACAAGATCCCACAAAGCACCACCACCCTGGGTTATGTTGTGTGAAGCACAGGGACACTCTTGGGACTCTTAGCCAAACAACTGCCAGGACAACACTCCCAGCCATCCTGTCAGCACAGCCAGCCCACCCCACAGGGAAGCAGAGTCAAAGGAAGGAAGCATGGGCATGCTGGGAAGGGGGGTGGAGGCAATAGCATGATGGGAGTCGTAGTCACAGACATTGCTCAGCCTCACAACTGGCCCATCAACACCACCCTGAACCATGCTCACATCACAGGGAGTGGAGAAGGACTCACAAGATGGCTGACACTGGCTACTGCTGTGGGGAGCACAAGGCCCTGCTGCCAACTGTGCACCAACAAACAGCAGGACACCACTGACTGACATCCTGAGAGACAACTTACACTCCCTGCAACGCAAGCACGTTCCATGGTGGGATAACTGACTGGCTGGGTGGGTGGGAAGGAGGGCCGGCTGTCAACCAAACACAACCAATGCAGACCATGTTCACACCCCAGAAAATACATAGAAATGCCCAAATAATGCAGGACAATGTGCCACACCAATATCAACCCCTGACTGTGACGACTTAGGACAATGCAATGTACAGGCCCGCACCCAGAGGCACAGTCACAACTGTCATGTGTGTCAACCATTGATGCCTGCAGAAACATGACATACATTGTTTGTGTCTCCCAAAAACAGGTGATGATGGGGACACAGCAGCAGACACTGAGGAGTCCCAGTCCCAGGCTCAAGAGGATGCCGAGCTCACTGGCGTCGTACAGCCTCTGTCCTCCTCGGACGATGAAGAACAACCTGGCACATCCGGTGCAAGTCAACATGCAGCACCAGCAGGACCACCAGCTGCAGCACCAGCAGGACCACCAGCTGCACCCCTGCACCCACCCCTACAACGACTGTCACCACGAATACCATCCCTGCCGATATGGACAGAATAAGGAGCAACACCAGCACAGTGACCCTGGACCAACCTGGGGCCATGGACACCACCACCACCACCAACCCCCAAGGTGGACCAGGGTTATCTGTGCGTGCCACTGCACACACTGCACATGTCAGCAGGGGTGGTGGGAGGGGTGGGAGACAGAGGTCGCTGCTTGCAGACGTTGCTGGTGTGCATGACGACCCACAACTGGTACGCATAGCTGATGCGTACCAGTCCAGCACCGGAGAGCTCAGCCAGGTAGTGGGGCTCCTCAGAGACATTAAACAGCAGCAGGTTGCCCATCATGCCCGCTTGGACTCCCAAATGTCCCACGTGGAGTCACACATGTCCCGTGTGGACTCACACATGTCCCGCGTGGAGTCCAAGTGGGATGCACTGCATGAGATGACGGCGGTGCACAGGGACATTTTACAATGCCTCCGCCAGATGAACAGCAATCAGTCCACACCTCCCTGTGTGCCAACAACATCTGGTGCCGAACAAACTGCAACTGCCACAGGGAGGGAGGAGGACTCTGGCGGAGAGTCCCCTGCACCGCAGCAGCCTGCACTTGAGGGGTCGTCCGAGGAGGGAAAAGTGAGAGGCCGATGGCCAAGCGCAACTCCCAGGAAGCCTGAACCTGTTCTGGATGTTCGCCTTTGTGCACAGACTGTTCACCCTGTTGACGGCAACACTACTCCCACACATTGCATGGGGAGTACAAGTTGGACCAATGTGTCAGACAACTGTGGCCCCGATACTGGGGATCCTGTCTACCAGGACTTTCAATTCACCTAGGAACTTGGGATTGCAAGATTCATGTACAGCACAACCCATCCTATGCACTATTAACACAAATGTATCACAATAAACACACTAATACACCATACTTGCCTCTGTCGTGATTCCAACGTGGGTGCTGTTATGGGGATGATGAACTGCAAAATTACACTGTGTATGCGAACAGCAACAGCAAGGACAACACAGGCATGTGAGTACAGGCAACGTGACACACATGAGGTAGACACACCACCAGGGCTACACGACACATACACACCTAGGCCATCTGACTCATTGCCTACACTGATGTTGCCAGGGAAGACGGTGCAATGCACAGACACCACACCCATTCCCAGTTGTAGTCAAGTAGCCCACAGGTGCAGTAAGCAAATGGCAGTCAAATGTGTGACCACAGACAACGCACATCACAAAGTGAAGCACAGGTTTATTACACAGTTGCAACATGCCGTAACCACTACAGATGCAAGGTAACCCCACCTGGCAGCGGGCACACAGTCAACAACTGTAGACGGAAGGAAGTCCATGGGTGTGGCGCACATCACCTGTAGGGACACAACAGCTACCAGCCTGGATGTGCAATCACGTCGTCGGTGGACACAGTTGACCAAACGAATCTGAAAGTACCCTGTGAAGGACAGAAATGACACACAGTCAAAAGCAATGGAGTACAGGACAGAACAGCAAAACTCATGCACAATACATGTTACAAGATACCCACCCAGAACCAAGTTAGCATGTCAACACTGTTGGGGAGTACAGCCCACCTGTCACCACACATCGCAACACACATCCAGTCAAGTAGCCCATGGACACACTCCAACAGCACCAGAGCACCACCCACACATCATGCCAACTCACATCATTGACATGACACCTCAGGATACTCACATTCAGCTAAAGAAGTTGGTGATGAGCTGTGTGCGGACATCACCATCACCATCATCATCATCATCGTCACTGGCATCGTGGTCCAGGCCAGGATCCTCCACAGGTGGCGGATGTTGGTCATTGTCATCCTGGATGAGAGGCAACTCCTTCCGCACTGCCAGGTTGTGGAGCATGCAGCAGACGATGATAATCTTGCACACTTTCGCAGGGGCATATGGGAGGGACCCTCCGGTCTTGTCCAGGCAGTGGAAGCGGCTCTTCAGGAGACCAAAGGTCCGCTCAATCACTCTCCTGGTCCGACCATGTGCCTCATTGTAGCGCATCTGGGCAGGTGTCACAGGGTTCCTGAGGGGTGTCAGCAACCACGGCTTGTTGGGGTATCCCGAGTCACCTATGGACAGACAAGTGCACATTAGCTGACTTGGAAAAGTGGGCGGAAAACTACAGATCAGATCACACACAATGGCACAAAGTCAGTACACACCGACAAGCCAGGCACGCTGGTTCTGCATCTGTGCCATCATCCTGGGGATGCGACTACTCCTCATCACAAAGGCATCGTGTGCTGAACCAGGGAAACGGGCACACACGTGTGTGATGGTCATGTCTGCAAGACACACCACCAGTGCATTGACCGAGTGGTAGTGCTTGCGGTTCCTGTAGGCCTGCTCCTGGGCCTGTGGTGGTACCAAAGCCACATGTGTCCCATCAATGGAGCCAATGACATGCGGCATCCTCCCCAGAGCATAAAAGTCACTCTTCACGTCAGTGAGTCGTCGCAGTCTAGGGAAATAGATGTACCGGTTCAGGAAGAGCAACATTGCCGCCAAAACATCGCGGAGCACACGGCTGAACATGGTCTGTGACATCCCACCAGCAGTCGCCACAGTATGTTGGAAGGTACCAGTGGCAAAGAAGTGTAGGGCTGCCATCACCTTCACCTTGGGGGTCAGCGCTGTAGGATACGGCCGGCCAGGCTGCAAATGTGGGGACAACTGCACTGCCAAATCCTCAATCAGCTGCCTGGTGAAGCGGTACCATCGGATGCTGTCCCGTTCCACCATCGTTGCCAGGTCTGGGAATGGCCGATGGACAGCAGGAGCCCTGCAGTGCAGAGGAGAAGTAAGCAAGATTGTCAGTCACCCCACATATGCGGCATTGAACACACTCAAGATCCCAACATACATCATTATGAGGCACAACTACATGAAGTGTGCAGTACCGGAAGGACATGTATGGTACATACATGGCCAACATCTGTCAACACGGTCCTACAGGTGGCATCAATTTGTCCCAGGTTGGCCCATTGGATATCATGAGGCCGTGTCACAGTTCCCATCTCCTGCTGCCGTGTCACAATAACCCCCACAGTGACATGTGAGGACAGATGTGCCCCAGGCACCACAGCTCAATGACAGGTACATTCCCAGGGACCCTGTAATGCCACATGGACACTGGCATTACATGGAGTATCATGTATACACCACAGCAAAACAACCATGAACCCCACAGGTAGTGGCCCCACTTGCCATGGCAGGACAGACATGGACGTCTGTGACACACACGCACAACATCAGAGTCCATGCACACACAACGTGGATGTGGAGACTGTCTCCCATTGTGCACATGAAATCAGAGACATTGTAAACACTACATGCACAAAGACTGTGGAGGACCATCACTATTGTGCCACTGGGACACCCTGGCTCAAACATACCGTCCCACATGGGACTCACGGGGTATGTGACATGACATACACATACACCACTGTGAAATGTGACCATGGCACATGCACAGATATGAACAGTTGCACATCACAGTGGTCACGTACACGTAACACCCATGATCCTGTCCCCATGAACACGTGCACAGTCTGGGGGTGGCTGCCCACAGGTGACACCCACAGGACAACATGTACACCAACATACACACAATAGGAAATGCAGCCTTACATGCCTTATGATAAGGTTTGGACAGGCTGTCGTGATGTAGGTGTGCCCCTCACTCCCTGGGAGCTATCTGTGGCTGGCATATGTCCATCTGAGACAGGCATGCTGACATATGCCAGTCACATGTACAGTGATGCATTGAACAGCAATGGACCGATCGGTGCCTCCGGCCGGCCCATTGCTTTCAATGTGTGCGGGTACGCGTTGTACCCCTGTGTGCGTTGAACTGCAATGGACCGATCGGTGCCTCCGGCCGGCCCATTGCTTTCAATGTGTGCGGGTACGCGTTGTACCCCTGTGCGCGTTGAACAGCAATGGACCGATCGGTGCCTCCGGCCGGCCCATTGCTTTCAATGTGTGCGGGTACGCGTTGTACCCCTGTGCGCGTTGAACAGCAATGGACCGATCGGTGCCTCCGGCCGGCCCATTGCTTTCAATGTGTGCGGGTACGCGTTGTACCCCTGTGCGCGTTGTACCGCAATGGACCGATCGGTGCGCACCCATTGACAATGGGCTTGCCTGGCAACGGACGCGTTTTCGTATTTCGAACGAGTCGGTTGCTGGAAAATCAGTTGGTCACCCACAACAATGTTGCAAAATCATGTATGTCATGAAGTTGAAGATTTGAAGGATGCTGTGGGCGTGTTTTGGTGCTGCTATTCCATGGATTGGCCAGATTCAGAAGATGCAAACGACTTGGACCTATCACTTTGGACACAAGGGACAGTATCTGCCTCTCCAGCACATATATATTGCTGGCTGTTCCCCTGAGAGCCCACTTGCCTGCACTACATGCTCCAAGACGACATCTGCCACTGCACTGCTGCTGTCTCTGCCCCTCTGGACCCTGCAATGGCACATACTGTGGAGAGAGCCCCAGCCTTCAGCCTTGAAGAGAACCAGGCCCTGCTGGACAGCCTACTTCCACAGTACAGCAAGCTGTATGGGACACCAGGGGAGCAGGTGAGTGTTCTGTGCACTGCCTTTCTGAATGTGCATTTTGTCTGACTAGCAAGGCTGAGAGTCTGCACGCCACTGGCTAGCAGGCTCACTGAGTAGTTGTCACCCCCATAGTGTGTAGTGACTTGCACTGGACAGGTATGGTGCAGTGACAGTGCATTTGAACATGCTTTTACTTCCCATGCAATGATACCATGTAGTGACGTCTGGCAAACTGTCCATGGTCAGCTTTGCACTGCCTGTGTACATCATGTGCCCCTGTGTTTGAGACATGTATATACGACTGTGTCATGCACGGATATGTTGCATGTGTGGTAATGGCCTTTTCACTTTGTCATCCTCACAGGTTAATGCCCATCGGAAGCAGGAAATCTGGAAGGACATCGTCCGGGCTGTCCGGTCTGTGGGGGTCTACAAGCGCCGGATCCGCAACTGCCAGAAGAGGTGGCAGGACCTTCGGGGCTGGACCCGGAGTATTGCACGGGTCCAGCTGAAGCTGTCGCCTCCTCGCAGGAGGGGCGGAACACGGACCCTGACCCCCACATGCTCCAGATCCTGGCGGTGGTCTTTCCAGACCTGGATGGGCAGCTGAAGGCCAGACAGCAGCAAGGAGGGGGTGAGTCAAAGACTGCACTGTGAACTCTGTATTACATGCTTTGTGCCCTCCTCTGGCCTGGTTCAACTGCCACAGTGCAGCAGTCATGTTGTCCAGGAGCCATGTCCCTCTATTGTGCACTGCCCACTGCTCATCTGATACCCAGGTGTGGCCCTTACAGTCAGGGAATTGTGTCACTTGGGACTGTGTCCTTGCAGTTTGCTTCACTAAAGGTGGGGGACAGCATCTGTTTCCCTGACTCTGTTGTGGGCATCATGGGTGGGTCCATTGTTCACACAACGCCTGGGTTTGGACATGTGATCTGCGTGTTGCTTTGATATGTGGTCCACTTGCTGAGCTGAGCCACCACATGTGCCTGGGGTATGTGGCACACGCCCATGCAGCGGGTGGGAACAATGTTTGTGCCCCAGGAGTGTGCAGATTACGTGTGTCACACATACATAGCCAGCTATCCACTGTCCAGGGCACATCCCTCATTCATGTGGAGCAGGACAGTCATGCCTACTCCAGGCCATGCAATGCACTCTGTACTCCCACTCCCGTGTATCAGCTGACACATTGTGCACAGTGATTTGACCCCTCCGGTGTCTGCCTCTGTGTCAGTGTGCTGTGGATTAGTTGCCAGGACTGCTGTGGTGTTTCTTGGTAGGGGCTCAGCATGCCCCTGGAGATGTGACCATAGGAGACGATACTTGTGTGTCACATAGGTGTTTGATCAGCTGCCCGTGCAGACTGGGGTATGCGAATGTGATGTTCAGGCAGCTGTTCCCCATTCACAGCAAATTGTGAGGGGCTCAGGTTCAGAGGGTAGTGTCACAGGTCTCCCATATGTCCAATAGGTGTGACCTGGACAGATGAGGGTTGAGATGATGTGTTGTGTGGGGGATGTACATGTGCACTTGTGCAGCTCCAGGACTTGCATTCCCCATGACCTACTATTGTGACACAGTGCATAGTGTTGTTGTCTGGCTGCCAAGTCATACATCACTGAGACAGTGATGTATGACTTAACAGTCATGCCTCTGCCATGGCATGTGTCAACTTATTTGTGGTCCTGCAGGGGAGTGACATGTGCTACATGCACACCATAGTGGCGCTGGCTATCAGGACATGGGTGCATCATGGTGTCTGTCGCTGGTATGCATCACATGCATTTCCTATTTGACTCTGGGCATCCCTTTCATCCGGAAACCTGTACTGACTCAGTGGCAAGAGCTGTGATGTGTCCACACTGTGTCCTCTGCACTGTCCAACTACTGTGTACTTGGTGCATGTGTCCACACTGGGGTGTTGCAATCCAACAGACACCAGACAGATGGGTGCAAGGCCATGTGGGATGTGAGTGCCATGCTTGGCATCAGACTGACAATTGGCTTCTCCTGTTCAGTTAGGGCACTTTTAGCAATGTACAACTAATGATGCCAGGGCTTGCTCTGTGATGTGCTGTGCTCACAGTGGTGTGTGCGTTTGGTGCAGGTGACTGATGTCTGTCTGTTTCCCCATTGTTTGCAGATACATCCACGGCCACGGAAGGGGACAGCTCCACGGACCAGGAGGAGCCAGAGAGCCAGACTGGGTCAGCAGCCGAGGAGTGGTCGGAGGGACCCAGTGGCACGGAGGGCGAGGGGAGCCACACCGAGGAATCCTCAGCACCATCCACCTCAGCTGAGGACCAGAGCAACTCGGAGGATGACTCCCTTGTGGAGGCGGGTGTCAGCAGCCACCACACCCCAGCTAGTGTTGCTGTCCCCGTCACCACCAGCACCACCACCGCCCTCCCATCGGCTCCCATTCCCCAGGTCCGTGGAGGCTCCCATGTTCGGGAGCGTGTCTCCTTTGGCCCAGGCACCGCACCCCCTGCCCCTGTGTCCCCTGCTGCCCTGAGTGAGGGGTCTGTGTACCTCCTTCGCCAGCTCCATGTAGGGCAGACAGCCATGCTGAGTGTCCTCCATGCGCACACCGCACTGTTGACTCAGCTGGTGTCGTTCATGGAGGGCATCTCATCGGGCATGTCTGACCTACAGAGGGGCAACAGGTCCATGGACTCCTCCCTGACGGCAGCAGTGTCCCTCCTCAGACAGTCCCTCACCCCTCCTGCCTCTGCTCCATCCACACTCCCCAGCACCTTGCCCGTCCCAAGCACACACACACCGGCACAGGCACACACCAGCACACACACATCCAGCACACAGACACACACGCCACAAACGAAACGCACACGCACGCACAGTCAGGGGACTGAAACCAGACTCACAGGGGATGGGGCCCTGGTACACACACACGCATCCACGGGCACTGCGCAGTCCTCAGTTGCCTCTCCCTCCAAAGCACCCTCCCTTGCCTCACCTGCAACCCCAAAGACCCAGCGCCTCTTCCTCAGTGACCTCGGCCTCTTCCCCTCCGATCCAGCTGCCCCAGCATCCAGGGGGAAGAGGAAGCCCCCACACGGAGCAGAGTGCCCCTCGCCCCTGGACACCCTCCCCCAGGCGCAGACAGACTGAGGCCCCCACCCGCAAGTCCCCCGGAGTGGTAAGAGCAAGACCCCGCCGCCGCCCTGCTGCTCAAGCACCAGGTCACCTTCCTCCATCCCTCAGGCCCCCACTCCACAGGTGCCCCCGCCACACCCTGCCCCAGGTTCCCCCACCCACAGATATACCATCCCCAAGAGGCTCCGGCCTTCTCCCCCTGCCACTTGCTCTCCCGGCACCACACCCCCCGCTGCGCTTGTCTGTGCCACTGATGTGGTGAGGGTGTCCTCCCCCTCTGTCCAGCCCACCTTGCCTGTTCCCCATTCTCCTCCCCTGGTGGTAGGCACTGCAGTGGAGTCCACTACCACCCTGTCTGACTTGGGCACTGCAGTGGCGGACCTGTCCACTCCATCTGCAGGGTCCACTGCAGTCGTGCCGGCACCCACAACATCTGAGCCATGCCCCCCAGTTGTGCCGGCACACACCATGTCAGACACCTCCACTGCAGTTGTCAGTGGCTCTCCAGCACCCAGCACCCCTTCCCTGCTTCCTCCTGGTGAGCCCTGATCCTGTCCCTGCGGTGCCTGGCCTACCCCCCGGTTGCCCCTCCTAGTGGATTGTCCCTGGTTTTGTGCAGGCATGTGTAGGGTGGCATCTGCCACTGTCACCCACTTGTGACTTTGTTGATGGACTGGCCATTGGCCTTTGTTTATGTTCTACCGGACTTCTACTTTTAATGCCACATATGCTGAATAAAGCAACTTTCTGTTCTCTAGTGCTTTTGCTTCTGATGTACATGATGTTGATGATGCTAACAATGCCCTTGCTGCAGTGATGGTGATATTTGGTCTCATGATAATGAAGTGTTACTGTGCAGGAACCCATGTGGTCCAGGGGTTATGTGTCCTATCCTGTGGTGTATCCATGTCATCCATAGCAGCATCTGAGGGTGTCATGTGTTCAGTATTTGGCAATGAGATTTCCTACTTAGATTGGCAACTTCACATCTGTGGCTTCCACCCCTGCACATCTGTTGTGCCTGCCATTGTTCTATTCGTCTACTTCCCTGACCGTGTGGCCATCTCCAGTGAACATGCAGGTTTGGGCATCAATGGGGAAGAACTCATCTGTGTTGTCAGTGCAACATTGCTATACAAGTGTGTTGGATCTGTGCTGATGATTCCGTTGGCACTTCCATGACCAGACTGATGGGACGGGAGCCCTCATTTGTTGCTAATTGTTGATTGTGTGTCCCATTGCTGCCATGGTATGGTATCTGTTCGCCTCACATCTGCAGTCTCCACAGGGTATCTGCATGTGTGTGCCCATTGGTGCAAATATGTGGGTCTGCATTCGGATGGTCACTTCTGTCATTGTGTCATTGATGATTGTTGACGGTGTCAGCCCCCATGGGTGTTGTTTGTCTGCACATGGCCAAAGTTATGTCTTATTTGCACTGCAGGATTTGGCTCCCCCAATTTATGTTGCAATGGGACACATACACTACTTTGCCACTGATGTGTTTGTTGTTCTGTGACCAGGAATCATCCATGCAGTTTGGCAGTTGCACCTCTTACTTTGTCAACACTTGCCTTTTGGTCACTGTGATGATGGGGGTTTGGACCCCATTGCCACAATGTTCAAAATGTGCTGCAGCTATGGACCCCACACTTACATTTTGGTCACTGTGGTGATGGGGGTTTGGACCCCATTGCCACAATGTTCAAAATGTGCTTCAGCTATGGACCCCACACTTACATTTTGGTCACTGTGATGATGGGGGTTTGGACCCCATTGCCACAATGTTCAAAATGTGCTTCTGCTATGGACCCCACACTTACATTTTGGTCACTGTGATGATGGGGGTTTGGACCCCATTGCCACAATGTTCAAAATGTGCTTCTGCTATGGACCCCACACTTACATTTTGGTCACTGTGATGATGGGGGTTTGGACCCCATTGCCACAATGTTCAAAATGTGCTTCTGCTATGGACCCCACACTTACATTTTGGTCACTGTGATGATGGGGGTTTGGACCCCATTGCCACAATGTTCAAAATGTGCTTCTGCTATGGACCCCACACTTACATTTTGGTCACTGTGATGATGGGGGTTTGGACCCCATTGCCACAATGTTCAAAATGTGCTTCAACTATGGACCCCACACTTACATTTTGGTCACTGTGATGATGGGGGTTTGGACCCCATTGCCACAATGTTCAAAATGTGCTTCAGCTATGGACCCCACACTTACATTTTGGTCACTGTGATGATGGGGGTTTGGACCCCATTGCCACAATGTTCAAAATGTGCTTCTGCTATGGACCCCACACTTACATTTTGGTCACTGTGATGATGGGGGTTTGGACCCCATTGCCACAATGTTCAAAATGTGCTTCTGCTATGGACCCCACACTTACATTTTGGTCACTGTGATGATGGGGGTTTGGACCCCATTGCCACAATGTTCAAAATGTGCTTTAGCTATGGACCCCACACTTACATTTTGGTCACTGTGATGATGGGGGTTTGGACCCCATTGCCACAATGGTCATGGCCTGCTTGCATTGTGGGTGCCACACACATATATGTGTGGCACATGTGCTAGGGGGTCACATTGTATGTTCAAAGTCATGTTCGGTGTTGTAGGCATTTGACACAGTCTACACACGCTTGTCATGGTGTTGGGGGATGTCTTCTTCTTGCATTCCCTAGGTTGTGGTGTGCTGGTT
This sequence comes from Calotriton arnoldi, assembly GCA_963921515.1. Taxonomy (NCBI): domain Eukaryota; kingdom Metazoa; phylum Chordata; class Amphibia; order Caudata; family Salamandridae; genus Calotriton; species Calotriton arnoldi. Next base: position 84,757 of record CAWUFW010013784.1, on the reverse strand, counting down.
GTGTCATGCATTGTCCATCCTATGAGTGGGGGTGGTAGTAGTGGTAGGCATCCTGCCCCCTGGCTAAGGGTGGTGGTAGGCATCCAGCCCCCCTGGGTGAGGGTGGTAGTAGTGGTGGGCATCCTGCCCCCTGGCTAAGGGTGGTAGTAGTGGTAGGCATCCTGCCCCCCTGGGTGAGGGTGGTAGTAGTGGTAGGCATCCTGCCCCCTGGGTGAGGGTGGTAGTAGTGGTGGGCATCCTGCCCCCTGGGTGAGGGTGGTAGTAGTGGTGGGCATCCTGCCCCCTGGCTAAGGGTGGTAGTAGTGGTAGGCATCCTGCCCCCCTGGGTGAGGGTGGTAGTAGTGGTAGGCATTATGCCCCCCTGTGTAAGGGTGGTAGTAGTGGTAGGCATCCTGCCCCCCTGGGTAAGGGTGGTAGTAGTGGTAGGCATCCTGCCCCCTGGGTGAGGGTGGTAGTAGTGGTAGGCATCTTGCCCCCTGGCTAAGGGTGGTGGTAGGCATCCAGCCCCCCTGGGTGAGGGTGGTAGTAGTGGTGGGCATCCTGCCCCCCTGGCTAAGGGTGGTAGTAGTGGTGGGCATCCTGCCCCCCTGGGTGAGGGTGGTAGTAGTGGTAGGCATCCTGCCCCCTGGCTAAGGGTGGTAGTAGTGGTAGGCATCCTGACCCCCTGGGTAAGGGTGGTAGTAGTGGTAGGCATCCTGCCCCCCTGGGTGATGGTGGTAGTAGTGGTAGGCATCCTGCCCCCTGGCTAAGGGTGGTGGTAGGCATCCAGCCCCCCTGGGTGAGGGTGGTAGTAGTGGTGGGCATCCTGCCCCCTGTGTAAGGGTGGTAGTAGTGGTAGGCATCCTGCCCCCCGGGTGAGGGTGGTAGTAGTGGTAGGCATCCTGCCCCCCTGGGTGAGGGTGGTAGTAGTGGTAGGCATCCAGCCCCCTGGGTGAGGGTGGTAGTAGTGGTGGGCATCCTGCCCCCTGGCTAAGGGTGGTAGTAGTGGTAGGCATCCTGCCCCCCTGGGTGAGGGTGGTAGTAGTGGTAGGCATCCTGCCCCCCTGGCTAAGGGTGGTAGTAGTGGTGGGCATCCTGCCCCCCTGGGTGAGGGTGGTAGTAGTGGTAGGCATCCTGCCCCCTGGCTAAGGGTGGTGGTAGGCATCCAGCCCCCCTGGCTAAGGGTGGTAGTAGTGGTAGGCATCCTGCCCCCCTGGCTAAGGGTGGTAGTAGTGGTGGGCATCCTGCCCCCCTGGGTGAGGGTGGTAGTAGTGGTAGGCATCCTGCCCCCTGGCTAAGGGTGGTAGTAGTGGTAGGCATCCTGCCCCCTGGGTAAGGGTGGTAGTAGTGGTAGGCATCCTGCCCCCTGGGTGATGGTGGTAGTAGTGGTAGGCATCCTGCCCCCTGGCTAAGGGTGGTGGTAGGCATCCAGCCCCCCTGGGTGAGGGTGGTAGTAGTGGTGGGCATCCTGCCCCCCTGGCTAAGGGTGGTAGTAGTGGTAGGCATCCTGCCCCCCTGGGTGAGGGTGGTAGTAGTGGTAGGCATCCTGCCCCCCTGTGTAAGGGTGGTAGTAGTGGTAGGCATCCTGCCCCCCTGTGTAAGGGTGGTAGTAGTGGTAGGCATCCTGCCCCCTGGGTGAGGGTGGTAGTAGTGGTAGGCATCCTGCCCCCCTGGGTGAGGGTGGTAGTAGTGGTGGGCATCCTGCCCCCCTGGCTAAGGGTGGTAGTAGTGGTAGGCATCCTGCCCCCCTGGGTGAGGGTGGTAGTAGTGGTAGGCATCCTGCCCCCTGGGTGAGGGTGGTAGTAGTGGTAGGCATCCTGCCCCCTGGGTGAGGGTGATTGTGGTGGTGGGCATCATGCCACCCCTGGGTGAGGGTGGTAGTGGTGGTAGGCATCATGCCACCCCTGGGTAGGGGTGGTGGTGCGCATTCAGGCCCCTGTGTGCATATGTGGCATTGGTGATGGGCATCCCGCCCCTATGGTGCTGCTGTTGCTGGTGTAAGTATATTCAGCATCCCTGTGTGTGTGTGTGATGTGTCGTGTACGTGTTGTATGTGTTTTGTGGTTGGTGTCTGGCTTACCTTCTGCGCCGTACGCGTCCGTGCCTGTTCCGGTAGTAAATGTAGAATATTGGTATGATCGGGACGAAGGGATTCATGGTTGGTTCGTGTCGTTCGTCCTTCTCGTTGCTTCGCGTCGTCCTCGTCGCTTCGCCTCGTCCTCGTCACTTCGCCTCGTCCTCGTCGCTGGCGTGTTCGCCTCGTAGCCGTGGATCGTGTTGTGGCGCGAATCGGAGCTTATGTGCGCCTCTCCCGGATGCTTTGACGTGCCGTGCATAGCGACGGGTTCGGCGCGTACGGAAAGCGCATCGTACTTGTCCGGCCGGACGGGGCTGCATTTTTCCTTCCGTGCGACTCGATTCGGCGTTTCCGGATTCGCCTCGGTCGGAGAACAGGACCTGGTTTGGGTGAGTACGGCTCGGCCGGATTTTTTGCTGTTGTGCGCATCGTACTTGCTCGTTCGGTGTACTGTACGGATCGGTCGGGAAACAGGCTTTCGCATGGCTTTTTTCCCGACCGAATGGTATTGGGTGCGCCTCCGACCGAGATCGGAATCGGCCCCCAAGTAACTAAAAGTAGGGATTAGTGTTCAATGGAAAAGAAAATATGGAGCACCGGGTGCAGCACAAGGAAATGAAATATTTGGAGAATATTGTAGCAATTGCTGACAGACTCCCTATTTGATTTAATTCTCCATTCTGAAAACATAACTACTTATACAAATCTCTCCAAACAGAGAGCACTAGAGGAGAGCATTAAATTGTCATGAATTAAGCATGGAAAGAATCCAATGACATTTTGGTCTCATGAATACATTAATGACAGTAATACAAAGAATCAAAATGAAATGTAGGAACTTGTGGGTTCTCTTTCACCTTTCTCAGTGACACAACTTTAAAAAGGAAAGTGATAGACTACAATTAGGAAATATCTGGATTTTCTATCTCTTCGTCCAGTGATAATTAAGGTTCTGATTCGCAAAATAGAGTGGAGTCTTTTATACCAGAGCAGAAGCTCTCAGTCTTCCTTTTGCTGTCACTCAAAAAGTGGTTTATTTTATGAACCTTGTATGCTGATTGCAACAATTCTCTGTGCTCTTTGTGTATGTGTAAACATTATATGAATTAAATGGAATCACTTAAATGTGTTTTCTTTTTTCTATTAACAAGATCATTATTTCGAATCAATGTCAAAATCTCTTTTTATTGACTTTATCTCTCCAGAACAAACCACCCAAAATATTCCAACGGGACAAGAACATATTGGTGAGTATTTAAAAAAAAGTAAACTCAATATATGCCTTTAAAACATAAACCAAATGGGAGAACGCCTACTGGGCCATGTGGAAACAGGATAGACACTACTTTTTGCTCCTACTTTAAAGCCAATAAAAACACCTCCTGGGAAGAATTAGAAAGAAATGATGTGACAGCCCGGAAGATCAATAAATGCTAAACAAATGGCCTGACAAATAAAACATTACTTAAATGCACAGATACATTCAATGTTTATGGTAAAGAGCCAGTAAGAGGAAGTAAGGATTAGTGTTCAATAGAGAGGAAAATATGGAGCACTAGGTGCAGCACAGAGAAATGAAATATTTTGAAAATCTGGTAACAATTGCTGACAGACACCCTATTTGGTTCATTTCTCCCTTCTTAAAACACAATCACTTATAGAAACTCTCCAAAGAGAGAGCAATAGAGGAGAGCATTAACTTATCATGAACCAAACATTGAAAGAACCCAATGACTTTTGTTCTCATGAGTACATTAAGTAATGTAATGCAAATAATCAAAATGAAATGTATGACTTTGGGGCCTCCCTTTTAACTTTCTCACTGTTGCAACTTTGAAAGAGAAAGAGACAGACTAAAATTTGGAAATGTCTGTTGGTTTTTTTCTTTTCATTCAGAGATAATTAAGGTTCTGATATAAAAAATAGGCGGGAGTCTTTTAGACTACAGCAGAAGCAAAAATGCCCGTACCAATGATTTTCTGCTTTGGCTCTCAGTCTTTCCTTTTCTGTCAATCAGATAATAGTTGTTTTGTATGCTGATTGCAACACTTCTCTGTGTTCTTTGAGCGTGTGTAAACATTATCTGAATTAAATGCAGCAAAGTATATGTGTTTTCCTTTTTCAATTAGCAAGATCAAGATTTTGATTCTAAGTTAAATTCTCTTTTTATTGAATTTATCTCTCCAGAGCAAACCACTCAAAATTTGCCAACGGGACAGGATGAAATTGGTGAGTATTTTGCAAACCAGTAAACTCAATAGATGCTTTCAAAACATAAATCAAATGTGATTGACAGCTACTGGGCCATGTGGAAATAGGCCAGAAATAAATTTTTGCTCTTAATGTGACGTCAATACAAAATACATCCTGAGAAAAATTAGAAAAAGATCATGTGGCAGACAGGAAGATCAATGAATTCTAAGGAAATGACCTGATAAATGAAACATTACTTGTATGGAAAGATACATTTAATGTTCCTAGTAAAGACCAAGTAACTAGTAGTAGGGATTAGTGTTCAATGGAAAAGAAAATATGGAGCACCGGGTGCAGAATAATTAAATGAAATATTTGGAGAATATTGTAGCAATTGCTGACAGACTCCCTATTTGATTTAATTCTCCATTCTGAAAACATAACAACTTACAGAAATCTCTCCAAACAGAAAGCACTAGAGGAGAGCATTAAATTGTCATGAATTAAGCATGGAAAGAATCCAATGACATTTTGGTCTCATGAATACATTAATTACAGTAATACAAAGAATAAAAATGAAATGTAGGAACTAGTGGGTTCTCTTTCACCTTTCTCAGTGACGCAACTTTAAAAGGAAAGTGATAGAATACAATTAGGAAATATCTGGATTTCCTATCTCTTTGTCCAGTGATAATTAAGGTTCTGATTCACAAAATAGAGTGGAGTCTTTTATACCAGAGCAGAAGCAACAGCGCACGTACCAATGTTTCTGCTTTGGCTCTCAGTCTTCCTTTTGTTGGCACTCAAAAAATGGTTTATTTTATGAACATTGTTTGCTGATTGCAACAATTCTCTGTGCTCTTTGTGTATGTGTAAATATTCTATGAATTCAATGGAATCACTTAAATGTGTTTTCTATTCTCTATTAACAAGATCATTATTTTGAATCAATGTCAAAATCTCTTTTTATTGACTTTATCTCTGCAGAACAAACTACCCAAAATAATCCAACGGGACAGGAACATATTGGTGAGTATTTTGGAACTCAGTAAACTCAATATATGCCTTTAAACATAGCCAAGTGGGAGGACGCCTACTGGGCCATGTGGAAACAGGATAGACACTATTTTTTGCTCCTACTTTAAAGCCAATAAAAACACCTCCTGGGAAGTATTAGAAAGAGATGATGTGACAGCCCGGAAGATCAATAAATGCTAAACAAATGCCCTGACAAATAAAACATTACTTATATGCACAGATACATTCAATGTTTTTAGTAAAGAGCCAGTAAGAGGAAGTAAGGATTAGTGTTCAATAGAGAGGAAAATATGGAGCACTAGGTGCAGCAAAGAGAAATGAAATATTTTGAAAATCTGGTAACAATTGCTGACAGACACCCTATTTGGTTCATTTCTCCCTTCTTAAAACACAATCACTTATAGAAACTCTCCAAAGAGAGAGCAATAGAGGAGAGCATTAACTTATCATGAACCAAACATGGAAAGAACCCAATGACTTTTGTTCTCATGAGTACATTAAGTAATGTAATGCAAATAATCAAAATGAAATGTATGACTTTGGGGCCTCCCTTTTAACTTTCTCACTGTTGCAACTTTGAAAATGAAAGAGACAGACTCAAATTTGGAAATGTCTGTTGGTTTTTTTCTTTTCATTCAGAGATAATTAAGGTTCTGATATAAAAAATAGGCGGGAGTCTTTTAGACTACAGCAGAAGCAAAAATGCCCGTACCAATGATTTTCTGCTTTGGCTCTCAGTCTTTCCTTTTCTGTCAATCAGATAATAGTTGTTTTGTTTAACCTTGTATGCTGATTGCAACACTTCTCTGTGTTCTTTGAGCGTGTGTAAACATTATCTGAATTAAATGCAGCAATGTATATGTGTTTTCCTTTTTCAATTAGCAAGATCAAGATTTCGATTCTATGTTAAATTCTCTTTTTATTGAATTTATCTCTCCAGAGCAAACCACTCAAAATATGCCAACGGGACAGGATGAAATTGGTGAGTATTTTGCAAAGCAGTAAACTCAATAGATGCTTTCAAAACATAAATCAAATGTGATTGACAGCTACTGGGCCATGTGGAAATAGGCCAGAAACACATTTTTGCTCTTAATGTGACGTCAATACATAACACATCCTGAGAAAAATTAGAAAAATATCATGTGGCAGACAGGACGATCAATGAATTCTAAGGAAATGACCTGATAAATGAAACATTACTTGTATGGAAAGATAAATGCAATGTTCCTAGTAAAGACCAAGTTACTAAAGCTAGGGATTAGTGTTCAATGGAAAAGAAAATATGGAGCACCGGGTGCAGCACAAGGAAATGAAATATTTGGAGAATATTGTAGCAATTGCTGACAGACTCCCTATTTGATTTAATTCTCCATTCTGAAAACATAACTACTTATACAAATCTCTCCAAACAGAGAGCACTAGAGGAGAGCATTAAATTGTCATGAATTAAGCATGGAAAGAATCCAATGACATTTTGGTCTCATGAATACATTAATTACAGTAATACAAAGAATAAAAATGAAATGTAGGAACTTGTGGGTTCTCTTTCACCTTTCTCAGTGACGCAACTTTAAAAAGGAAAGTGATAGAATAAAATTAGGAAATATCTGGATTTCCTATCTCTTCGATCCAGTGATAATTAAGGTTCTGATTCACAAAATAGAGTGGAGTCTTTTATACCAGAGCAGGAGTAACAGCGCACGTACCAATGTTTCTGCTTTGGCTCTCAGTCTTCCTTTTGCTGGCACTCAAAAAATGGTTTATTTTATGAACCTTGTATGCTGATTGCAACAATTCTCTGTGCTCTTTGTGTATGTGTAAACATTATATGAATTCAATGGAATCACTTAAATGTGTTTTCTATTTTCTATTAACAAGATCATTATTTTGAATCAATGTCAAAATCTCTTTTTATTGACTTTATCTCTCCAGAACAAACTACCCAAAATAATCCAACGGGACAGGAACATATTGGTGAGTATTTTGGAACTCAGTAAACTCAATATATGCCTTTAAAATATAAACCAAGTGGGAGGACGCCTACTGGTCCATGTGGAAACAGGATAGACACCACTTTTTGCTCCTACTTTAAAGCCAATAAAAACACCTCCTGGGAAGAATTAGAAAGAGATGATGTGACAGCCCGGAAGATCAATAAATGCTAAACAAATGGCCTGACAAATAAAACATTACTTATATGCACAGATACATTCAATGTTTATAGTAAAGAGCCAGTAAGAGGAAGTAAGGATTAGTGTTCAATAGAGAGGAAAATATGGAGCACTAGGTGTAGCACAGAGAAATGAAATATTTTGAAAATCTGGCAACAATTGTTGACAGACACTCTATTTGGTTCATTTCTCCCGTCTTAAAAGACAATCACTTAGAGAAACTCTCCAAAGAGAGAGCAATAGAGGAGAGCATTAACTTATCATGAACCAAACATGGAAAGAATCCAATGACTTTTGTTCTCATGAGTACATTAAGTAATGTAATGCAAAGAATCAAAATGAAATGTATGACTTTGGGGGCTCCCTTTTAACTTTCTCACTGTTGCAACTTTGAAAATGAAAGAGACAGACTAAAATTTGGAAATGTCTGTTGTTTTTTTTCTTTTCATTCAGAGATAATTAAGGTTCTGATATAAAAAATAGGCGGGAGTCTTTTAGACTAGAGCAGAAGCAAAAATGCACGTACCAATGATTTTCTGCTTTGGCTCTCAGTCTTTCCTTTTCTGTCAATCAGATAATAGTTGTTTTGCTTAACCTTGTATGCTGATTGCAACACTTCTCTGTGTTCTTTGAGCGTGTGTAAACATTATCTGAATTAAATGCAGCAATGTATATGTGTTTTCCTTTTTCAATTAGCAAGATCAAGATTTCGATTAAATTCTCTTTTTATTGAATTTATCTCTCCAGAGCAAACTACTCAAAATATGCCAACGGGACAGGATGAAATTGGTGAGTATTTTGCAGACCAGTAAACTCAATAGATGCTTTCAAAACATAAATCAAATGTGATTGACAGCTACTGGGCCATGTGGAAATTGGCCAGAAACACATTTTTGCTCTTAATGTGACGTCAATACAAAACACATCCTGAGAAAAATTAGAAAAATATCATGTGGCAGACAGGACGATCAATGAATGCTAAGGAAATGACCTGATAAATGAAACATTACTTGTATGGAAAGATAAATTCAATGTTCCTAGTAAAGACCAAGTAACTAAAAGTAGGGATTAGTGTTCAATGGAAAAGAAAATATGGAGCACCGGGTGCAGCACAAGGAAATGAAATATTTGGAGAATATTGTAGCAATTGCTGACAGACTCCCTATTTGATTTAATTCTCCATTCTGAAAACATAACTACTTATACAAATCTCTCCAAACAGAGAGCACTAGAGGAGAGCATTAAATTGTCATGAATTAAGCATGGAAAGAATCCAATGACATTTTGGTCCCATGAATACATTAATTACAGTAATACAAAGAATCAAAATGAAATGTAGGAACTTGTGGCTTCTCTTTCACCTTTCTCAGTGACGCAACTTTAAAAAGGAAAGTGATAGACTACAATTAGGAAATATCTGGGTTTCCTATCTCTTCGTCCTGTGATAATTAAGGTTCTGATTCCCAAAATAGAGTGGAGTCTTTTATACCAGAGCAGAAGCAACAGCGCACGTACCAATGATTTTCTGCTTTGGCTCTCAGTCTTCCTTTTGCTGGCACCCAAAACATGGTTTATTTTATGAAACTTGTATGCTGATTGCAACAATTCTCTGTGCTCTTTGTGTATGTGTAAACATTATATGAATTCAATGGAATCACTTAAATGTGTTTTCTATTTTCTATTAACAAGATCATTATTTTGAATCAATGTCAAAATCTCTTTTTATTGACTCTATCTCTCCAGAACAAACTACCCAAAATATTCCAACGGGACAGGAACATATTGGTGAGTATTTTGGAACTCAGTAAACTCAATATATGCCTTTAAAACATAAACCAAGTGGGAGGACGCCTACTGGGCCATGTGGAAACAGGATAGACACTACTTTTTGCTCCTACTTTAAAGCCAATAAAAACACCTGTAGTGTAGTTCCTATTTCCCTAATAGGCTCTGCGCATTGGAATAATATAACCTATAGGTTTGACTTAGGACTAAGGTCGGTATGTCCCTATCGATTATATATTAAACTTAATTACCTGTGCCAGCTAGCTCAGAGGCCACTAGAAACTCCTTGAGAACAAGAAGGGAGTAGTTTCTGGCAACCGAAAAACATGACAACTTTTTTTCCCTTTAGAAGCGGAACATGTCTCAGAATCGTGGAAACAATAGATAACAGTTTCACTCATTCAATCGTGCATGCTTAGTTTCTACAGAGTTACACAGAAAGGAAAGACGGGCGTTTCAATAAAAAGGGTTTTATTGAACAGTCTTTTTTCTCGTGTAAGAGATATGTGCTGTTATGATCACAAGACAGTATGCAAGATAAATAATGTACAGCGTAAGCAGTAGAAATAAATAATACTGCGCTAGCATTATCTTTTAGCATATATTCACGTACATAAATAACATGAGCTAAGAATGCGGGTACTCATTTGATGCGTCTCTAAGCTAGTTCTACCCCAATGTGCCTAACCTAGTCTAGGTGTAGGGAAAGATAGAAGTAGGTGGAGTAGTCTCTAATATGGTAGACTAAGAGTGTGTTAAGTCTAGTATGCCAAGAGTCCCTCTAGGATCTAGTCAGCTCCATACCTTGAGAATGAGAGAGGTGGGAATCTCCTGCCGGATCTGAAACTCTAACACCCTCGAAGGCAGTCAGAACACTGGAAGCTGGATTCGTCTGCGTGCAGGAATGACAGCGTCTTCTCAGTGCGTCAGGCCGGGATACGTGCTCCTCTGAAGTCGTGGTCTCCTCTAACTTGCTTGTGCAAGGGAAGGTATATTTATACCTGGTAGGTGTCGTGGAATGTTAGCATTGACGTGAAGTCGGACAGAGGAAGACGTCAGGAATGAACCCTTAAGGTATAACGGTTCATACATAATAGATGAGTTCTTGGAGAAATCAATAGTCCTGTGCTAGGGGAACTACCGAAGCTTAAGGGTCTGGTTTCTAAGAACTCGTTGTGACGTTAGGGTGGACGGATGTCGGTGACCATGCCTGTATTTGGAGTGCACGGTTAATGCCTAAATAAGGACTGGGATTCTATGCCTATATAAGGGCAAGGCGAATTGTGCCTATATAAGGACATGATTCAGGAAAACCTATATACGGACCCCTAAAGCGGAATACAACACCCACTCCATCATCGATTGAACGATAATACTAAATGCTAAACATTTTAAATGCTAACATAAAATTGAGTACCACATATCGCTAAAAACATTTCTAAAAGCATTTTAAAAGAAGCTCAAAACTGTTGAAATGCAATAGGTACCGTACATTTAAAGCATTGCTTTCATTCTAAGCATATAACGGAAATGGAATGCAACATGTATAAAACAGTAATATATACATATGGTCGATAAGTTCATACAATCAAAGCCATTTGCATATCATGGAAGTAAATGAAATGTTAGACAAGTAATTTGACAATGTGTCCCTGGAAGTGTTCAAAGAAGTCCGTTTTATAAGACTAGTTCTACTGTAAGCAGATTGTTCAATTGCCATGTCATTTAAAAAAATTTAAAAAGAAAAAAGTTCAATTCTGGGAAAAGTTCCAAGTTTGAAAATATGAAGGCCAAATTTCATTGTTGCCCTGGTACACTGTGAGCCGAATCAAAGTCAGTGTATGGGTCTGGCGTAAACATTAGATCATCTATGTCCGTAGCCAAAATATCATCCACCGAAGTCGGTGACATTTGGAACACCTCGTTCAGAAGGTTAATTGCACAGAGATGAGAAACATCGCCTTCAGCAGAAGATGCAATGTTCGCGTCCGTTGTTACCTGTGTGCCCTTTGATCCATTTCGTACCTCAGCAGCAGCCGGAAGCGTCTGTGAGATCTCAATGCCGTCATCAGGATTGGTAGCCTCTGGGGACAACACACAGCATGGGCCGTTATCGGGTCCAGCAGAGTATCGATATCCGTTGGCATGACTGATGGGAGTGTTAGACAGGTGTCTAGCACGCATTCTTCACCGCAAAACAGGCAGCGTAGAACAGGTAAGATGCAATCTTGGCAGATTGGTCTCAAAGGACAGGAACCACGTTGTATTAAGTTCCCGTAGACGAGGCATGCCCAAAAGCTGTACTATTCGCTCACGGCATTTCCGTTCAAGGAGGGCTCTCTCCACATCGCTCAGAGTGATGTTGGCGAAGAGGCTTGCCATAGCGTAGTAGGAGGAATAGAAACAGAATTCCTGCAACAAGTGCTAGAATTAACGGCACACCACCAAACACCGAATGTGCGAAGTTTGGGATGATTCCGAGGACAGCCTGGAAAGGTGCTAATAGTCCGGAACAGATGGTCTTAAATACATGTACAATTCCGCTTGTATCTGACATGTTGAAGATACGTCCTATCATTTCTACGAAATGTATAGGGCAGTTTGTACGAATTAAAGCTTGAATCTCAGCCGAAGTCCTTGCAACTTGTAGATCATAGGTTTCTTTGGCCGAGGTCAAAGGCACTGATTGTTGTATAAGCATGGCTTTCATTCTGCTTAAAGTATCAAATCGAATAAAAGAGACATTCAACGAAGGCCATAGAGGCGACTCCCTGACTGTGTCTATCGGGGCAAACAATACTTGCATACAGCAAGTGACCCTGGAGTTGACCGTTACTAGATATGGGATGCCTGGCAACATGCCACAGCAACTCTGATCATTCAACATGAGGTAACTCCCATTAGAAAGTTGTCCAAACGTTGGATTATTCACAGCAGCTGGTGTACCCTGCTGGTGGCAGGACAAGTTTGCCACAGAACCATTACAAGCCCCGTGTAAAGAAATGTCCTGACAAATCAGTGAACCGCTTAGTGCACTTTCACAGTGTGTACCTCTTAGAAACACTTCACGATCCCCACTCCAACATCTATAGGTGTAAGGTAAATTCCAGGATGTCTTAATGTATTCTTTACCCAACCTTTCATATTTGCCTGCTTGCATCTGTTTAAGGCAATACTGAAACTGGAAAGTAGTCACAGGTAGACTAATTTTTACGTGAATAAGCCATTCTGTAGCTGGTTTTTCTGCCACTGTAAATGGTAATTATTCAAGGTTTTCAATGCTCAGTACTGTATATTTTGCTCCCCTTTGTGCCAGTTTGATCTGTTTATCAGTTAGATTGTATTCTGCAAACAGAGCCATCGTGTTGATAAAACGCCAAGGCACATAGCCCGCACGCAAAGATTGCAGCGTCTAGCTTAATAACATAATAGAACGTAACTGAGACTGGCCTTGCTGTAACATGGCTAAATCTTGTTCCAGTATGTCGATAGCAGAGGATACAATACTGTCCAATGAATACATTCTGGAGGACAAAGTTGTTAACCCATTGTTGACCACAGAGAGAGTTTTCTCTAAATTAATACGATCAAGTTCACGTATTCGTTCTGCAGCCTCCATCTGTGACACCTTCCATGCTTCATTATAAGCAGCATAAATGCCGGCATGTATGAAACATTTTTGACGCTGCTTTCTTGGTCCAGGCAAGAATTCCCTAAGGTCTGCGTCTTCTTTAAGTAAAGATAAGTGTTGTTTCACATACTTAAGTGTAGATTTTTGCAGCCAATCGAGGCATAATTTTCCTACACCGTATGTTGTTACTACCCCCGGATGCTGTCTTTGGACGTATCGTGGGTCTGGCCTATGAATAGTAAACCCCTGTGTTTTATTCAGGAATCTCCCTTGACAGTTGTTTGTGTCTGTGGGCCAGATCAACCATTTTCTCCAATCAGGATTTGTTCTGTTGAGTTGTAGTATGGTGTCAACTGTAACCGCTGCCTGTGTATTGTTATCACTTGCAGGTGTTGGTACAGAAGGTGCTTTCATTTCTTTAATCTTGGCTAAACCAAGGCATGACGTTTGTTGGACAGTGTCATTCAAAAACATTATTTGCTGAGGGACGATACAGGCTCTAAATAAAGCTTCTATTCCCTGCACTTGCCAATCTTTAGTACCCCAGACAGATTTTGTGTCTATTGTGTCTTTCCATAAGTCGAAACCCTGTCTAGACAGTTGGGTAATAAATGCTGCAGAGTAAATCTGTTTTGTATTTGTTAACATAGTTTTCAGTCCTGTTTTGTTTACATTTCTATAGTAAAATGTTTCTGGATCAGATGTATTGTATCCTGAAAAATATGGAAACTTTTTAGCAAATGTTTTTGAACTACCTTTTGGTGGTGTATGACAATGCTCCCATTGGTTAAACATAAACACATTTCTAGGTGTTGCAGATTTATGCAAAAAATGATGACCATAGTGGTTATAGCAATACAGCTGTTCATAGTCTGATGAACCCTCTAAATATTCATTATTAGAAAATGCAGCAGATTTTTCTAGGTCAAACATCATATCATTTACAGTTTCAAAATCCCAATCATCAGAGTAGGTACTAGATGAAACAAAATCACTTAGTGAAATCTTAAATAAATGTGGAATGTTCAAATGTTCTGTCGGGCCAAAAATATCAAAATCAGTTTTGTCCCACACTATACCATCCTGTATAGAAACGGCTGTGATGTTCACTGCAGACAAGTCTCTTGTTTCACGATGGGATGATTTGTGAGGTTTCAAAAGTAAGTTCACTTCTTTTCTTTCAATGTCCAAATGGATGTATCTCCCATTTATAAGCGTGCTCATAGTCATAAAGAAAGCTAGCCAAAGCAGGAAGAAAAATATTCCAGAAATTACCCAAAGTTAAATCCATGGTAAAACTAGATAAGTCTTTTTAAAAAAATGTAAAAAGTCTTGTACTTGCTGTTTAAAAGTTTTCGATGCTGGCGACGTCTCGGGCTCACTCGGATCCTCGGAAAAAGTATCAAAGTTAATGAAGTAGCCAGAAGCAGTTCTGTCAATTGTTGGAATTGCATCAGGATTTGTAGAAATCGCTGGTACCAGTTGATCACTTGTTACATTGGTGTAGACAGGTGTATTTGGACGAACTGTTACTTGTGTTTCAAGAGGGATGAGTTCCATAGCATTGTTGCTCAGTCCTTCATCTGTTACTGCTGAATTCTCGATGATTATCAGTCTTTCAGTCTGAACCTCTTGGATAGTAGCGAGAGGAGTGTGTCTGCTACTAGGTCGGAGTCCACGAGGCCTACTATTTAGTATTGGCCACATACTGTGGTTTGATGAGGTCGATGGACACAAATCTTTTCTCCTTTTTTCCAGCAAGGGGCGGCAGAAGTACTGTTCTTGTTCCGTGTACGGCTAGGACAGGTACTGGTTGTCTGTATGAAGGTCCAAATTCCTTCTTGTGCGCAATTTTCTTTCTGACTAGATCCCCAGCTTTTGGAATCCAGACAAGCCTTGCTGGGACCGCCGGTTTTTCCCCAGTGGTGGTTGGCTGCAGGAATACGTTGCTTTGTTTCAATCTTAGTTCATTTAAGTCCTGTAAAACAGCCAAACGATCTTTGATATCAAAGGGTTTATTTTCCACCACTGTGCCTCTACATTCCAGATCGGGCACCCACATTCTTGTCCCAAATAGGACCTCATATGAAGTGACCCCCCCCCAGATAACTTTCTGGCAAGTTGTTTAATGAGCGTTGGACCCCATAAAGATGTTTGACCCACCCATCACCCGAACCTAATACCCTAGCTGTTATAGACTGCTTTATGTCCCGGTTTTTCCTTTCCACAACAGAATTTCCCTCAGGATGAAATGGAGAGGAGTACCGCAATGCAACCCCCAGACTGGCCATGGCGTCTTTGTAAGCCCGAGAGCTAAACGCGGGGCCCTGGTCAGAATGTAGCGTGCCTATTGCGTATGTGCCGATAAAGACTCGCAAATCTTTTATAACAGTTCGAGCGTCAGCCGAGCGCTGAGGCCATATCCATAGGAACCTTGACTTAGTATTTGTGGGATTGCACTTGTCCATGAGGACGTCTGTGCATGGATAGTCTAATGCTGTCTAACAATGGTGTCTGTGCTGGGCAGCTACATTCGTAGCATGGTGTCTGGTGGCTTTCTCGCTGTATTTTACAGTCTATGCAGTTATTGATGAATATGTGTATTTCTGTATTCATCCCAGGCCACCAGTACATCTCTTTTAATGTCAATATTGTTTTAGAGATCCCTTGATGTGACAGACCCTCCCCCAAATGTGTTTCATAAATCAAAGCTGCTCTACGTTCCATGTTTGGAATTACTCTATCCCCCACTACAGGGATTCGAGCAAAAGGAACGTTGTTCGCATCAATTACATATGAGTACTTGAGTGGAAACTTTTTTGGTAACGCTGCACCACTGCCTTTGCTCGTAGCATTGACAGCCAACATTATCTCACTGTCTATTTTCGTTTTTGAACGAGTGCTCGCAGCTATGGAAGCCGTCTGAACAGCCCCCTTTGCGGCTTCGTCAGCCAATGAATTCCCTGCAACGTGAACGCCATCACGTTGATGACTCAGTGTATGGATCACGTGAGCCTTTGGTAGTTTGCTTTTTAACTGAACTACTTGTTCCCAAAGCGTTTTATGCTTTATTGTGCCACCTTTTGCATCTTTGAACCCGTTTTCAAGCCAAGTTTGTATATATTCTTTATACGACTGCACACAGTAGAAAGAATCGCACACTATTAGTGTGGGGAATTCTCGATCTGTACTTTCAAGTGCCAGTTTGAATGCTTGTAGTTCAGCTCGCTGAGCTGTGCAATCTCCTAGAGATTGGGTTTTTGTGACCATAGGTCTGAATTTGCCATCGCGCATGCGACCTTTAACGATTGCGCACGCTGCACTGTAAGCTTGCTTACTCCCTGTTGCGGGTTGTGTGGATCCGTCAGTGTAAATTATGAATTCATACTGATCGAGAGGCAGAATCTCAGTGGGCAGAGGACATTCATGTTCATATTGCAGGAACGCTTGTGTTTTTAAATCAGGATCAAAAACATATTCAACATCCGTTGCAGCAAGAGAATTAACCCATTGTATCCATCTAGGATGTAATGCTTTAGCATTTGGAATGCTTGCTTTTGTGACGGCCTCTAAGGCCGGAACAGGGGTTACGACAATAATGCGTTTCCCTTGGGCTAGAGCTCTTTCTTTTGCTACAGCGGTTTGAACTGCTGTCAGAATTTTTTCTGTTGAAGTGAAGCGCATTTCTGCTTGTGTATACAAGTGTGATTTGTATGCAATTGGTACTTTCTCACCCTCATTAAATGTTAAGTAGGTGAATCCGCATTGACCCAAATTATTCGGATCACTAAATTGCGTTGACTTACGCGTGTTTGTAAGTGGTTTGTTGCTAACATGTTAGCTTGGAGTGAACGCAAGATTTCTGTGTGTTCCTGTGTCCAATTTTTGATTGAAAAATCAGGTTTGATTAATGCGTAGAGAGGTTTAACCCTTTCTGCGTAATTTAGAATGTAAGTTCTTCCAAAATGTAGGAAACCCAGGATGGATTGTAAATTTTTCAGCATGTTTGGAGGTTGGAGCAGCGCACACCTTTCTAAAAAGTTGGCTGCCAAGCTCTTGCCTTCACTTGAAAGCTCATATCCTAGAAACAGGACATTGAGATGGGCAATTCTGGACTTTTTAACGTTGAACTTATAGCCCTCAGAGGCGAAGCCCAGTATAATGGTACTCACCCTGTTCAAGTGTTTATCCAGGTCATCGTCTGTCAGATAGATGTCATCGACATATGACAATGCCTCATTATCATAAATTTGTAGTAACTCCGTTACTCTCGCTGAGAATAACCCCGGGCTGTTCTTGAACCCTTGTGGGAGTCGACAAAATTGACGCTGGGTCCCCATTATTGAGAAAGCTGTTAAGTACCTGCTTCCAGGTGCTATGTTTTGACAAAAGAAACCATTTGAGATATCCAATGTGGTTTTGTATTTTTATGCACAATGTTATTCATTAATGCTGTACTATGTGCATTTTGCACTGCAAATGTTTTTGAACATGTGTTTAAGTGTCTGTAATCCAAAACTAGACGATAGGTATTGTCTGGTTTGGAGACAGGAAACAAAGGATTATTCATTGAAGAGGTGCATGTTTCAATCACCTCCTGGTATTCAAGTTGATCTAAGATCTCCCTGACCTGTTTTTTAGCTTCTTGCTTTATTGGGTACTGCCTTTGTGCAGTAGGTTCATTTTTCAGATGTATTTTATGGTGAGGTGAATCCTCATCCCATCCTACATGATTTTTATATAATGCTGGGGCCTGGGCAACTGCCCATTTCCTGGCATAAGTATATTTTAGATGACTTGGAATATGGTTAGAGAAGGCAGGCATAATAATGTCCTCGCCATGTGGGCACTCCCTGACAAATTGTGGTGGCCAGTCTTTTTCTGCTAGAAGTATGTCATAGCCCTTTGATAGTCTTTCCCAAAAAAGTGCTTTCACCTGTCTAGGTTTGTCTCCCTCCATCCGGAGTGTTATTTCATATAACTGTTGTGGAGTACTAACCCTGGTGTCTACAGTCTCAACTGTAATGTACTCATTCAAGTCCACTATCTCCAGAAGTTCCTTCAGGTTCTGGCGAGCTATTGTGACTTCTGCTGCACTGTCCAGCATTGTCTGAGCCCATTCTCTGTTCTTGAGTTGTGTTCTCAGTATCCTCGGCATGTCTGACCTTCAGACCTGCTACTTTCTTTTTGGAGAATTGAGGTTTTGCTTTAGTTTTTGGAACGTGTTTGTCGTCTTTCGATTTCACGCGTTCTTCTCTATGTTCTGACCGTCCTCTTCTTTCCGATGTCTGTGACGAGATTTGAAAGGTACGAGAGGAACGTGTATCAGTATCTTGATACCTGTCAGGCTTTTTCAAATTATCCCTATTCCTGAGGTTATACCTCCTTTCAGAGGGCTCCTTTTGAGGAGACCTACCTCGGGATTGAGAACGTTTCTCGTTTGAATTATGTTTATTAGTTTCCCACTTCTTTTTAGAAGATGTAGGAGTTTGTTTAATAGAGTCCTTTTCAGGACTTTCAGATAGTTTTGGCTTCACTGGTCTTCCACCCAAACTATCTCATCCTAATTCTGCATAAGATTGTTCTATTATTCTGGGTAGCTCATTTTGATGTTCTGTAACATCGAATTCCCTTAATCGTTGGCGGATCGCCACTGCTGCTGCCTCCCCTTTAATATTAGATAATATTATTGTTGAGACCTGGTCGAAATTTTTCAGTGATTTCATACCTAAATTTAGAGCAGGCTCTGCCCCGTATTCGTTTTGAATTTGTTTCAGGACATCTGGTATTACTGCAATTGATGGAATACCCTGTGTTTTAGTATAGATGGCAGCAAAGACTGAGCCCCAAGTGGTACAGTCTTCCAGTTGTGGTGTGATCCCCATCGGTAAACAGATTGTTAGGATTCTGTGTTTCTCATAAGGGGTAGTATTTGGAAATACTGCTTCGATTTGAGTAATTTTGTGAGCTATCCAAAATGGAATTTGCTCACCTTTTGTGTGCATTTTTCCCATGACTGCGTATAGAGTCTGTGGTGTAATTTTTAGTGTATTCCCCTGTTGAGGAGTTTGATTTGGAAGTGTCAATGGTGGTTGGACTGTGAAGGTCCGCATGACATATTGGACTAGTTGTCTGTAGATTTTTATTAACTCTTGTAGTTGAGTAAGTAATTCCTCATCCGTCATTATATCCAGTTCAGGATGGGGAGTGTAGCCGGCTAGAATCGTCCATGTTGCTCCTGGTCTACCTAGTGGACCGAGCCTGGTAATGTTTCTGTGATGTTTTAGGGCGCCTTTGAACCAGAGCTGATGCTCCTGGTATGTTAGTGGAATTTCAATATCCTCGAAAGGAATATATTCCTCTGGTGGATCATCTTCTTTGTAGAAGTGAAACAGTCTTGTTACTGAATTTGATTCAGGAAATATGACCCATGAATAGAATACCTCTGTCTGAAAGGATTTGTGTGCCTCTATCACGAAAACTGCTCTACCTCCTCTTGGTGGTAGGACGTTTTTTATAAGTTTTAGAGTGATGGCTCTTCTTAAGTTTGGATTGATGTCTATGACACCCTCCTCGGTTTCAATAAAACCTGTGATGTTATAAGCTGTTAAAGCTGGGTGACCCGCAACGTCACCGTTGTCGGAGTCAGGCATTTTGTTTTTTGAAAAATGTAGAACAAGTTTCAAGGAAACAAAAAGATAAGGTGCACAATATTTTGGAACACTGTATCCTTCAACGTTGAACAAACCAAACAACTAATTTATAGGGTGCTTCCCTATTTAGTTATGGCGGATATTTAGCCCTACCCACTCCGGACGTCTTATGGAGTATGTGAGTAGGGGTCTCTGAGAAAAGCACGAATGAGTTACTCAGTATCTAGCGTTAAATTACTGCCTTACCAAACCGTTGGGCGCCATGTAGTGTAGTTCCTATTTCCCTAATAGGCTCTGCGCATTGGAATAATATAACCTATAGGTTTGACATAGGACTAAGGTCGGTATGTCCCTATCGATTATATTAAACTTAATTACCTGTGCCAGCTAGCTCAGAGGCCACTAGAAACTCCTTGAGAACAAGAAGGGAGTAGTTTCTGGCAACCAAAAAACATGACAACTTTGTTTCCCTTTAGAAGCGGAACATGTCTCAGAATCGTGGAAACAATAGATAACAGTTTCACTCATTCAATCGTGCATGCTTAGTTTCTACAGAGTTACACAGAAAGGAAAGACGGGCGTTTCAATAAAAGGGTTTAATTGAACAGTCTTGTTTCTTGTGTAAGAGATATGTGCTGTTATGATCACAAGACAGTATGCAAGATAAATAATGTAGAGCGTAAGCAGTAGAAATAAATAATACTGCGCTAGCATTACCTTTTAGCATATATTCACGTACATAAATAACATGAGCTAAGAATGCGGGTACTCATTCGATGCGTCTCTAAGCTAGTTCTACCCCAATGTGCCTAACCTAGATTAGGTGTAGGGAAAGATAGAAGTAGGTGGAATATTCTCTAATATGGTAGACTAAGAGTGTGTTAAATCTAGTATGCCAAGAGTCCCTCTAGGATCTAGTCAGCTCCATACCTTGAGAATGAGAGAGGTGGGAATCTCCTGCCGGATCTGAAACTCTAACACCCCGCGAAGGGAGTCAGAACACTGGAAGCTGGATTCATCTGCGTGCAGGAATGACAGCGTCTTCTCAGTGCGTCAGGCTGGGATACGGGCTCCTCTGAAGTCGAGGTCTCCTCTAACTTGCTTGGGCAAGGGAAGGTATATTTATACCTGGTAGGTGTCGTGGAATGTTAGCATTGACGTGAAGTCGGACAGAGGAAGACGTCAGGAATGAACCCTTAAGGTATAACGGTTCATACATAATAGATGAGTTCTTGGAGAAATCAATAGTCCTGTGCTAGGGGAACTCCCGAAGCTTAAGGGTCTGGTTTCTAAGAACTCGTTGTGACGTTAGGGTGGACGGATGTCGGTGACCATGCCTGTATTTGGAGTGCACGGTTAATGCCTAAATAAGGACTGGGATTCTATGCCTATATAAGGGCAAGGCGAATTGTGCCTATATAAGGACATGATTCAGGAAAACCTATATACGGACCCCTAAGGCGGAATAAAACACACCTCCTGGGAAGAATTAGAAAGAGATGATGTGACAGCCCGGAAGATCAATAAATGCTAAACAAATGGCCTGACAAATAAAACATTACTTATATGCACAGATACATTCAATGTTTATAGTAAAGAGCCAGTAAGAGGAAGTAAGGATTAGTGTTCAATAGAGAGGAAAATATGGAGCACTAGGTGCAGCATAGAGAAATGAAATATTTTGACAATCTTGTAACAATTGCTGACAGTCACCCTATTTGGTTCATTTCTCCCTTCTTAAAACACAATCACTTATAGAAACTCTCCAAAGAGAGCGCAATAGAGGAGAGCATTAACTTATCATGAACCAAACATAGAAAGAATCCAATGACTTTTGTTCTCATGAGTACATTAAGTAATGTAATGCAAAGAATCAAAATGAAATGTATGAACTTGGGGGCTCCCTTTTAACTTTCTCACTGTTGCAACTTTGAAAATGAAAGAGACAGACTAAAATTTGGAAATGTCTGGTTTTTGTTCTTCTTTTCATTCAGAGATAATTAAGGTTATGATATAAAAAAATAGGGGGGAGTCTTTTAGACTAGAGCAGAAGCAAAAACGCACATACCAGTGATTTTCTGCTTTGGCTCTCAGTCTTTCCTTTTCTGTCAATCAGATTATAGTTGTTTTGTTTAACCTTGTATGCTGATTGCAACACTTCTCTGTGTTCTTTGAGCGTGTGTAAACATTATCTGAATTAAATGCAGCAATGTATATGTGTTTTCCTTTTTCAATTAGCAAGATCAAGATTTCGATTCTATGTTAAATTCTCTTTTTATTGAATTTATCTCTCCAGAGCAAACCACTCAAAATATGCCAACGGGACAGGATGAAATTGGTGAGTATTTTGCAAACCAATAAACTCAATAGATGCTTTCAAAACATAAATCAAATGTGATTGACAGCTACTGGGCTATGTGAAAATAGGCCAGAAACACATTTTTGCTCTTAATGTGATGTCAATACAAAACACATCCTGAGACAAATTAGAAAAATATCATGTGGCAGACAGGACGATCAATGAATTCTAAGGAAATGACCTGATAAATGAAACATTACTTGTATGGAAAGATAAATTCAATGTTCCTAGTAAAGACCAAGTAACTAAAAGTAGGGATTAGTGTTCAATGGAAAAGAAAATATGGAGCACCGGGTGCAGCACAAGGAAATGAAATATTTGGAGAATATTGTAGCAATTGCTGACAGCCTCCCTATTTGATTTAATTCTCCATTCTGAAAACATAACTACTTATACAAATCTCTCCAAACAGAGAGCACTAGAGGAGAGCATTAAATTGTCAAGAATTAAGCATGGAAAGAATCCAATGACATTTTGGTCTCATGAATACATTAATTACAGTAATATAAAGAATCAAAATGAAATGTAGGAACTTGTGGCTTCTCTTTCACCTTTCTCAGTGACGCAACTTTAAAAAGGAAAGTGATAGATTATAATTAGGAAATATCTGGATTTCCTATCTCTTCGTCCAGTGATAATTAAGGTTCTGATTCCCAAAATAGAGTGGAGTCTTTTATACCAGAGCAGGAGCAACAGCGCACGTACCAATGATTTTCTGCTTTGGCTCTCAGTCTTCCTTTTGCTGGCAGCCAAAAAATTGTTTATTTTATGAACCTTGTATGCTGATTGCAACAATTCTCTGTGCTCTTTGTGTATTTGTAAACATTATATGAATTCAATGGAATCACTTAAATGTGTTTTCTATTTTCTATTAACAAGATCATTATTTAGAATCAATGTCAAAATCTCTTTTTATTGACTTTATCTCTCCAGAACAAACTACTCAAAATATTCCAACGGGACAGGAACATATTGGTGAGTATTTTGGAACTCAGTAAACTCAATATATGCCTTTAAAACATAAACCAAGTGGGAGGACGCCTACTGGGCCATGTGGAAACAGGATAGACACTACTTTTTGCTCCTACTTTAAAGCCAATAAAAACACCTCCTGGGAAGAATTAGAAAGAGATGATGTGACAGCCCGGAAGATCAATAAATGCTAAACAAATGGCCTGACAAATAAAACATTACTTATATGCACAGATACATTCAATGTTTATAGTAAAGAGCCAGTAAGAGGAAGTAAGGATTAGTGTTCAATAGAGAGGAAAATATGAAGCACTAGGTGCAGCACAGAGAAATGAAATATTTTGAAAATCTAGTAACAATTGCTGACAGACACCCTATTTGGTTCATTTCTCCCTTCTTAAAACACAATCACTTATAGAAACTCTCCAATGAGAGAGCAATAGAGGAGAGCATTAACTTATCATGAACCAAACATAGAAATAATCCATTGACTTTTGTTCTCATGAGTACATTAAGTAATGTAATGCAAAGAATCAAAATGAAATGTATGAACTTGGGGGCTCCCTTTTAACTTTCTCTCTGTTGCAACTTTGAAAATGAAAGAGACAGACTAAAATTTGGAAATGTCTGTTGTTTTTTTTCTTTTCATTCAGAGATAATTAAGGTTCTGATATAAAAAATAGGGGGGAGTCTTTTAGACTAGAGCAGAAGCAAAAACGCACGTACCAATGATTTTCTGCTTTTGCTCTCAGTCTTTCCTTTTCTGTCAATCAGATAATAGTTGTTTTGTTTAACCTTGTATGCTGATTGCAACACTTCTCTGTGTTCTTTGAGCGTGTGTAAACATTATCTGAATTAAATGCAGCAATGTATATGTGCTTTCCTTTTTCAATTAGCAAGTGGGAGAATGCCTACTGGGCCATGTGGAGACAGGATAGACACTACTTTTTGCACCTACTTTAAAGTCAATAAAAACAACTCCTGGGAAGAATTAGAAAGGGGTGATGTGACAGCCAAGAAGAGCAATGAATGCTAAACATATGTCCTGACAAATAAAACATTACTTATATGCACAGATACATTCAATATTTATAGTAAAGAGCCAGTAAAACGA
The DNA here is from genome assembly GCA_963921515.1 of Calotriton arnoldi. NCBI lineage: Eukaryota > Metazoa > Chordata > Amphibia > Caudata > Salamandridae > Calotriton > Calotriton arnoldi. Next base: position 60,782 of record CAWUFW010013784.1, on the reverse strand, counting down.
AGTAAGGATTAGTGTTCAATGGAGAAGAAAATATGGAGCACGGGGTGCAGCACAGTGAAATGAAATATTTTGTAATATGGCAATAATTGCTGACAGACACCCTATTTGGTTAATTTCTCCCTTCTTAAAACACAGCCACTCATAGAAACTCCCTAAAGAGAGAGCACTAGAGGAGAACATTAAATTATCCTTAACTAAACATGGAAAAAATCCAATAACTTTTGTTCTCATGAGTACATAAATAATGTAATGGAAAGAATCAAAATGAAATGTATGAACTTGGGAGCTCCCTTTTACCTTTCTCACTGTTGCAATTTTGAAAAGGAAAGTGATAGACTAAAATTTGGAAATGTCTTGAGTCTTTTTCTGTTCATTCAGAGATAATTAAGGTTCTGATATAAAAAAATAGATAGGAGTCTTTTAGACTAGAGCAAAAGCAACAACGCACTTACCAATGATTTTCTCTTTGGCTCTCAATCTTCCTGTTTCTGGTATATCAAATAATATTTTTTTGTTTAACCTTGTATGCTGACTGCAATACCTCTTTGTGTTCTTTGAGTATGTGTAAATACTATCTGAATTAAATGCAACAATTTATATGTGTTTTCCTTTTTCTATTAGCAAGATCAAAATTTCGATTCTATGTTAAATTCTCTTTTTATTGACTGTATCTCTCCAGAGCAAACCACTCAAAATATGCCAACGGGACAGGATCAAATAGGTGAGTGTTTTAGAACTCAGTAAACTCAAAAGATGCTTTCAAAACATAAATCAAATGGCATGACAGCTACTGGGCCATGTGAAAATAGGCCAGAAACAAATGTTTGCTCTTAATGTGAAGTCAATACAAAACACCTCCTGAGAAAAATTAGAAAAAGATGATGTGGCAGACCGGATGATCAATGAATTCTAAGGAAATGGCCTGACAAATAAAACATTACTTATATGGAAAGATAAATTCAATGTTCATAGTAAAGACCAAGTAAGAATAAGTAGGGATTAGTGTTAAAAGTAAAAGAAAATATGGAGTACCAGGTGCAGCGCAAAGAAATGAAACATTTGGAGAATATTGTAGCAATTGCAGACAGACTCCCTATTTGATTCATTTCTCCTTTCTGAAAACATAACTACTTATAGAAATCTCTCCAAACAGAGAGCACTAGAGGAGAGCATTAAATTGTCATGAATTATGCATGGAAAGAATCCAATGACATTTTGGTCATGAATACATTACCGAAATACAAAGAATCAATGTAGAAACTTGTGGGCTCTCTTTCACCCTTCTCACTGATGCAACTTTAAAAAGGAAAGTGATAGAATACAATTAGGAAATATCTGGAGTGTCTATCTATTCGTCCAGTGATAATTAAGGTTCTGATTCACAAAATAGAGTGGAGACTTTTATACCAGAGCAGAAGCAACAACTCACATAGCAAAGATTTTCAGCTTTGGCTCTTAGTCTTACTTATGCTGACACTCAAAAAATGGTTGATTTTATGACCCTTTATGCTAATTGCAACAATTCTCTGTGCTCTTTGTATATGTGTAAACATTATATGAATGAAATGCAATCACTTAAATGTGTTTTCCTTTTTCTATTATCAAGATCATTATTTAGAATCAATGTCAAAATCTCTTTTTATTGACTTTCTCTCTCCAGAACAAACCACCCAAAATATACCAACGGGAGAAGAACATATTGGTGAATATTTTGGAACTCAGTAAACTCAATATATGCCTTTAAAACATAAACCAAGTGGGATGACTGCTACTGGGCCATGTGGAAACAGGATAGACACTACTTGTTGATCCTACTTTAAAGCCAATAAAACATCTCCAGGGAAGAATTAGAAGGAGATGATGTGACAGCCCAGAAGATGAATAAATGCTAAACAAATGGCCTGACAAATAAAACATTACTTATATGCACAGATATATTCAATGTTTATAGTAAAGAGCCAGTAAGAGGAAGCACGGATTAGTGTTCAATGTAGAAGAAAATATGGAGCACTAGGTGCAGCACAGAGAAATGAAATATTTTGAAAATCTGGTAACAATTGCTGACAGACACACTATTTGGTTAATTTCTCCCTTCTTAAAACACAAACACTTATAGCTACTCTACAAAGAGAAAGCACTAGAGGAGAGCATTACATTATCATGAACTTCACATGGAAAGAATCCAATGACTCTTGTTCTCATGAGTACATTAAATATTGTAATGCAAAGAATCAAAATGAAATGTATGAACTTGGGGGCTCCCTTTTAACTTTCTCACTGTTGCAACTTTGAAAATGAAAGAGACAGACTAAAATTTGGAAATGTCTGTTGTTTTTTTCTTTTCATTCAGAGATAATTAAGGTTCTGATATAAAAAAATAGGGGGAGTCTTTTAGACTAGAGCAGAAGCAAAACGCACGTACCAGTGATTTTCTGCTTTGGCTCTCAGTCTTTCCTTTTCTGTCAATCAGATTATAGTTGTTTTGTTTAACCTTGTATGCTGATTGCAACACTTCTCTGTGTTCTTTGAGCGTGTGTAAACATTATCTGAATTAAATGCAGCAATGTATATGTGTTTTCCTTTTTCAATTAGCAAGATCAAGATTTCGATTCTTTGTTAAATTCTCTTTTTATTGAATTTATCTCTCCAGAGCAAACCACTCAAAATATGCCAACGGGACAGGATGAAATTGGTGAGTATTTTGCAAACCAGTAAACTCAATAGATGCTTGCAAAACATAAATCAAATGTGATTGACAGCTACTGGGCCATGTGGAAATAGGCCAGAAACACATTTTTGCTCTTAATGTGACGTCAATACAAAACACATCCTGAGAAAAATTAGAAAAAGATCATGTGGCAGACAGGACAATCAATGAATTCTAAGGAAATGACCTGATAAATGAAACATTACTTGTATGGAAAGATACATTTAATGTTCCTAGTAAAGACCAAGTAACTAAAAGTAGGGATTAGTGTTCAATGGAAAAGAAAATATGGAGCACCGGGTGCAGCACAAGGAAATGAAATATTTGGAGAATATTGTAGCAATTGCTGACAGACTCCCTATTTGATTAAATTCTCCATTCTGAAAACATAACTACTTATACAAATCTCTCCAAACAGAGAGCACTAGAGGAGAGCATTAAATTGTCATGAATTAAGCATGGAAAGAATCCAATGACATTTTGGTCTCATGAATACATTAATTACAGTAATACAAAGAATCAAAATGAAATGTAGGAACTTGTGGGTTCTCTTTCACCTTTCTCAGTGATGCAACTTTAAAAAGGAACGTGATAGACTACAATTAGGAAATATCTGGATTTCCTATCTGTTCGTCCAGTGATGATTAAGGTTCTGATTCACAAAATAGAGTGGAATATTTAATACCAGAGCAGAAGCAACAGCACACGTACCAATGATTTTCTGTTTTGGCTCTCAGTCTTCCTTTTGCTGACACTCAAAAAATGGTTGATTTTATGAACCTTGTACACTGATTGCAACAATTCTGTGTGCTCTTTGTGCATGTGTAAACATTATATGAATTAAATGCAATCGCTTAAATGTGTTTTCCTTTTTCTGTTATCAAGATCATTATTTCAAATCAATGTCTAAATCTCTTTTTATTCACTTTATCTCTCCAGAACAAACCACCCAAAATATGCCAACAGGACAAGAACATATTGGTGATTATTTTGGAACTCATTACTTATATGAACAGATACATTCAATGTTTTTAGTAAACAGCCAGTAAGAGGAAGTAAGGATTAGTGTTCAATGGAGAAAAAAATATGGAGCACTAGGTGCAGCACAGAGAAATGAAATATTTAGAGATACTGGTAACAATTGCTGATGAACTCCCTATTTGGTTCATATATTCAAACACAACCACTTAAAGAAACTCTCCAAAGCAGGAGCACTAGAGCAGAACATTAAATTATCATGAACTAAACATGGGAAGAAACCAAATGACGTTTTGTTCTCATGAATGCATTAAATAATGAAATGCAAAGAATCAAAATAAAATATATGAACTTGGGGGCTCCATTTTACCTTTCTCACTGGGTACATCACAGAGAAATGAAATATTTGGAGAATATTGTAGCAATTGCTGACAGACTCCCTGTTTGGTTCATTTCTCCCTTCTGATAACTTAACCAGTTATAGAAAATGCTCCAAAGAAAGTGCACTAGAGGGGAGCATTAAATTGTTCTGAATTAAACATGCAAAGGATCTTATATTTTGGTCTCATGAATCCATTTTATACAGTAACACAAAGAATCAAAACGAAATGTTGGAACTTGTGGGGTCCCTTTTACCTTTGTCACTAACAGAACTTTGAAAAAGAAAGTCATAAACTAGAAATTGGAAATGGCTAAAGTCTCTCACTCTTTGGCCAGTGATAACTGCGGTTCTGATTCACAAAATGGAGTGGAGTCTTTTATACTTGAGAAGTAGCGACACTAGCAAGACTAAATTCCACGTAAAAAAGCCACAACTGGGTCAAGCCTGGTTACTTTATCTAGCCTAAGCGCCCTTGCAGTCGGATTCAAATCAAGTTCAGTGATTTTTCAGTGATCACTAGTGTTCTTTTTCCTGTTTAACAATTTTATTAAGGTTGCCAATAGAATTAACGGCATCGGTAAGGTTAATAAAGCAATAACAATACTATGGAAAACAAGTTCGTTTTTCTGGAATTTACTATTAGTGAAAATGAAACATTTTATAAAATATAAATCATAAAGGGCCTGATTATGAGTTGGACCACCGAACCTGTGGTGGAGGTGCGGGGACCGCTGCACCAGTGGTCCGACCACCGTATTATGACAAAGGCGGTCAGACCGTAGTGAGACCACCACAACCGCGGGAAACACGATTCACGGTGGTGGCATGGCAGTCTTGAGTCTGCACCTCCAAGTATATTATGCGCTTTCTCACTGCCAGCAGTTTCATGGCAATGAGCCCACCATAAAAATGTTGCTGATGAGGAAACAAAGGGGTCTCTACAGAGCCTCCTGTTGTGTCAGGCCCATGGGATACATGCAGGGGGGCACAAGGTATGCCACCCTGTGTGCATGCACCCCCTTTCCATGCCTTGCCGGAACAGACTTTGCCGTTCCTATTGCAATGCTTTTTATGAGACACTGCTGTGGGAACGCCAAAGGACCACCCGCTGGACTACAAAAATACTCATAATCTGGCAGGCGGCCGGCGGCTCTGTTTGGCAGTCCTGGAGCAGGGCGGCAATGTGGCGGCCTGATCCAGGACTGTCAAACTAGTACTTGAGCCCAAAGTTTTTATGAACAAAAGATTTTAAATTTGCATCCTGAAAAGTTTACAAAAATAATCTAGAAGATGCTGTGGAACAAAAAAATTATAAAAGATAGAGGGAACAATAGAAATATAGACAACAAATAGAGCAGGATTGGGAAACTTTATCAAACATGAAGAGTTTAACTATAAAATTATACGCATACATATTTGAGAAAGTATTATGGGAATAATAGTTGAAATATAATAAATGTTAGTAGAAAAATGAAGATAGTATTATGAAGTTTTTATAGTGAATCAAAAGCTTCATCTTGCGAACTTGGGGGCTGAATGTGAAGAGATTGTCTTGATAAACAAATGGGTTAAAGGTGGCCAAAAGACATTTTTATTGAGGTTTTATGGTAGGAGACACATGTGCTCTATCAGTTCTGTGATTTGCTCATATAGTATTCGACCAGGAAAGAAATGAGAGATTTGAATTCTTTCTAACATGAGGTAGCTTGCAAAAAAGCAATGGAATTAAAACAATTTATTATTTTATAGTTGTCAATACAGTTGGTCTCGCTCAAATATGGAAAAGATCCCAAAATATATTTGTGAAAGTAAGAGTCACAGCTTTCCTGCTGCGTCCTTGTCATGCAATGCAGCGCAGCCTCTTTGGATGCTGCGCTGCGTTGCATGCCTTTTTTTAAAAATCTGGCTCTCAGTTTATATTTAAAAGTAGCTGGTGTCATTCCAAAGTCCCTATAACATTTTACTTGCTGCCAAGGCAAGGAGCTTCAGCAGTGAGCAGCCAGACCAGCCCCTACTCACGGAATGGAGCCTTTAATGCCAGAAGAGGAGCACCAACTCTACACAGCAAGGGAGTTCAGCTGTTATGTTATGTTATGTTAAGTACTCTTATAACGCGCAACAGCTACTCCGAAGAGTGTCCCGGCGCGGGTCCAAGAGGAGTCCCTAAACAACACACTGATAACTATGGAAATAAATGAGTTTTCAAGAGTTTCTTGAAGGCCAGCGGGTCCTGAGTATTACGTAATAGAAACGGAAGGGCATTCCACGCCTGGGCAGCCTTAACAGCCAAAGAGCAGCCACCCAGCCTATGGCGGGAGAAGCGGGGACCCTAGCAAGAAGAAGGGCAGAGGAACGCAGTTGTCTTGATGGGACATAGAAGGTAAACCGCTTCTGTAAATAGACGGGTCCAAGACCGTATAGGGCACGGTGGGCAATGACCAGGGATTTAAATTTGACTCGGTCCGCCACGGGTAGCCAATGGAGAGCGCGAAGATGTTCACGCACACTGCTCCTCTTCGCAATTCCCAGGAGCAGCCTAGCAGCCGCATTTTGAATAACCTGGAGTCTATTCAGAGAGTAGCCGGGGATGCCGAAGTACAGCGCATTAGCGTAGTCCAATCGAGAGAGGATCAAGGCACGGATAACCGTCTCTTTGGCAGACCTGGGGAGGAGTGGCAAAAAGCTCCTGAGTGTTTTGAGAAGGCCAAAACAGCTACCTGAGAGCTTTTTCACCTGAGCAGAAAAGGAGAGGTTACCCTCAAACCATACTCCAAGGTTTTTAGCGGATTGCCCATTGGAGGTTGGTAGCGGAAACCCAGGAGGCCAGATCGAGTCTCGAAAGCCAGGGGAAATTCCCATACAGAAGAATCTCTGACTTGTCTTCGTTGCATTTGAGTTGGGCCGCCGCAAGCCACTCAAAAACCGAAGACAAGCAGTGCTGTACAAAAGATATGGAGTCCTCATCCTTTCCCCACGTGAAGAGAAGCTGAGTATCGTCAGCATAGGCTATCACCTTAGCCCCCAGATCCTCGGCTAAGTAGACCAGAGGAGTAACATAGATGTTAAAAAGAAGGGGGCTAAGGGAAGACCCTTGTGGAACGCCAGTAGAGACCGGCAGCGGGGAAGAGGCGGCCGGTGGCAACCAGACCTGTTGAGTCCGCCCATCAAGGAAGGACCTTAACCAATCCCAGGCCGTGCCAGAGACACCAATCTCATTAAGACGGGTGAGCAGCAGGGAGTGCGGGACCGTATCAAAAGCTGCTGACAGGTCGAGCATGACCAATGCTGCTCGCCCACCAGCATCTAAACAGTCACGGATGGCTTCAGAGACCTCCACCAACGCAGTCTCAGTACTGTAGGAAGAGCGAAAACCGATTGCGCAGGATGCAAAATATCGAACTCTTCCACAAACTCAGTCAGTTGCCTGGTCACCACCTTCTCGCAGACTTTGGCTAAACTGGGAAGAAGGGAAATAGGGCGATAGTTCCCCAGAATCAGGGGGTCAAGAGTGGGCTTCTTTAAAAGGGGAAGGATTTTTGCCTGTTTCCAAACCTTCGGTACCCGAGCCTCATAAAGGGAGGCATTTATGATTGAATTAACTTCAGGGTTAATAGTCTCCGTGACTGCAGCAAACAGTCTCGCTGCACAGGGATCCACAGGTGACCCCGATTTCAGAGCCTTCAGGATTTTAAGAGAACTAGACAGATCCACAGGGGAAAAGGCTCGTAGAGCGTGCCTGGGAACAACAGGCGGTACAGCAAGAGCAGAAGAAGGACCAGGGCAGGCAGTGAAAGTCGCCTGAATCGTGCGTATTTTGTCCATGAAAAAATAGGAGAGAGTGTTGCACCAGCCCTCAGAGGCTGGAAGAGAGCATGCTTGTACTGCAGGGGACGTAAAACTCTGAACTATAGAGAAGATCTCCTTGGAGTTGTTATGAGCCTGCTCTATGCGGGTTGTAAAATACTGCTTTTTAGCCAGTGTTATAGCCGCATAGTAGAATTTTTGCCTGCCCCTGAGAGTGGCCTTAGCCTGGGGACAGTACTCCCTAAGATGCCAGGCCCGTTCAAGTTTTTTACATTCCTGTTTAAGCACGCTTAGACCCGGAGTGAACCAGGGTTTGGAGGGGGATTCCCTGGAGAACCTAGAGGAAGTAGGTATACCCAGCATGGACAGAGAATTAGATAGCCAGTTGGTAAAGCCTGCAAGACTCCCATCAAGATCTGGAGTGAGAGCGGGTCTAGAATCCTCCAGAGCCATGGCAAATTTAGAAGGATCAATTTTTTTAAAGGCTGGTTTCCGGTAGCTATGGCCCACAGGGCCGGCCGAGGCTAGCTCCCAGGAAAAGTAGGTAAGAAAGTGGTCTGACCAAGCGACTGGCAAAGGATCAACAGCCGCAATAATGAAATTGGGGCAAATAGGATCAAGAATGTGACCGCCTTGATGAGTAGGGCGGGTGACCCATTGAGACAGTTGGGCGAGCTGGAGGGTGTCACCAAAGGCAAGCGAGTCTTTCGAATCAGCCAGATCAAGGTGAATATTCAAATCTCCCAGTACCAGGTATTGTGGAAATCGAAGAGCCCTGGAGGTCACTGCATCACCCCATGATTGCAGAAAGGACCTCGCCGGGCCCGGGGGACGATAGATCAGAGAGCCACCCATCGAAAAATGGGGGGAAAACCTAATACTGAAAACCTAATACTGAAAACCTAATACTGAAGTCCAGGGCTTCATCTTTTCAAACAGATCTGTGAAGAGCTGTATCAGGGCACATAATGAAGGATCTCACACTCACTTTTTCTACCGCCCAATATGATGACTGTTTGTATGAGCCTTTTGTTCATAACGTAAGCTTAAACACTAAATTAAATGCAATAAATTCCGATGGTTTGTTTAAATCTGTGTCAAATTCTCTGACTTATTATTGCCTTTATCTTTCCAGAAAGAACCATTCAAAATTTGTCAACGGGACAGGACCTAACGGGTAAGTATCATTATTTTTTTTGCTCTTTGTGTGAAGCCAATGCAGACTCACTGCCTGCAGGAAATAGAGAGAGATGGCATGATTGACAGGAAGATGAGTGATTGGTAAAGGAATGGCCTGTCACATAAAGCAACATATTTATGGATGGGTCAAATGAATGAGCCTATATTAAAAAGAAAAGATTAGTGTTGAATCCAGACAAACAATGGAGCACTTGGTCAGGAGCGAGAACTGAAATGTTTGAAGAATACTGAAAAGAAGAAAACATAGTTGGACATTACACATAAGCAATGAATGATTGTTTTTACCCCTCACTGTGTATCTTGCTAGTTCACATTATTATGAACCAGTAGATAAAAGTATGCACCTTTCATGAAGCATACAGCTACACTAACTGCAGCAACAAGTGGAACACTTTCAAAAACAAGGAATTTTGAAAGTTCCTATTAGTTTTTTCTTTCTAATGATGGAAGTTTTTTACCAAGCTTCACTAACAGGCTGCAAAGATCAGCATCATTAGACATGTAATGGAAACCATTGACATCTGCATTCAGGGAGTCAGGAAGATCTGCCACTGATGAGATAAAGGCAGAACAGCAAGCGTGCAGTTTATAATTTCAGGTCTGAATTCCTCAGCACAGCCTTTCTGAATGCAGCGCACTGAACATTATTCAAGTATACGCCCCATGAGCCTCTGAGAAGCTGCTTCAAATCTGTTGTGACTAGTCACAGAAGGGGTTTCATCGTGAGGCTCTATAAAGAAGACAGCTGTTCCACCCGCTGCTAGCTTTGGTTGTTTATATTCAAATTTAAATGCTCTGTACATTATCATTATCAGCCACAAAGTATTACATTTGATAATTTAAGTACTATTTATTATTGGGATTTGTATAACGTATATCTAGGCACCAGGGTAACAAAGCATATCAGATAAATGTAGAATGCAGCATTAAGTTAGATGCAAAAAGTCAGGGTTATTAAAATTAGCACAATAGATCGTAGGACATTCTGGGTGAAACATTTGTAAAATTGAGTAATACAGAAGACCTAACACTGATGGAGGCAGCAAAGAGGAGCAATTTCAGAAGGGTTAGGATTTGGGATAGATTTTAAAGAGACACATCTACATTTATCAGAGATTACTGAAGGTCAGAGTTGAACCTTATTCTTTTCCAATTTTACACACTGCTTGTGTAGAAATATATATATTTAGATACATTGGGGTCTGTCGGTATGTGTGTGTGTGCTTGTAGAAGGTACTATAGAAGCTGATTTTTCCCTCTCTGTGAATTTGAATTATCCTTTTTTATGCACCGTTACCATATTTGTTTTTTGTTCATCTGTTGACTATTTGAAACACTACTTTATGTTTAGTGTTTATTTGTGCTACATAAATAAAATTTTAGAATAAACAAAAATATTAACTTTATTCATAGCATCATAGAACAGGGATGATAACTTAACATCTATGTCAATTTCCATAACGTTTCACTGACTGCATGTGTCCGGAATCGACTAGCATGTCTCCAGCATCAACCAGTTACAATGTACCAACAGGACTGGATGTCCTTTGGGAGTTTTTAAGAATTGTTTGACACTCTATAGAAGATATCAAATATACGCTACGAGGAATGACAGCTACTGATACATAGAGAAACAGACCAAGTAAGTCAAATTCCTCCTCAAGTGAAGCCTATAAAGCAACACTTGATGAGAAGAACAAAGAGAAAATTATGTGATGGAAATGATGAATGAATGTAGTGGCAATATCCTGACAGAATTGTAGTGACTTGTGAATATTAGAACACAAATGGGATAGTTGGATGTAACACATATGAACTCACTGTTTAATTGTACCTCTTACTGAACATAGTGTTACTTCAATCTATGAGTAATTATAACATAGCGCTATACTTCTGTTTTTGAAAATACATCTTTACCAACAGCAGGAGCAACAACAGGAACCACTTCAGCAACAACAAAAAAACGTCCAGGTGATCGAAGCTTGTCATTAGTTTGATATTTGGATATTACATGTCATTTAATGTTACATTTGACAAAATGTGGTGTTCTCTTATGAGTTATTAATGGCTCTATCTGTCAAGTATAGCCATTCCTTTCAGCTTATGTGTGATTGCATAAAGTTTTTCAACTGTGGATATGAGGAATATTTCCATTGTATTTTTGTTCAAAATCGATTTTAAAGATCAACAATTCCTGTCTGCTAAAGCCAAGACTTTGAAGGTCATTTAGAGAGGGGCAATAAAGATAATTCTTTCAAATATTGGCAGATCCACAACCACCATGCTGGCAGTATAGCTCACTTGTTTCAAGTGGACAATCATGGCAGTATTGATGGCAGACATAGTTTGACCCCCCCCCCATCAACAGACACAGCAACAGTGGTTTCACAATCAAAGATATATATATATTATCTACTGGCGGTCGCCAGTAGATAGTTATAGTTAGGACCTATTATCCATAGGAAATCCGCAACATTCTATTCCCAATAAGTTTGGCGTCGTTTGACGAATCATCGCGAAATTTTCAAAACTAGTGGGGCGCTCCGGTCCGCTCCTGTCTTAAATGTTTCGGGGTGATTCATCAAGCGGGGGCCGAGAAAAAAGGAGGGTCCCAAAACATGTTTTCTCCATGTTAATTTCCATAGGAAATTTTAGCCTGAACTGCTGAACGGAATTACACCAAATTTTGCAAAAAGGTAGCGCTTGGTTCAGAAAGCGACCGTCTTTTTAAATGGTGTAAATCCGTTCAGTAGTTGCGGAGAAATTAAAAAAATAAGAGTGAAAAAATCAATTTCCCATAGGAAACTTTATGCAAGACTACAGCAAAAACTGCTGAACGGAATTACACCAAATTTGGCAAGAAGGTAGTGCTTGGATCAGAAAGCACCCTTTTAAAAATGGTGTAAATCCGTTCAGTAGTTGCTGAGAAAATCCAAAATAAAAGTTTCGATATCTATGGCCGCAGTGGATCCGCGCACCCTCCCGACCACGAGCTGCATGCTAATTGGCTGTCAACACTCCAAACCAGGAAGTGTTGGCAGCCATCTTGTCCCTCGGTAGAACCGAGGGACAAGAAAAGACAAAAACAAGGGCGCAAAACGCAAAAATCGGCAAAAAACGCGCTGGGTGCGCGGATCATGCCAATAAAAAAAAAAATCGAAGCGCGGTCTCCCGCGCTTCGATGCTAATTTGCCCCCGGGTGGGCCAAGTCCCGGGGGCATGCGGGGGTTGGTTTTAATTTTATGTGGAGGGCCTTTAAGGCCCCCCAAGCCCCGGGGACCGCCACCCCCCGGGGCTTTAAACAAAAGTGGTGCGGGAGGGCTCTCCGCCCTCCTGCAGCCCCGGGACAGCCACCTCCCGGGGCTTCTTTTTAAAAAAGAATGACCTGTGTGGGGGGCTCCTGCCCCCACATGCCCGGGGACCGCCACCTCCCCGGGGCACTAAGAAAATACATGTGGGGGTCCGTTTCGGACCCCAGAAGCCCGGGGACCACCACCTCCCGGGGCTATGTAGAAGTGGGGAAGGGGGCCACGGGGCCCCCCTCCTGGAGCCTGTGGTGGCCCTGGGGACCGCCACCCCCCAGGGCCGGCTCCTGCAGTGTCCCGGGGTGCCTACCCCCGGGACACTGCTGTTTGCAATGGCAGGGCGGGAGCCTCGCGGCTCCCGCCCTGTCATTGCAAACTGCTGCTTCATTGAAGCGAGAGCAGGAAACCTGCTCTCGCTTCAATGAAGCAAAGCAGAATGCCTTTCCATAAGGGAGCTGCATGTCAGCAGCTCCTTATGGAAAAGCAATGCCGGCTCCCGCAGGACAAGGGGAGCCGGCGGGACCGTGCGGGGATTGGGGACCCCCCCACGGTCCCCAACATGTGGCCAGGCCCCGGGGGATGGGGTCCCCAGGGCCATTAGTGGCCCGGGAGGGGGCCACGCAGCCCCCCTCCCGAAAAAAGGAATTTAAAAAAAAAAGGACGCAAAGGCCGACCCCGGGGGATGGGGTCCCCGGGGCCTTAAATTGCCTGAGGAGGGGGGCTACGCAGCCCCCCTCCAAATATTTAATTATAAAAAAAAGAGGGCATGCCCCGGGGGATGGGGCCCCAGGGCCAAAAGTGGCCGAGGGAAGGGGGGCCACGCAGCCCCCCTCCCATACAAAAAAAAAAAGAAAAAGACCGGCATTGTGCCGGAGGCCCCGCCCCCTCCCTGAACCACTCTGCAAACGCGCCCCCTGGCGCGTTTTAAGAAGGGGAAGTAATTCCCCTTGAATACTGGGGGTCCCTGGGGGCCAACTAGCCCACCAGGAACCTCCAGTATGCGCCAGGGGGCTGCGTTGCAGAGAGGTGTACAGAGGCAACGCCCCTTTTTACACCTCTCTGCAACGCAGCTCTGTGGCGCTTACTGGAGGTACCTGGTGTGATAGTTGGACCCCAGGGACCCTCAGGATTCAAGGGGACTTAATCCCCCAACTTAAAACGCGCCACGGGGTGCGTTTGCACAGTGTTGAAGGGAGGGGGCGGGGCTAAAGGTGACATGTGTGCAAACAGGCTCCGTGGCGCGTTTTAAGATGGGGAATTAAATCCCCTTCAATCCTGAGGGTCCCTGGGGGCCAACTAGCCCACCAGGTACGTCCAGAAAGCGCCACAGAGCTGCATTGCAGAGAGGTGCAAAAAGGGGCGTGGCCTCTGAACACCTCTCTGCAACGCAGCTCTCTGGCGCATACTGGAGGTATCTGGTGGGCTAGTTGGCCCCTAGGGACCCTCGGGATTGAGGAGGAATTAATTCTCCAACTTAACACGCGCCACAGGGCGTGTTTGCAGACATGTCACCTCAGGCCCCACCCCCTTCCTTCACCATTGTGCAAATATCCCTCTAAAATCAGCCGAACTACGAATTCCGATTTACTCACCTGTTATCAGGAGAGACCTCAGTGCTGCATCTTTGAGCCCAGTACTGATCCTGAAAAGTTATTTTAACCGTACTTACCAGTAACTTGAATTTCCTTCCATAGGATATCATTGCCTGCTTTTTGCTGAAAAAGTTTCTGTCAATTTTTGAAACATACAAATATTCCTCTAAAATCAGCCGAACTACGAATTCCGATTTACTCACCTGTTATCAGGAGAGCCCAGTACAGATCCTGAAAAGTAATTCTAACCGTACTTACCAGTAACTTGAATTTCCTTCCATAGGCTAACATTGACTGGTTTCACTTGGAAATTCTTCTAAGTGTGGAGTTTTGGAACTTTATAATATTCCTCTAAAATCAGCCGAACTACGAATTCCAATTTACTCACCTGTTATCGGGAGAGACCTCAGTGCTGCATCTTTGAGCCCAGTACAAATCCTGAAAAGTAATTCTAACCGTACTTACCAGTAACTTGAATTTCCTTCCATAGGCTAACATTGACTGGTTTCACTTGGAAATTCTTCTAAGTGTGGAGTTTTGGAACTTTATAATATTCCTCTAAAATCAGCCGAACTACGAATTCCGATTTACTCACCTGTTATCAGGAAAGAACCTAGTGCTGCATCTTTTAGCCCAGCACTGACCCTGAAAAGTAATTCTAACCGTACTTACCAGTAACTTGTATTTCCTTCCATAGGAATCCATTGTCTGGTTTTCAGCAGAAAAGTTTGTGTCGATTTTCACAAACTACAAATATTCCTTAAAAATCGCCTGTATGACTTAAACACATTCTTTCAACTGTTTACAGGAGATGCACCAGTGCTGGATCCAGGATCCACCACTGAGTAAGAAAAAGTAACGATAACACTACTTACCTGCTAAGTGAATTTCCTCCCATAGGATAACATTGGTGATTCTATGTGAAAAAGTTTCTAAGTGTCAACTTTTAAAATACAATAATATTCCTTAAAAATCACTACTGTAACCAAAACGCTTTTACTCAACTGTTTACAGGAGATGTACCAGGACTGAATCTAGGATCCAGCCCTGTGGTTAGAAAAGTAATCCATAAAGTAACTAATTGCATTTAACTAGAAATTCACATTGAGCTCAATGTTGCATTGTGTTTGAAATTGTGTTGCCCATTGCAACAACTGTAACTACTGTACTTAAAAGTCTATTGCCTATTTGCAAAGTATTTAAACTAAAGTAATTCATTCTGAGAAAGTATAATTTGTAATGTAATGTATAATGTAATTACAATGTAATTTAAAAAATAAAATATCTAAAAATAAATAGTTTAAAAAAATGTAGTAAATCAGTATCAAAAAAATAAATATAACAATTAATACATTTAAAAATTGTCATTTACAAAACCTTTGAAATTCACTGAAAAAAACCATAGGTTTCAGACATGTTATAGTTAGGAATTAGCATTTAAAAAACCTTTGAAATTCACTGAAAAAACCATAGGTTTCAGGCACGTTATAGTTAGAAATTAGCATTTAAAAAACCTTTGAAATTCACTGAAAAAACCATAGGTTTCAGGCACGTTATAGTTAGAAATTAGCATTTAAAAAACCTTTGAAATTCACTGAAAAAACCATAGGTTTCAGGCACGTTATAGTTAGAAATTATCATTTAAAAAACCTTAGAAATTCACTGAAAAAACCATAGGTTTTAGGGACAGTTATAGTTAGTTGGACATTGCACTCGTACAAAACCCGTGAAATTCCCCGTTATAGTTAGTTCAGCTAACTATAACTCGCGCCCCGCAATGCACTGCTGATGACGTCACATATTACATCACTCATGACATGGTCAGTGACATCACTGATGACATCACTGATGACATCTCAAATGACATCACTGATGACATCACTGATGACATCATCCATGTGATAATTTCATGCATCTTCTCACACCCTAATATAACTTTTGATACACCCACTCTAAATTACACACTGCCATTCTCAAAACCATAGACACTCCAACACCAATAACTACATACCCACTCACTGATTCTTAGGTCTACACACACATCCACTCACTCACCTGTACAGTCACTCATACTTACGGTCACTCAGTACAGGACTATCA
Source organism: Calotriton arnoldi (assembly GCA_963921515.1). Classification (NCBI taxonomy): domain Eukaryota; kingdom Metazoa; phylum Chordata; class Amphibia; order Caudata; family Salamandridae; genus Calotriton; species Calotriton arnoldi. Next base: position 44,714 of record CAWUFW010013784.1, on the reverse strand, counting down.
TATGCACTCATATACCTACATAGACACTCACACACCGCCACTCATCCATAGAGGTACTCACACACCTAGTCAGTCATGCAAATAATTAATCACACTGCCATTTACTCACCTATACAGTTATACACACACCAGCTCACTTACTCATACAAATACTAGGACATTCTTACGCTCTTATACAATCACTAATACAAGTACACACTCATCCATACAGCCACTCTCACAATCACACACTCTCACTTATACCCATTTATATACTCCAACACACATATATACTGCCTTTCACATATGTAGTAACTCACACATGTACCACTGAGATATACATTCACTCACTAACACACCCATACACACACTCACCCACCCATACAGTCCATCACAGATGCACTCTTGAAACCATGCACCCAGTGAATCACCCACTCACACATCTATGCACAGAGTCGCACACACCCCACCCACACAAACACTCAGGCACAAATACAGATACTCAGACAACCAATCAATAACTCATATAGACATTCATGTAGCTATTCACAAACCCATGCAGCCACTTACACAGCAACAGACAGACGGATACAGACATTCACACAGTTTAGTCACTAACCCATGCATTCAGTAAGATACGTTTAATCACTCACTTATAGAGTTAGTCACGCACCTAGTAAATCATCCATTCAGACACTTATACACCCACTCATTCTTCAATACGCCTTTCCCTATATATATTAAACATATTTAAACTTAAAGAAACACACAGTCACTGGATGATGTCATCAGTGATGTCATTTGAGATGTCATCAGTGATGTCATCAGTGATGTCACTGACCATGTCATGAGTGATGTAATATGTGACGTCATCAGCAGTGCATTGCGGGGCGCGAGTTATAGTTAGCTGAACTAACTATAACGGGGAATTTCACGGGTTTTGTACGAGTGAAATGTCCAACTAACTGTAACGCCCCTGAAACCTATGGTTTTTTCAGTGAATATATATATATATATGTTAAAGGGAACCTCCTTTGAAATTGAAAAAAGAGTCCTGTCACTCAAGGGAGGGTGGGGTTAAAAACATTATTGTTGCAGCTATCTCCCAGAGACGCGTTTCGGCATTCATTGCCTTTGTCAATCTGGTTAAAAACGTGCTGTCTCAAATTCCAAGTGCATATTTTAACTTTCATTTCTGTGAAAATGAAAAACAAAATTCAACGTCCTTTTCTTTTCCAAACTGGCGTCATGGTAGACGATAAAACATCCAGCCTGCCCGATGAGTATTGCTGATGTCCAAAGTGCGCACAGACAGTCACGTCGAGAGTTCTTATGTTTAAAAAATGCCGCACATGATTTTTCGTTCTCTTTCCTTCATAAGGCACCACTCACCCTCCACTTCTCTGCCTGGAGCAGAGCCCTGCTCCGGAATCCTTCGAGTACGTGAGCAAGCCTAAGACTGGCTCCATCCAACGTGCCTGCATATCTTGCTGCCGAGTTTGTAGATTCCCCGGTGCAATCACAAGCACCTTGAGCCTTGTCAATCACGCTTGCCCCAATATCAGGACTAAACAGTTGCTGCTACGCTTCCACTCCTTTAGGCGGTCTGCCGTTCAGTGCCTTAGCACAGGTGGTGCTCAGGTTGATGCTACCGCTGCGCACCACATTTATTAAAGGGAACCTCCTTTGAAATTGAAAAAAGAGTCCTGTCACTCAAGGGAGGGTGGTGTTAAAGACTTTATTGTTGCAGCCATCTCCCAGAGACGCGTTTCGGCATTCATTGCCTTTGTCAATCTGGTTAAAAACACATATATATATATACATACACACACACACACACACATATATATATATTACCTACTGGCGGTCGCCAGTAGGTAGTTATAGTTAGGACCTCATTTCTATTCAAAAAGCGTTTTTTGTTTTCCCAATAACTTTGGCGTCGTTTGACGAATCTTCACGAAATTTTCAAAACTAGTGGCTCGCTCCGGTCAGCTTCTGTCTTGAAAGTTTCGGGGTGATTCATCAAGCGGGGGCCGAGAAAAAAGGGGGGTCCCAAAAAGCGTTTTCCCCATGTTAATTTCCGTAGGAAACTTTAGACAAAGCTACAGCCCGAACTGCTGAACGGAATTACACCAAATTTGGCAAAAAGGTAGGTCTTGGTTCAGAAACAGCCCTTTTTGTTAAATGGTGTAAATCCGTTCAGTAGTTCCTGAGAAAATTAAAAAAGAAAAATATCGATATCTGAGCACAGAGGAGGGTTCGCGAACCCTCCCGGGCACGAGCTTCACTCTGATTGGCTGCCAACACTCCAAACCAGGAAGTGTTGGCAGCCATCTTGTGACTCGGTAACCGAGTCACAAGAAAAGAGTGGAAAAAAGGGTGAAAAACAAGAAAAGGGGGCAGGGTAGAAACACCCTGACCCCCTAGGCCTGCTCAGGGGGTCCCACAAGGACCCCCAGGGCCAAAAAAAGCATTTTTCTTTTTTTTAAACGGCAGAATTCATGTTGGGGTCGCGAATCCTGACGTGAAAATAAAAAAAAGAAGTGCTTTGTTTTCAAAAAGTTCCCGGGTGGGCCAGGTCCCGGGGTCAATGAGTGATTAATTTGCGGGGGCCCCCGCAGCCCCGGGGACCACCACCTCCCCGGGGCTTATTATTTTGAATGCGGGGGGCACGTGGCCCCCCCGCAGCCCCGGGGACCGCCACCTCCCCGGGACTTTGTTTATAAAGGCGTGGGGGGGTCCCAACCCCCCCACGCTGCCCCAGGGACCACCACCTCCCCGGGGCATTGAAATTTAAAAGGTGGGGGGGCCTTGCTGGCCCCCCCAAGCCCCGGGGACCGCCACCTCCCCGGGGCTGAATTTAAAAAAAAAAAGTGTGTGGGGGGGCTCCTGCCCCTCCCCACACTGGCCCGGGGACCACCACCTCCCCGGGGCATTAATTATTCAAATGTGGGGGTCCGTTACAGTCCCCCGGGGACCACCACCTCCCCAGGGCTTTGAAAACGTTGGAAGGGGGGCCGCGCGGCCCTCCTCCAGGAGCCCTCGATGGCCCTGGGGACCGCCAACTCCCATGGCCAGCTCCTGCAGTGTCCCGGGGTGCCCACCCCTAGGACACTGCTGTTTGCTATGGCAGGGCAGGAGCACGGCTCCCGCCCTGCCATAGCAAACTCTGCTTTGCTTCGTTGAAGCGAGAGCAGGGAAACCTGCTCTCGCTTCAACGAAGCAAAGCAGGATTGCTTTGGAGCAAGGGGAGCTGCATGTCAACAGCTCCCCTTGCTCAAAAGCAATGCCGGCTCCCACAGGAGGCGGGGAGCCGGCAGGACCGTGGGGGCATTGGAGTTCCCCCCCGGTCCCCAACGCAAAGGGCCGGCCCCGGGGGATGGTGTCCCCAGGGCCAGAAGTGGCCCGGGAGGGGGGCCACGCGGCCCCCCTCCCTCAATAAAATAACATTTTTAAAAAAGAGGCACAGCCCCGGGGGATGGGGTCCCCGGGGCCAATAGAGGCCTCAGAAGGGGGGCCACGTAGCCCCCCTCCTTAAAAAATATATTTTTTAAAAATAATAAATATGTGGCCATGCCCCGGGGGATGGGATCCCCAGGGCCAAAATTGGCCTCGGGAGGGGGGCCGCGCGGCACCCTTCCCGTTTGTTCTTTTATTTCTAGAAAAAAACAGGTCAGGCCCTGGGGGATGGGGTCCCCAGGGCCGCAAATATTGTAAAAGAAGGGGGACCTCAGGACACAAGTGGACTTCATCCTCCGAGCAGCAGTGCGCCAGAAGCCGTGTTTGCAGCGTGGTATAAAAAGGGGCGTGGCCTCGGAAAACCTCTCTGCTACACAGCTCTGTGGCGCTTACTGGAGGTTCCTGGTGGGCTACCTGGCCCCCAGGGACCCTCAAGATTCAAGGGGACTTAATCCCCCAACTTACATCGCGCCAGGGGGCGGCTTTGCACAGTGGTGCAGGGAGGGGGCGGGGCCTGATATAACAAGTTAGCAATCCTGCTGTGTGGGACTTACTGGAGGTAATAAAAGGGGTAGTTGGCCCCCAAGGTTGACATTGGGGGCTAACTATCCCTCCTGTTACCTTCGCTAAATCCCACACAGTGGGATTGCTAAAAGGTGTTTGGAGGCCACGCTCACCTTTCTCCACCACTCTGCAAATGCGACTGCTATGTTATAGTTAGAAATTAGCATTTAAAAAACCTTTGAAATTCACTGAAAAAACCATAGGTTTAAGGGACGTTATAGTTAGAAATTAGCATTTAAAAAACCTTTGAAATTCACTGAAAAAACCATAGGTTTCAGGCACGTTATAGTTAGAAATTAGCATTTAAAAAACCTTAGAAATTCACTGAAGAAACCATAGGTTTCAGGGACGTTATAGTTAGTTGGACATTTCACTCGTACAAAACCTGAGAAATTCTGCCGTTATAGTTAGTTCAGCTAACTATAACTCGCACCCCCGCAATGCACTGCTGATGACGTCACATATTACATCATTCATGACATGGTCAGTGACATCACTGATGACATCACTGATGACATCATCCACATGAAAATCTGATGCACCTCCTCACACCCTAATATAACCTTTGCTACACCCACTCTAAAATGCAGACTACCATTTTCGAAACCATGGACACACCAATACCAGTTACTACATACGCACTCACTGATTCCTAGGTCTACACACACATCCACTCATTCACCCATACAGTCACTCATACATACAGTCACTCATCAATACAACACTATAATATGCACTCATACACCTATACAGACACTCACACACCGCCACTCAACCAGAGTTACTCACACACCTAGTCAGTCATGCAAAGAATCAATCACACTTCCATTTACTCACCTATACAGTTAGACACACACCACCTCACTTATTCATATAGATACTAACGCATACTTACTCTCTTATACAATCACTGATACAAGTACACACTCATCCATACAGCCACTCTCACAATCACTGACTCTCACGTATAGTCATTTATATACTCCAACTCTCACATACACTGCCTTTTAGATATGTAGTTACTTGGACATGTACCACTGAGACATCCATTCACTCACCAACACACCCATACACACACTCACCCACCCATACAGCTGTTTCCACATGCACTCTTAAACCCATACACCCAGTGAATCAACCACTCACACATCTATGCACAGAGTCACATACCTCCCACCCACCCACACATACACTCAGGCACCCATACAAATACTCAGGCAACCAATCAATAACCCATATAGACACTCATGTAGCTACTCACCAACCCATGCAGCAGCTTACACAACAACAGACAGACTGATACAGACATTCACTCAGTTTAGTCACTAACCCATGCATTCAGTTAGACACATTTAATCACTCACTTATACAGTCAGTCACGCACCTACTAAATCTTCCATCCAGACACTTATACACCCACTCATTCTTCAATACACCTTGGCATATATATAAAACATATTTAAACTTTATAGAAACACACAGTCACTGGATGATGTCATCAGTGATGTCATTTGAGATGTCATCAGTGATGTCACTGACCATGTCATGAATGATGTAATATGTGACGTCATCAGCGGTGCATTGCGGGGCGTGAGTTATAGTTAGCTGAACTAACTATAACGGCGGAATTTCTCAGGTTTTGTATGAGTGAAATGTCCAACTAACTATAACGTCCCTGAAACCTATGGTTCTTTCAGTGAATATATATATATGTACATGTATATATGCATATATAACTACCCAACCTGCTACCTTCAGTAAATCTCACACAGCACGATTGCTTAGAGGTCTTTGGAGGCCACGCCCCCTTTCTCCACCACTCTGCAAACACATCACTTGGCACACTACTAGTTGGGGGATGAAGTTCCCTTTGGCTGCTGAGGGTCCTTGGGGGCGAACAGCCCCTCCTGTTACCTCCAGTAAGTCCCACACAGCAGGATTGCCAAGAGGTCATCGGAGGCCACACCCCCATCTCCACCACTCTGCAAACGTGTCTCCTGGTGCACTACTGGTTGGGGAATAAAGCCTTCTTGGATGGCGATGGACCTTGGGGGCCAAGAAGCCCTCTTGGAACTTTCTGTGTAGGTCCTACACATTGGGATTCCTGATAGCTGGTCAGAGGCCCCACCCCCTTTCTCCACCACTCTGCAGACGCCATTACTACTTACAAAACCATAAAAACTCATAGAAAAAAACAAAGGTTACATGGATGCTATAGTTAGGAATTAGCATTTAAAAAAATCTTAGAAATTCACTGAAAAAACAAAGGTTCCAGGGACGTTATAGTTAGGAAATGGAATATAAAAAAAACCTTAGAAATTCACTGAAAAAAACAAAGGCTACAGGGATGTTATTGCTAGGCTCAGGTTTCACGCATAAGCTGAGCTAACTATAACTCGCGCCGCTGCAATGCACTGCTTATGACCTCACACATTACATCCCTCATGACATGGTCAGTGACATCACTGTTGACATCACTGATGACATCTCAAATGACATCACTGATGACAGCATCCACAGAATCTCTGACGCAGCCACTCACACACTCATGTAACCTTTCATACACCCACTCCAACTTTCACACTACCATTCTTGAAACCATTGACACACTCATGCCAGTACTTACATACCCACTCACTGATTCATATGTCTACACACACATCCACTCACTCACCCATACAGCCATTCAGCCACCCACTCACTCACTAATACAGCCATTGACGTATCCACTCATACACCCACACACCACTCACACACTTTCAGACACTCATAGAGCTAATCACTCACCCACAGAGTCAATCACACAGCCACTTACTCACCTATACAGTTATACACACAACAACTCACTTATTCATACAGATATTAACACATACTTACTCATCCATACCGTCACTGACATAAGCACATACTCAGCCACATAACCACTCTCGCAATCACTCGCTCACACAAACAGTCACTTATGTACTCCAACACTTACCTATACTGCCTTTCACATATGCAGTTACTCACCCTTATACCACTGACACAGCAATTCACTCACCGACACAGCCATACACATACTCACTCGCCCATACAGCCTCTTTCAGATGCACTCATGAACCCATACAGCCAGTGATTCACCCACTCACTCAACCATGAAGGGATCACACATCCCCTCACCCACCCACACAGACACTCATACACCCATACAGGTACTCAGACAACCAATCAATAACCCATATAGCAACTCATGTACCTACTCACCAACCCATGCAGCCACTTACATACCAACTGACTGACTGATACAGACATTCACACACATTAGTCACTCACCCATACATTCACTGAGACACGTATAATCACTCACTTGTGCAGTCAGTCACACACCCACTAAATCATCCATACAGGCGCTCATACACCCACTGATTCATCAATACACCTTGGTGTATATATATTTAACACTCAAACACTTTTTAGAAACACTCACAGTCACTTGTTTTACACAAAAATGCTTCAATCGTGCTACACGTCCATTGTCCATGACAAATGCATAGAATTAATCAGTGGCGTAGCTAGACAGTTTGGCGCCTGTGGCAACGGCTAGCTTATGCAATAGCAGGGGGTGCTGGCAATTCCTGCAGCGCCTGCCCCGCAACACCCCAGGTAGAGGGGAGAGGAGGCGACTGTCCCCAAAACTCATGGTGCCTGGGGCAAACCACCCCGCCCTCCCCCTTGCTACGTCAGTGGAATTAATGCACTGATACTGGTAAATCTATTCCCCTTAATACACTGATGATCAAACTCGCATGGCTTAAAAATATATACCTATGAATAACAACTGATAAATGTTCTGAATTTTCCACCAGAACACCCAACGAATTGAAAGTAGCACTAGGCCTGTACCTGACGAATGTTTGCTTCAGAGAAGTGGCTTAAGTGGAAAATATAATTTAGAAGATGGGCTCGAAAATGTGTTGCAAGACTTAATATTCTCTGTGAACCAGTCCCAATGCCATTTGCTCGAGACTTTTGGAAACAAAGCATGGCTGCCCAATGATCTTTCACTCAGTCTGTAGTTTTTCTGACAATTAGTGTAATTGTGGGAAAAATATGAGTTTTTACACATACTAAATGTGTGTGTATATAACACAGCACCCCAACAATTAGGAAGGAAGGAACAGATAGGAACTCCAGGTTTACTCTTCTTTTCCTCCTCACAAGCTTCATAGAAATGTACTTATTTGCCCTTCAGATAGTGCCACCGCCTGCAGCTGACTATATACAGCTTTGTAAGCTAAATAAAACACTATTTTGGTATTGATATCACTAGGGACAGTATCAGAACTATACAAATTACTTGCTTGTTGTGATGCTTTCATCCCCTACACATCGAACCCACCGAACAAAGCTTTTTACTGTTCCCTGCAGGCTCTGGGGCAGGGGTGCAGATGTCAACTGCTCTAAGAGTCCTCTGTGCTAAATTTTTGCCAAGTACCCAACCACCATACTCATAGCAGTAGGTTTTCAGCTGTGCACAGAGGGCACTGAGCAAAGGGCATGGCTTCAGCCATTCCCTTCACCCAGTTCCCCACTACCAGTACACCCATTTCTATGCCTACTAAAAGACTTTGTTTGCTTAAATGCAAAATTCTCAAAGCATAGCAAGTGAGTAAAAGATGGAAAAATAAGGTATGTCTAAGGAAAGATTACTGTCATATCTACTAAATTTACTAAGAACATGTCATACCATATGTACAGGTTTCTTTTAAGCAATAACAACTATATTTTTATGTCTTTCTCAATAGCAATAAAACCCAGGGCGTTCAATTGGCCATCACCTGATGAAAACAGTTAAGTATTTCTAATTTTAAGATTATTTCCTGCTTAACCAATTTTGTTTTAATTTAAATCATTTATTGATTATGGAATGTATACTCTAAAACACAACCAAACAAAAGGAATGAGCTCGCTAACAACCTAACAAATGTTACTGAGGGGTCTCTTACTCAAAAAGGGAAAGGGGGGAACACTAGGTTTTTTTTTTAAAGAACTTCACTCACCAACCTAGCTGGTGACATGCTTTGTCATTGAGTTCCCACCATAGGTGCCGAATACCTCCAGTGTGTGCTTCAACACTTGAGTTACAGCGGTGCTGTTTTTTTGTGAAAGTGCAAGTGATTTTAAAATTGACTCAAGACCTCCCACCCATTAAGGAATTTTACAAATGAGGGTCTTGAGCAAGATTTAAAAGCAGTGGTGGATAGTTTTGAGACATAAGTAGTCTCACGTATCCATGTTTATTGTCAACATGTTTCAGCCATCTTTACCCCGTGCCCATGTGGGTCATTATGGCTTTCGTCAGGACCTGAAAATGTCACATGCACTCTCAGATATGTGAAGTAAGCTTGAATTCAAATCTACAATAAATAAATCACCTCTTACGATGATTTTTATGTAGGATTTCTTCACAACATGGTGACATTGAGGGGGTGGACCCTGTTGTCACACTTTCATTAACGCGTCTCACCCTCCGATTCGCCTTGATCTCCTCCTTGTGAGCCCTGCATCTAGTAAAACATAACCATAAAAAATAAGTATAAGGCACAATTGTAAAATGAGCATTGACAAGGCTGTTTGGAAATTAACTTGATTGTAAAGTAAAATAAACTACTGGTACTGAAATCAAAATGCAATCTTAAAGTGTTTGGGCCTGATTCACAAAGGCAAGTTTACACTTTTGAGAAAATATACCCTTTGTCGTAAGTTTACTACTTTCATTATTCACGAAAGCCAAGTGTATCTTCAAGTGCAAGCTTACTACAAAAGTATAAATTATATGTCTCCAACCCCAAAGTGGCTTACTCTTGTGTGGGAGAGTGACATTCCTCCCGAAAACTGTACCTGACCGTCTCTAAATCCGTCTTACTCCTACCTAATGCCACCCCCTTTAGTGGTAAGTCTGTCTCTTTTCCCATCCATTCCCCTGTGTCCCTCCCACATTTACTACTAAATGATGTACTTACATGTGTGGAGACTCTGCAGTCAGGGTGAACTCCTCAACAAATGCAAGTACAGGCTAAACTTACATTTTCAAGTACCATTTGTAATACTACAAATTGGACTGTACTACAGAGTTCAGTCTGAGAATTAGCACTGACACTTTAGAAAGAGATAGAAAATAGAAATAAACCATAAAGTAACGACATAAAAGCACTAATAAAAATTATCATTTTGTTTTGAAATACTTCATGTGTTGACTGTACAAAAGCCAGTATTCTGATCATATTGTCCTTATCCTTCTTATGCTAACCTACTTGACAGGTTGTTTTTTCCATAGCTGTCTACCAGGGACAAATGCATTCCATTTAGTTTTCAAGATTCAACTAAAGCAACAAAAGTTTCAAAATAAAATTTGGCTTTCAAAACAATCTACTCCTGGTATAGCCAATAGCCTTGTTTCACCCCAAAATGCATCAATCGTGCCACACATCCATTGTCCATGACAAATGTATACAATTAATCAGTGGCATAGCTAGACTGTTTGGTGCCCGTGGTGACGGCGGGCCTATGCAATAGTGGGGGGTGCTGGCGATTCCTGCAGCGCCCACCCCGCGACGCCCCAGGTAGAGCGGGGGGAGGAGGCCGCTGCCCCCAAAACTCGTGCTGCCCGGGCGAACTGCCCCACCCTCCCCACTACGCCAGTGGAATTAATGCATTGCTACTGGTAAATCTATTCCCCTTAATAGATGATGATCAATCTCACAGTGAGAAAATGGCTTAAAGATATATACCTATAAATGACAACTGATAAATGTTCTGAGTTTTCCACCAGAACAACCCAATGAATTGAAAGTAGCACCAGGCCTGTGCAAAGGTTTTCGTTCCACTTCCATAATTTGCATACTTACACAAACATGAACATTTGAACGATTGTTGCCTTTAGAGAAGTGGCTAATATAATGTGGAAGATGGGCTCGAAAATGTGTTGCAAGACTTTATATTCTCTGTGAACCAGTCCCAATGCCGGTAGCTTTAAACTTTTGGAAACAAGGCATGACTGCACACTGAACTTTAACTCATTCTGTAATTTTCCTGACATTTAGTATAATTGTGGGAAAAATATGAGTTTTTACACAAACTAAATGTGTGTGTATATAACACGCACCGAAGAGAAGTGCTTCCTCTGCTATGTGTAGAGGAAGTGCGTTGCAGGCTCTGGCCTTGTCCTTGGATGACATGAGCATGAACTGGCATAGCCGCGGGGTCAGTGCTTTAAATGAGCCTACACCTCTAAATATTTTCCTCTTCAGTACCGAAACTTCTCCTTGGCAGTTTCATAGCAGTGTAGCAGTTTTAAAAGAACTAAAACATTCCTTGTATATTCAGCATTTTTCTGGCAACAACAAAAGTGTTAAGTTAACTCTGATGATTAATGTACCTGCTGGACAGAGATTGGAGTTTTGTCTAGTGGCAGGTTTCACTTACGTAACGTAGCGCTGAGGGTTAACATGCCTGCTGCAAAAAATGTGTACCATGCATATCAAAGAACAATATTTTATGTGGATAGCTCAGTAGGTTACTGCTTTTGTCACAGAGATTCTGTTGTTACTGCGTAGTTCATAAGTTACATTCGTAATCTAGCACAGTGAGCTATGAACTGCCATCTGAGAGCTGCATGCAAGCTGCATGGTACAGGTTATAAAGTTGTGTTTATTTCCCAGTCTTTCTATCTTGATGTTGCTAAAGTGCCTACCAGTATGCGTGGTATGTGAATTCTACACCTTGTAGTCTCCTTAGCCTTGTGTAACATATCCTATACACTGATTTACAAAAATATGATTCATTGTCTCTGTATGTGTGTGTGAGGGATTTTGAAAATGTGGAAAGTTTTGCTTTAGGAGCAGTGATTAATGGAGTTATTTTTAAATGTGGACTGTAACATCTGCATTTGTTAAGCAAGCATTCATGCCTTGGGCTTTCTGGCTGTTAGAGAAAATATTTGTCGCTGGTAAGGTATGTGCAGCACAAGATTATCTATTAGGCACACTATGTTATACCCTCTTTAATTCTGATCTGCTTTTGAGGCACCATATTTGTTGAAGAGACTAAGCGTGGTGGGACAGCACATACAAAAAATGTGGGCCAGTGACTGACAAAAGGTAGGGTGTTGAAAATGTACTGGAGAAAGTTTAATATCATGCGTTTCAAATGAATGCATGATGATGCGCAAAACATAATATTGTATGAGATGTATGAAACGCTAGAGGGGTGACACTCAGTGGACTAAATCTGGAATGGGTCAGAGGTAGTAAGCACTCCTAGTTTCTGAAACAAATGATAAAGTGAACTTGTTTTGAACATTATAGGCCCATCAACCTTCCCATTTTATGTTATTTGATATTGATAATAGCTGATTTCAACTTGACTAGTCTATTTTCCTTTGTTGTAAACTATTTGATAAGTTCTTAATCAATGCTACATTATCTTATATCTGACGATTCTACCTGATACAATGTATGCAGCTGCATTTTCAATAGGATTTGAAGTATTTCTGTTTATAGGGTACTTCTTTTGTATCTGTAGAGATTTTCCCGCTTCTGTGTGTGATGTAAGTAACCAAAAGTTAGAAGAATCAATTCCTATGATAGCAGCTAGTCTAAGGTCATGTAATTATGCTTCCTTTAATTTCATGGGGGTTTCAAGGGGCAGGTGATGTCACTTCTATGATGTCATCAGGTTAAGGTTTGTGTGATGTCTCTTCCTGTGATGTCTCTTCCTGTGTCTTCATCGGGGGGGGCAAAATGCAGGTGATGTCACGTCCCGTGATTTCATCAGGTCTAAGTTGATCTGATGTCACTCCCTGTGATATCAGGCTAGGGTCACATGGCATGTAATGTCACTTCTGCTACCCCAGGCATTTTGCTGCATTGACGTCCATGTATATACACATTAAAAAACACAGTGAAAGTGAGGTTAATGTTTGAATTGCTTATAATACACTAAAGCATATTTAGAAAATATGCTCTTTCACTTTACAAAACACAGTTATGGTGAAGTTATGATTGCAAAGCCTAAAGGCACTGAAATTTGCTGTTTGTGCTTAGCTCCACAATCCAAAACTTGCACAGCACTGAATAAAAGCTTTAACTCAAATTTTGTATAATAATTTTCCATCATTTGATGTCCTATCCTGGGATTGTATTTATGGAGCAGATGTTGCTCTTTCATTCCATGCAGTAGAGTGCAAAGATTCCAAGGTCAGCATTGTTTTACTTCATTTTCCACATCACATCATTCTGAGCATTTTGTAGTGTTTCTGATTACTGATGGACTAATTTTTCTAGCTTCCACAGTCTTTTCACTGTATGACTTGATTTGTTGTAAAATGGTGGATGTTCCAAAGGATTAGAGTACTCTCTGCCATCTGCTAAGCTTTTGGTTGCAAACTTGCATGTGACCCTCCTCACACTGTGTTTCTTCCCCCTTGATGGATGTATGAAGAGTTGCTACATATCTTAGTCTTTTGTGGGGATTTTCAACCTCTTCACTCTCCCTGATGAGTAGTATGTGTGAATTTGAATGATTGAAAACAAATTTTGTAGAGGGCACAGTTAAACAGAAAGAGAATGTCCTTGTACGAATATGTGATGTTGCAACTCATGTGTTTACAACGTGGTCGTTACAACCACCGGGTTGTTACCACGCGTGCCATTACATCGCAAGTCGTATCAACGACTTGCTGTAGGGGGCGCGCTGGACTTCGAAATAGTATTAATTACTATTCCTACTCCAGTTTGTGCAACAGCAGGGAAGGTGTTGGATTTAAAATCCAACACATTCCCTGTTGTTGCACGCCCCTACAGCAAGTCGTTGATACGACTTACGATGTAATGGCACACGTGGTAACAACGCGGTCGTTGTAACGACCACATTGTAAAGTTACTGTGTTGTGGAGACAGCGTTGTAAACGCTGTTTCCCTCCTTGGACCAGCAATGTGGGAAGAGAAACCTATAAGTACAGAAAAGAGTAGTAGAAGTCCCTAAGACTGGAACAGATGGACACATTTTCTACCTACTCTCAAGCAATAGAAGATGGTTCAAGAATATCTTCTTCACCCTTAGTTTTTCTCAACAAAGCTGTGAGCAACACTATCACATATTAAGGTCTCATCTCCTGCTCTTTACAAACTGTGGATCTGCCTACTGCTGCCAAGAAAAAGGAACATTTTTATGTAGTGGAAGATCACCTTTCATTTCAATAAATAGTGAACCCAGCAGGAAGTCTGCATACTATAGAAGTCCTGCTCTTGTTACTGTGTGTGCTGTGTCCAAAGTCATGAATTTGAAATCACAGAACCAGAGCATTTAAAAAAAATCATTTCACAATGAATGCTCCCTTAAAAACACCCAAAGTGGAAAAAATGTTGGGGACAAAACATAGGTTTTGAATTTTAAATGGCCTCCGAATGTGTTGCTACTCTGATAATTTTGACACCATGTACTTGTCTCACCGGTCTTCTTAGGTCCCCACACCTAGGTCTTGGGGTCAGAGTGTGTTCAGTCCAGACATTGCATCTTTTTAACCCTATTAAGATCACTTGACAGATTTTTGTAATACAAATTTCTCAGAATCTACTGAAAAACATTTTAGAGATATCTGAACTGTTATCAGTCATATCCAATGTGTATTCACAAATCCACATATGATTTGTATATGAATTTCAAACAAGTATTGAGAAAGTCAATAGGTTGATCGATAGAATTCTGGTGCACTGAATAAGATTTCTGTTTTAAACTTTTTATTGTGAGAATATGTCACAAAAATAAAATGAAAAGAAAGGAAAACAGACCACCAATTAAATAAGGCCACCATATGCTTGCAACAAAAATGCTCTATTTAAAAACTCCACTTCGGTGGATATTTTACTAGTGATGTGTGTGTTTTTATTGAAAAGAAATAAGCCTTTCACTTGTGCCATGCAATGTAAAACTATTTTTGTGAAGGTGACAAGAAGGAATCATCAACTAACAAAGTACTCACATTGCAGGTAGCTATTTCTCAATGTCACTCAAATGTTTTACAGCAAATTTTAGAAGGAGATAGGAAATAAATTAACACCTGACTGGGCCAGCAAATAGGTAGCCATTTTTAGGTCTTGACTGCAGACAGCTTTAGCTACCTGGTGAGATCGCAAATCATCACAGAAAACCCACCACACATGACACAACATACACTAGACAGACAACATATCCAATAAATATGCATACAGACAGAGAAAGGGGCTTCTGGAAGGCCCTTTCTGCCATTGGACTCTCTGGGTCATCTGGTTTTAGGCACTGGCTGACAGGATTGTCCATCAGTGTTCATAAAAGTCCACTGCATTTCGTGGATGTGCCCCAATTTAAAAAAAATAGTCACAGGTCATGGCTTGTGCTCCCCTCTTTCTGGCTCACAGTCTCTATTTGCTCAACGGTAGCCCCCATCTCATTCCTCAGTCCATCAACACTCCTTAGTGGTCTATGCTCTTCACTCTTAAAGAATTTCGTCTGGTAGGATATTGAATGCTAAATTAGAGGAACTGGTTTTGGACCCTCTCAGTATACACATAAATTGAGCTACTGGGATAGTGTATGCTATCCCAGCAGCTCCATTTATCGAAGCTCCCAGGAGGGCCTGAGCCCCAGGAATATCACTGGGTATGCCACCATGCCCTCCATATCCATGTGTGGGGAGGGTAAGAGACACCCATCTTAACAGTCCCCATCCACACTGATCATGCACAAGAGCGAAGGATGAGTTGGATTACATACTGGCTGCCAGTTATCTGTGCCAGGTGCAGGAGTAGCCAATACCATGAGGGCTTCCTCGAGGTCCCCAGGAAAAGTGCTATGGGTGTCCATTTTGGGTCAGGGCACCCAGAAGAACTAAATCTGTGTTGAGTACTATTAAAGAAAAAAAAGAAATTGACAAAGCTTGCATGGCTGCATCAAAAAGTGAAAGCCCAAAGGCAAGTCAAGGGTATGCCTGAGAGTACACTGGGGCCACCTAAATGTGTATATTTCCTTCTGTTTTGCCCTAGGAAAGCAGGGGCTTCACTAATTATTTGGTACTTACTCTGTGTGCTGCCAGGGGTGTACAGGCTCCCATGGGAGCTTCACTTGAAAATCTGAAAAGGTCACCCTGTCTTCCAGACCATTGAATTGATGACTTTAAGAGACTGTTTGAAGCACTCCTCGAGCTGGGGCTCTTAGTCTTGGGGTTCTGGAATGTAGAAATGTTTATGTGTTCTAGCAGTGCTTGGCAGCCAGTGCTAAAGTAGAAAAAGACTCATACAGGCATTATTTTGAATGTTGCATACTATATTGACAATCACAGTGATAACAGTGAATTGTCACACGTAGTATTGATTGTCAATGTAAGGTAGTACCGTCCAGAAATGTTTTCATGTTGATTGCATAGTGTGTTGATGTCATTTGCCTAGTTTTTATGGTCGTAGTGACAATCTGATAAAGCCACTAGGCTTGGCGTTTATTGACTCCACCCCATCAGATTGTGTTCAGCATATGTGTGTGTGGGGGGAAGGTGTGCTTCTAGGGTTCAGAGCTTGCTAAAGGTACCTCCAGCGAAGAGGTTACACAGTATATTTAGGGGAATTACCTGTTCTGTGGGACCTGTTTTTAGTGTGCGTCCCCCGGTTGATTGTGAAGTCCTTTAGAGAGTGTCACCATAGGCTTTTCCATCTGCTATTCTATATATGTTTGCACATTTGTGAGTAGTATTTACTAGTTTGGATAATAAAGTGTTTTTCCTTTTTTATAAGAAAGACCGCAGAGTGGATTGTGATTCATTTAGTGTTATTTGGTATTCTCAGGGTTTGTATTTCTATAAGATAGCTCCTCCACTGAGTAAACCTCAGTCTGCTCTGCCTAGCTACACCGAGACTAATGTGCTAAGAGGGGGTGATTGGGTTGCAATATTTATCATTGCTGATAAATGTCTGTAAAGAACAGCTTCTTTTATTACAGACCAATGCACATCCATTCCAGTTGCAGATAAGCAGACCATCCACCTTATTTCTTATCAGATACATAAACAAATAGCATGTCTACAAGGAAAATTCACATACATGCAGCAGAGGAATGTCTCCATGCAGCTATGATGGCTAACTAGCAATTTCACAAAATCATGATACCTTGACAAATCAGATACAAGGTTAATACATACATTGTGCAAATGTGATTATTTGTTTAGTACATATGACGACTGAGCTATCTATAACACATAAACAATGGCGGCCTGACCAAGATCTCGGACCAAGGCAAGGATCACTTTTGTTATAAATAAACATCTGCTTCCGGATGTTGGCAGAGGAGTGCTTTGCTGTCATTGGTGAGGTCTCTACATGCTGATGATTTGGCCCAGCAGCCTGCTGATATCTTAATAATGGGTGTCCGGCTGGTGACCTTGACAGGGTCCTAAATTCTTTCCCTTCAGGTAATAGTGGTTGGATACGGGGTTGGATCATCCAGTACGGGGATTTGTTATATTTTTTATTTATAACCAACCTTATTTCATTTTGAAATAACAATACAGTAACCTTCATATATACATTAAGAGTATTACATGGAAAAGAGAGAGAGAAGTATGGTTGTTCAGATACACAGCTACAGGTATAATAGTCCACATATAACTCTTCCCACTCATGAGGGGACACTGTGATAAGCCCACCACTTTCCCCACACTTACTTATGTTTATGAGGATATCCACTGGCCTCATTATATGGGTTTTTCTAGCTGTGCACACCAGTTAATTCTGGCGTGCCATGTCAATAAGGATGGAGATCTTGTCTGCTTCCAGAGATGGGCTAGAATATATGACATTACAATGCAAACAATTACAACACATGCTTTTACAACGTGGTGTTTACATCGCAACTACCATTACATCGCATGATTTTACAACGCATGCCATTACAACGCATTTTTTAAAACTACCATTAAAATGCATTCCATTACAACGCATACCTTTACAACGCATAATACTTTTAGGGCAACAGTAGGGTAAGTGTTGGATAGTGTAGGGGTAAAATTACTATTCCCACTCCAGTGAGGGCAAAAGTAGGGTAAGTGTTGGATAGTGTAGGGGTAAAAATTCTTCCCACTCCAGTAGGGAAAGTGTTGGATAGCAGAGGGGTAAAAATTACTATTCCCACTCCAGTGAGTGCAACAGTAGGGTAAGTGTTGGATAGTGTAGGGGTAAAAATTACTATTCCCATTCCAGTGAGTGCAACAGTAGGGAAAGTGTTGGATAGTGGAGGGGTAAAAATTACTATTCCCACTCCAGTGAGTACAACAGTAGGGAAAGTGTTGGATAGCAAAGGGGTAAAAATGACTACTCCCATCTACCCCAAAACCCATACCCACCCTAAAACTAAAAAATCTCCATTACTTACCTTATAATGCGTTGTAATGACATGCGTTGTAATGGTATGCGTTGTAATGGCATGCGTTGTAGTGACATGCGTTGTAATGGCATGCGTTGTAATGGCATGTGATGTAAAGGCAGTTGCGTTGTAACAGCTGTGTTGTAAAAGCAGTGCGATGTAATGACTGCGTTTTGATGGATGTTTACCATCGGCTATGTCTTGCTTGGCCACTAAACAGGCCATACCCAGGAAGAGGTGCTCAGCGCAAGCTACAGCCTACACCTCTATCAGTCCCAGCAAGGTTACCTTGGGGGTAAGCTCAATAGGGCATCCCAGGTCCTCTGAGACCTCCCGCTACACCTGCTTTAAAAGGGTCTCAATCTGGGGCAGCTTCATGCTGTATGAAAAAAGTCAGCAGCGGGTAATCCACAGCGTGAACAGATGGGGTGGGCATCAGGGAATATCCGCGGTATGCGGGACGGGAACAGATAAGTCAAATGGAGATAGTTAACCTGGATCATACGCAAATGCATGGATATTGCCAGTTCCGTGGGGGCCAGACATGCTTCCCTCCAGTCGGTGTCGTCGAGGTTGCCTACCCATACAGTCCATCTCTGCCGTGTGGAGTCAAGGCCATTTGGAGCATGAAAAATCAGGGAGCAATAAAGCTAGGTTATTGCTCCGTAGTCCTTTCCCCAATCGCCCCATTAAGATCTTTGCCTCGATGGGGCTATATTCTGGGAGTTGAATGTTAGGGGTGACGTGTGCCCCCAGAGCATGCCACACCTGGAGGAATCAGAAAAATTCTATATTCGCTAGGGAGTCATTTTCTATCAAATCCTAGAAGTACATGAGTGCACCATTTTTGAGGAGGTCTCCCAGGTATCTGATGCATATGAGGTTCCACTTGTGGAACCCCTCCAGGGAAGAAAGGTTCTGGGGCCACATGCCCCACCATGAGGGGATAAGTTCCATTAGTCTGCGGCCTCCAGCACTGTATCACCACTCGGGTGCACAAAGGTGTCACCAGAGGTACAGGGCCCCCCTACATATAGCCCAGAAGTCCCTCAAACCCCAATAAATGAAGTTCCAGCTGGTAGGTCGGGTCATCCCATCCTCTGGTATACCACTCATTAATGGGCACCAGATGTGCAGCCAGATAGTAAGCATTGATAGATGATATCCCCAGACCCCCACCGAAGGGCAATTTCTGCGCCAAAGTAAAGGCCACTCTGTGGCAGCCTCCAGCCCAAATGATGGAGGTTAATTTGGAGGTCAGGAATTGGAACCATTATCGGGGAATGGGAAATGGGAAGTTTGCTAATACGTACAGATAGCGAGAGAGACAAAGCATCTTGAAGAAAACAGTGCGTCCCATAGGACTGAGCGGCAGTTTTGTCCAGATCTCATTCGAGGGCCGAGCTCAGGCCTTGGAAAGTGTGTTCTCAGGCCACGTCAGGGAAGTGGGATGTATGTATCCCCAAATATTTAAACATGTGATGTCACAAAGAAATCAGCAATGACTCTCTGCGTCTCCCCTCACTTCCACCAGATGGATTTACTGGTGTTGACGCATAAGCCAGAGGCTTCCCCATGAAGACAAAGGATATCAAGGCATTGAGTACCAGAGGCCAGCGGGTCTCTAAGGAACAGTAGTATGTCATCAGCGTAGAGTGCCACTCAGTCTTGCATCCCATCTCCCCATCTCCATCCCTGTATCCGCGCATCGCACTGTATAAGACAAGCCAGTGGCTCAATGGCCAGAGCAAATAACATTGGGGAGAGTGGGCAGCCCTGATGCATCCTCTTCTGGATCAGGAAGGGGTAGAGAGGATGCCATTCACTCCGACCTGGGCCCTCGGATTTTGATAAAGTAGGTGGACCATTCTCCGAAAGTTAATTCCCAATCCTGTCTGCAGTAGGACCGCCTCCAGGAATTCCCATGAGACAACATTGAAGGCTTTGCGAAAGTCCACAAGGAGTAGAGCTAAATTGCCCTCAACCTGCCATGCCTGGGATAGTGCCACCTACACCTGTCAAATGCAGTGACAGGTACTCCTACCAGGCATGAATCCCCATTGGTCCAGGTGAATAAGGTAGATAAGAATACAGGTCAAGCGGGAATAATGAGTGAGATTGGCTGGTATGAAGCACATTGGTCTGGCGGCATGCCCTCTTAAGGGATACCTACAATGGTGGCGCAGTCAAGGTCGGCTGTAAATTATCCCTTTTGATATGCCTCTGAATAGAAGTTCAGTAAATAGGGTGTTAAGAGTGAGTGAAATCTCCTATAGCATTCGGTACAGAATTCTTCCCTGACTGGAGTGCGGAGATGGCTAAATCCACCTCTTACTCCATCAGAGGTCAGTCCACTTCCTGAGCTAGGGATTGCGGGATTGAGAGCAGTGAGATCTCCCAGATAATAGGCATTTCCCTCTCCCGAGGAGGTTCCAGATGCCGTGCATAGAGATCCTGAGAGAATGTTGCAAATACCTGGGCGATCTCCGGAAAGTTCCTCACGAAGGTCACCCTTTGGGTCTTTGATCACAGGTACCACTCTGGTGGGCACACCCTGGGTTGCCAGCCAGTGAAGTAATTTACTGGACTTGTCTCCTGATTCGTAGACTCTCTGAGTTGAGGCCGTCCAGCACTGTTTTACCGCCGCGAGGGAATCCTGCCTCAGTTCAGTTCACTTCACATGAGTTCCAGTAAGCGCTGTGTTGCCCCTGTATCAGAATTCCAAGCTTGGCGTTCCAGATTGAGGTTCCTACTTTCCAGGTGGGTTATCCACTAATGCTGCATGGACTCCTATCTATGAACCTATCCTTTAAGCAGCCTTGTCAATGAGGGTTTGCATGCAGCCCAAAGCTTCATCTTAGACGACACTGAGCAGTCATTCGTTTGAAAGCAGGCTTGGAGTTCATCCTTAATGAAGGAGACACATTCAAGGGCCTCTACGTGCCATGCAACAAAGTGCTAGAAGGGTCGCAGCACTCTATTCGGTCAGGAGGGGGCATGGTCAGAGATACCACGAGGGAGGATCTGGGTCGAACCCAGTGCAAGGAGGTCGGTCGCAAAAGCCACATGGGCTGCTGATCTATGTGTGAATGTCCATGCCAAGAGACGCTAGGAGCAGCATGCATTATAGAGGCCTAAGGAATCAGCCCAGGCTGTTGAGGCACGCTGAGCGAGTCCTCCTTCCAGGGGAAGGGTCGGTGGACGTGTCTCGCTTGGGGTCAGGCAGAGCAGTCCAGTCTCCTCCCACCAATGTGGTCCCGGGGCCAATGACACCAGCAGAGCTCACAACTCCCAGAGGGTAGGTTGCAACAGCTGCTGAGGGGCATAACATGAGATAAAACGGTATTGCTTGGAGGTCATGCAGCCCTCGATCCAAACGTACCTCCCTTGGGGATCCTCGTGCACCTTGGTCACTGTCAGGAGAATGGACTTGTGAAGATGGACACCCCCCCCCCCGGCGCACCGAGCAAAACCCAAGTGAAAGACCCTCATGCCCAAATCAAGCAAGGAAGGGGCATTTGGTTCCCAACAGGTGGATTTCCTGCAGTAAGACTACATTCGGTTTAAATACTTTAATGTAGCATAATACAGCCCACCTTTTGATTGTGATGCGGTCTAGAAGAACCGTTAGTGTTCCAGCATTGTATAGTGATTATATGGGTAGGTGGAGTAGTAATGGTGAAGCGGGCTGGGTTCCACGTAAGAGCTGCACCTGAAGCGGACCCCAATCTGTCGGTCTGTAAGCCAATAGTATTTTATTGGACAGCTCACTGAGCTAAAACCTGAAAGAAGAGTACACGGTTAACACAAAACAACATTCCCTGCAAAACAATTTAAAGTACCCCCAACGCCCACCACCCCACTTTGAAGCATTCGTCACCCTCATGAAACAAACCATATTAATGCAACAAAAGTACTAGAAAGATAACTCTGGGAAAATTCTACAGCAGTGTTGACACCTCAGAGACGGATGCAATGCCTGACAGCGCATATATGATAACGACATTAGGGATAGGCAGTCACAATGGTGTGCATGGTGAGGGGGCAAGTTATGCGATGATAATTTCCACCCCAAGGGGACTTCAGGGTGTGTTATGCTACCTCCGCCCCGAACAAGGCATACAGTAGGGCTTTAGTGCCCTCATCAATTTCTGGGCTTGGCCCTGTGTCACCCTCAGTCCCCGGTGTAGGAGATATGCCTAGTGTGATGTTAAGTGAGCCATTCTGATGAAGTCGGGATATCATTTAGCAGCTTAGAGAGCTGTTGGGTCACCTCAAGAGTCAGATCGTGCACGGCTGAGGGCTGCGTCCCCCCTCTGGGTGAGCACCCAGCTGTTCGGTCGACTCCCGTCGAGTGGTCTTCTTTCTCTGGCATCGGTTCTTATCAGTTCTGCATGTCGAGAGTCGTAGCCGGGACACACGTAAATTCTCATCTCACTGTTCCTCTCAGTGCAGCGCCTGTAGTGATTTTTCCTCCATAGCCCATTTCCAGGCAGGCTCAGGGGTGTCAAAAAAGTAAGTGGAAGATTAAAAAATGACTTTAAGTCGGGCTGGGAAAAGGAGCATGTAGTGGATAATAAGGGCGTCGCTTTTACTGTACTGCCCTAGTGTAATCTGGTAAAATCATGATTTTGGAGTTCTGATGTCGGTGGTCAGGCAGATTGCGGGCCTCGCATAGGATACCATCCCGGTCTCAAACGTTTAGGTTTCGTAGTATCTCTGGTTGCAGATTGTACCCGATCAGGGGCTTGGGAGCGGAGCGCTCTTTCAATGACTAACATATTGGAGAGTTTGCCAGCCGGAATTTGTGAGCAGAATCAATGTTCAAGGGCGGTGGCCAGCATTGAGTTGTCTGATCCTTCAGGTAGGCCTACAAGGTGTAGATCTTAGATCTTAGACCCTTCACAATCAGGCTTTTGAGCACATCACTGAGTCAGCCTTGGTTGCTGTGACGGATACCATCAGGTGCTCGCAGGATATTACACCCCAGCCATGCTTGTGCTCTTAGATCTATCTGCAGCATTTGATACTGTGTCTCATGTTAAGCTACTCCAAAGACTACGAGAGATTGGAATCAATGGGTCTGCCCTGGCCTGGTTCCAGTATTTTCTTAAAAATACAATGCAGGTTGTCTTGCTGGGAACTTTCAAAGCCAGGCCTAGGTTGGTTGATAAAGGGGTCCCTAAAGGGTCTTGCCTGAGGCTTACATTATTTAATGTGTATGTGGCACCCCTGGCCGAAGTCATCAGAGTGTATGGTTTTGAAATCTTAACATATGCTGACACTTAGCTGGTCGTCTCCTGTGATGAGGATCTTGACAATATGAAGTACTACTTTTCTGCTGGAATGAAGGCTATCACTAAGTGGATGGCAGATGACTTTCTCCAGCTGAATCCAGGTAAAACAGAAATCATTCTTTTTGGGAAAGCTCTAAATCTATGGACTCTGGACTGGTGGCTACCAGAGTTAGGCAAGGCCCAGTCTTCCAACACTATAGTAAAAAACCTTGTAATCAAGGTAGATTTTGAACTTAATGTGAAAGCACAAGCTCTATCTACAACCGGCACTAGTTTCCATATGATACGATTGCTGAAGAAGGCTTTGCCATTCCTCCCTCTGACTGCCAGAAAGACCCGGGTACAGGCTCTTGTTGCGAGCTGGATAGATTATGGCAATGCTTTAGTGTCTGCTGCTGATGTTTCGCTATTGTTAAAATTTAAGGTCATACAAAACACAGCAGCAGGGTTGATCTGCAACTGACCACCTGGAACGGCCTCCGCTCCTCTCTTTAAATCTTCACAATGGCTCCCAGTAAAGAAAAGAGTTGTATTCAAAATGTGCTGTCTAACCTATAAAGCTCTGCAGGGTAAAGGTCCTACGTACCTTTGCCAGAGACTGAAACAATATCACCCCACTAGGAATTTGCGTTCCAGTGAGAAGGAGTTATTGGTTGTCCCTCGTATTCGAAGTGCTAGATGGGGTGGCAGATCATTTTTTTTACCTGGCCCCCACCCTCTGGAACAAACTACCGTTCTCAGTTCGAACCTGTCCTGACTACAGCAAATTTAGGAAAGGATTAACAATGGCACTGTTTTAGGATTTAGACTTTATGTCCAGCCTTTTTGTATTGACTGCTGTGCCGAGATACCCCTATTGGGGTGATTCGAGCGCATTATCAAATCATTCATTCATTCCTGCGTCTTGTGCGGTACTCAGCATCCTCCACTCTTTCTTTGAGTGTCACAACTGAGGCAGTTAATTTAGACATTTCGCACTTGAGGGTGGCCACTTCATCTTCGGTCATGGAGATTTGCATCTCCACTTCAGTTACTCTGTCTGCCACCTTGTGCATATCTTGTTGCAGTAATGAGAGGTCTATTCGGAGGCTGTCTACCTTGTCCTCCACCACCACCTGTGAGTCCTGGGTTGCCTTGAGTATTGTGAGATATGGCATTGATTGGGGTGGACTCGTGTGTTCCAGGTGGCCTGCAACTTCTTCATTACCCGATGTAGGGACCGTTTACTGATCCATCTTAGTTGGATCTCGGGGGTAGAGGGGGTTTTGGTCGACCCATCACCCAGGCACCTTCTAGCAGAGTCCCAGTTGAGATGCTGGGACAGGCCCGCTTGCCCTAGGGTAGCACAAGCATCCCGTCCGTCAGGGGGATCCACCTGGTTCAACATCACGGAGCGGTTGTTTCTGAGGTGTTCAAATGGCGAGCTTGATGTCCATCACAGTACAGGTGGGGGCAGCATGTGCAGTCAGGGAGACACGGTGAGGTGTGCAGCAGAAGGGACATATTTAGAGGTTGGGTGTCGCCAGCCCATGAGGGGTCAGCTGCGTCAGCAGCTCTCAATCTGCTACTGTGGAGATGTAGGAGACCGGGCTGGGTTTCTTGTAAGGGCCAGTGCATACAGTCAGGAGGGCCCACACAACATATGTAGGAGTAGGAAAACTCTTGGGGAGTGAGGCAGGATGCAGCAGCACAACCAGGAGCCTGTGCTCCTCCTCAGGAGCAACAAAAGGAGTCGATGGAGGAGGATGGAGGGGGCCCTACCCTAAATCCAGGATTTAGTAAGTGGTCATGGGAAAACAAGGCCTGGCCCCTGCCAGGGCCCACAGGCTTGCCATCAAACCCCAGGGCCCCACGATGAGGGCTACACTCCAGAAGGGGGCTAACACCCATGCACGGCTCCAGCAGGGCCTGGTGGCTCCAACCTCAGAAGACTTGCCACCCCAACGGGGTGCGCAGTGGGTAGAGCAGAGCCGACGGGCAGGATCTCAAGTTTGCGCCTCCTAAGTTGCAGGTCTCAGTAGATCCGACAGCGAGCCCTCCAGCCAGCCCAGCCAGGTGCACACCCCCACAGCAGGTCTACGGGTCTGGGGGTGGAAGGCACATAAGGAGGGAGGGGTGAAGAGCCCCGCATTCGCCCCTCAGCAGGGCTCAAATCTGCAAAAGCATGAGCTACAGGATGCCAGGCCAGATATGGCAGGTCCTTAAGGCTGAACACGTTCCCCTGACCTACCTGCCAGGCTGCCGCGGGGCCCGCACGCCGCTTAGCAGGGCTTGATCTGCTGACAGTGTCAGTCGCAATAAACCTCCCAATTTCGCTTCCCAGGATTTTTCTTGCTGCGGATGGCAGCTACGCCGGGCAGGTATTTGGGGGCACCTCAGCGATAGTAATGCCTTGATGTCACTATAGTGTTTGCCATCTTAGGAGGCAGGCAGATCTCCGGTCGTCTCGTCGGTGTGGCCACTGTATCATTCCCCGGCACCCCTGGAGCACACAGGGCAATAGCAGGAGTCACCCACCCACCGGGGGGCCGGAAGGATGGTCTGTAGTCAGCACTGTCAGGTAGGATGGGGTGAGATTTCTGTCGGGTGGTGGGAGCTGTCTCAAGGCACAACCACCATCTTGGCCTTCTTGGCCAAACTCCCCCAGTACGGGTATCTCTGATATCTCTAAGAGGGGTGTCCAGCTCGTGACCACGACGGGGTCCTACATTCTTTCCCTACAGGTAACGGGGTTGGATCATCCAGTATGGTGATTCTTGGCAGAACACCTAAACACTTAGGTTAGGGGACACATAGTACGACTACATCAGATTTATTTATTATTTTATATGCTTGCATATATACATTGTTTTAGCATAATGGTGGAACTGTCCTAATACTTCAAATAACTTTCATTTGCTTCTGTCTATTGATCATTGCAGCACATATATTGTATACAAGAATCGCGTTGCCTCAATAAATATTGAAAACTCCCCACTGTGTATTTCTTGTATGTTTCTCTGAGAGAAAGAGAGCACGAGTAATGGACCAAAAAGGTTTTCGATCTGTTACCACAATTCCTAAGGGATCAGGGTTGTCATGATCAGTGGTTGTCAGAACCGTTTGCTACCCGCCAAGGGTTTGGGGGCACTATGAGCTAGTTGGTCCAGAGGACAACATATCCTGAGGGGGTGCTTTGAATCAGTCTGGACCCATCCCAGCGGTTATGCTGTCCACAAATGGGCAGTTCCTACTGTAGAATGGAAACTAAATGACAAAAGGGGTGCAAGTCGCCGCACCCCATCCGCGGTATTGCAGGAACAAATGATGGACGGAATCCTGGATGAATCAAACATTCACCCCCAGTCAGGAGATCTGGGTGAAATCCATTGTTCTTTAGCTCACTACGCCACCCAAGTTTGGACCCAGCCATATGCAAATCAGTCTTGACCCTGTTCCTCATGGGAACAGTCCAGGTCCAAACTGCCAGGCCGGGTCCTCCCTGGACTGGAATCAAGCCCTCTGGGACTGGTTTCAGGGTAATATCCCTCATCAGCCAGGCTAGCTTGAATCCAGTGGTACAGCGAGCAAGGGACTCACGACTGGGCATACCCATGCCACTTAGGGCGAAAAGTGCTGCAGCAACAAATGACAGACGGAATGCTGAATGAATCAAACATTCACCCCCAATTAAGAGCTCTGGGTTAAATCCATTGTTCTTTTGCTCACTACGCCACCCCGGTTTGGACTCAACCATATGCAAATCAGTCTTGACCCTGTTCCTCAAGGGAACAGTCCAGCCTGAACTGCCAAACCGAGTCCTCCCTGGAACAGAAACATGCATCCTGGGACCAGTTTTGGGGTAACACCCCCGATCAGCCAGACTAGTTTGAATTCAGTGGCACAGCGAGCAAGGGACCCATGTCAGGACATACCCATCCCAATTAGAGGAAAAAAGAGCTGCAGCAACAAATAATGGGCGGAATGCTGAAGGAATCAAACTATCAACCCCAGTCAAGAGATCTGGGTTAAATCCATTCTTCTTTTGCTCACTACACCACCCCAGTTTGAACCCATTGTAGGAAGCTGGCTCTATATATACTATACCAAAGTGAGGTATAGTGTGCACAGAGTCCAGTGGAACCCCAAAGGTAGGCAGAGGTAAAAGTAGATAGCACCTTACTCTCTATTTGTGGTAGTGTGGGCGAGCAGTAAGGCTTTATCAGAGGGTAGTGTTAAACATTTGTTGTACACACTCAATTAGCAAATGATTGTCACACACTCAAAGACTGAACTCAGACCAATGTTGTTTGTATAAAAATATTCTTTTAGTTATTTTATTTCCTAGAACGAAGCAAGCCTGGCACAGGTAAGTGATGAGTACTTTGCAGTAATAATACAATTTGTAGACAGTTTGTATAGCAGTTGTATATATACCTTTGATTTGATTACAGTAGAACTACTAGTAATGCAATGCTTTGAAAGATTGTACATATACTTTGTATTGGCTTTTTAGTAGAATGTCAAGTAGATTACTTTACAGATTACTTTTCATACACAGTGCAGTATACCTGGATACTGCACTGGGACATTTCCTGTAAACAGGTAAGTAAAAGCGTTTTTGTTATTTGGTTACAGTTTTAAAGACTTTCATCCTATGGAGGAAAATAGGGTTATCGGTTCAAAGGTAAGTATTCGGTTGTGGGACTTGGTATTCTGGGAGTAGACTCAGGGGTCCCCCAGGGTCAAGGGTGCATTCTTGTTACACCATCAGCGGCACTAGGTCGGCCCGGTGCAGAGTGCTGAGGCCTAATGTTATCCAATGGAGGATAGGGGGCCTCTGGTTGGTGGCTGCTTACAAGCAGGCCACTGGGTTGTGGGAGCCAAGCTCCCGGTGTTAGGCTCAGAGCAAAGGGGGATCCGGTTTAGCACACAAAGTGCACCCGCAGCGGGGAAGGGGCGGCTGGGTGCTGTTTTGACGTCGGGTGCCCTGTTGTTTTCAATGGGGATTTTCGGTTTAGGTTTTTAGCTGCAGGCTCGGTCCAGGAAGACTTCTGGGAGGAACCAACAGCTGGGCAGGTAAGTTGGAGGGCTCGGGGACGTAGGTTCACTTCGGGTTCTTTTCTCCAGGGCGCACGGCGGCTGGATGCAGGGGTGTCATTTGAGGTCAGATTTCACCTTACCGGGCCACTCACGGTTGGGGGGGTGTCCGTGCAGAGGCTGGAGGTGACGTTGGGGAGTCCTGGAGGGGTCAACCCACGGTAGACTCAGACTCTGGAGCGCTGGAGGACCTCACTGGGACCGGTGGGCCACTCGAACTCGGGCTGTAGGCATCTGGTGCAGTGGTGGTTCCAGGCGTCTGGATTCTTTGTCATCAGCAGGCTCAGAGTCTGTCTTGGGAGTTTTCGTTTGAACAGAGCTGCTGTTCACAGGAGATCCGGTCTTTGTTGAAGGCAGTCAGTCCTCCCAGGGTTCTGTAGGTTGCTGAGTGCAGGACAATGCGACTTTTGGCGCAGGGTCTCTGGAAACTGCAGAAGGGCTGGTAGGGCTAGGACAAGTCAATTGTTCTCTGCAGTCTCCTCTGCTGGGCGTCTTCTTTCGCCCTTTTTCTTCTTAGGTTGCGAGAATCTGCTTTCTTGGTTCAGGGCTGCCCCCTAAATACTGTATTTAGGGGGCGTTTTTGGGGTCTTGAGGTTAGTAGTGGGCTACTGACCCTTTGTGTGTTCACCCCACGTGGGGGAGTGGGCACAAACCCTAGTCCTGATTGGAGAGTGCCTGCCATCTGCAAGATGACGGGTACTGAAGAGTGGGCTTCACCTCCCCTTCCCCACCTGAGGGGTGGGGTTGGCAGAGGTGGGCACACCTTCTGGGCGGTGCTAATTTTTCCCACCTGCCTTCCCGCTGAAAAGGATGGGAGACAGGATGGGGGCCTACTCCTGATAGCAGGAGAGGCTGGGGGTCGCATTACAAAGGCACAAGGCCTTTGAAGCTCCCCTGCCACAGTTGGCTTTTTCTGGCCTGGGGGAGGTGTGAACACCTCCGCCCAGGAAAGGCTTTGTTTCTGGGCTCAGGGAGGGAAGGCTCCCACCCCAGGGGTCCAGAAACATATCTCGTGGTGGCAGGCTGGTGTGTACCAGTCAGGGAACCCACCAGAGGCTGGTCGTTGATTAAAATGCTCTAAGATGCCCTCTGAGTGCATTTTTCATTAAATCCCACACTGGCATCAGTGTGGGTTTAATGTGCAGAGACGTTTGATACCAAATTCTCAGTTTTCAGTAAAGCCATTATGGTACTGTGGAGTTCGTAATGGCAAACTCCCAGCACCATATACTCTTAATGGCAGTACTGTACTTACAATGTCTAAGAATTGACTTAGACACTGTAGGGGTACAGGGCTCATGCACCTGTACCCTCACCACTGGTATAGTGTGCCCAGCTAGAGGGGTGGCTGATCTATGCCAGGGCAATGGGTTGTAGGCATGGCACACAGAGATGTGTGCCATGTCGACTCTTCACTTTGTTCTGCACCAAAACACGCAGCCTGCAAAGGCAGTGTGTGAGTGTAAAGGTACAGGGCCTCTAAGGGTGGCACAATAAGTGCTGCAGCCCTTAGAGGCCTTCCCTGGTCACAGTGCCTTGGGTACCTGTGGTACAATTTACCAGGGGCTGACCTGTGGCCAGAGAGTGCCAATTGGGGGTACAAGGTACAGTTTTTGGGAAAGAACACAGGCCCTGGGAACCTGATTGGCAGGGACCCAGGGCACATCAAGTCAAAGTGCATCAGTAGTCTGGCAAAAAGTGGGCGGGTTACTGCAACAGAAACCCAGCTTCCTACACCCGTCCATATGCAAATCAGTCTTGGCCCTTTTCCTTATATGAAAAGTCAGGCTAGCTTGAATCCAGTGGCACAACAAGCAAGGGACCCACATCTGGGCATACCCATCCCAATTGGAGCGAAAAGTGTTATGTCAACAAATGATGGACAGTTTCAAGCTAGCCTGGCTGATGAGGGCTGATGCCCCAACACCGGTCCCAGGATGCTTATTTTCCGGTCCAGGGAGGACCTGGCCTGGCAGTTCGGGCTGGACTGTTCCCATGGGGAACAGGGTCAAGGCTGGTTTGCATATGGCTGGGTTCAAACTGGAATGGAGTGGTGAGCAAAATGATGATGGATTAAACCCAGATCTGTGACTGGGGTTGAATGTTTGACAATGTTCAACATTCTGTCCATCATCTTTTTGTGTTGCATTTTTAGCCTGTGTGGAAAGGGTATGCCCAGACATGGATCCCACGCTCACTACACCACCGGTTTCAAAATAGCCTGACTGATGAGGGATGATGCCCCAAAACCAGTCCCAGGATGCTTGTTTTCCGGTCCAGGGAGGACCTGGCCTAGCAGTTCGGGCTGGGCTGTTTCCATGAGGAACAGGGTCAAAGCTGATTTGCATATGGCTGCTTCCAAACTGGAATGGTGTGGCGAGCAAAATAACGATGGATTAAACCCAGATTTTTGACCGAGGGAATAGCTTCTGATTTCCAATTGGCCAAAATTAATGAACTAGCCACCAATGCTGCAATAAAGACTAATTGGCGCGGAGATATCTACATCCTAGAGGGAGTTGCTGCAAAGCTAAGAAATGCTGCATGCATTTTTGGAATGATGTTATATCCACGTTTTATGCTTAATTTAGCAAACACACCTAGCCAAAAATCCTTAAGTTACTTGCATGTAAATATCATGTGCAACCAATCTCCACTTGCCTGTTTGCATCTGAAGCAGCAAGACTCTGCCTCTGGGTACATTTTTCGAATTTTAACTGGAGTGTAATATAGTATCCATTTACTAAAGAAACCATCCTTCTGAAATGGACAGCACGCAGTGTCTTCTGATTCAAAAGATTATACAGCTGCCATTGATCCACCCGACACCCTGTTGAATCAATAGACTGTAGCAGCTCCCTAATCAATATCTCACTCTGCTTTGGCTGCAGTTGTCTATACCAATTGCCTATTCCTTGTAGTTTAGTGTAAAAATAGGCTTTTCCACGTCTATCTCCAAAGCATCCAACACTTGGTCTATAACCCGAACAAACATTTTGAACCTGAATAAGGCTATAAGCCAAGGATCAACCTATTTTAGGATTAATCTCCATCAGTTTCTTCCACCTGATAATTTCACCATTCGAATAGAAATTGTGCCTGAACAAAACGAATGGAAATGCATAGAAGTGACAGGATACTCCACTTGAGAGTGTCAGGGTGGCTTCTGAGGGCATGGAGGAGGCTGTTGCCCATAGTGGATTTGCAGAACAGTCTGGTCTGTATCCTTTCATCCACAATCACTATCCTGACATCCAGATATTCAACAGAGGTCTTGCTCATGGTGCAGGAAATGACAATGTTGTGAGTTTTGTCATTGAGTTTAGCAACAAACTTGATTGCCATTTCAAATGATGCACAGGTCATCAATGCCACATCACAGCCTGTTCACATTCAGGGTAGGCATCAGGTTAATTGAAAATACTCTCCTCCTACCATCCTAGGAAGAGGTTAGCAAAACTAGGAGCACAGCATGTCCCCATCATGGTTCCATGGAATTTGTTTCTATAGGGAACCATCAAAGAGCAAAATGTTGTCAGACAGGCCGTGCCTAATCATACCTAGGATAATCTCGGTATGTGTGAGATACCTAAGGGATCGGGCCAGCACAAAATGCTTGCAAGCCTGGATCCCATCTTTGTGGTCAATGATGGTATACAATGAATAGAAATCCAAAATGAGCAAGATATAATCTTTCTCCCAATGGATGCCCTTGAGCTTACCAAGAAAATCATTGGTATCTCTCAAGTGGGATGGAAGGCCTGTGACAAACTGTATGGATGTATGGGTGGATGATTGGTTGTATAACTGAGACCATGTCAATAAAGCTGCTTCTGAATTTCTCTGCGACAACAACATGGGCTCTATATACCATAACAACTTATGCTTCAACATGGACAGGATATATTGAAAAGACGGTGGGGATAGTGAAAATGAACTCAGACAGATTGCAATTGCTAAAAACTGTATTATAGAAGTATTAATGGTAAGAGCTATCGATAAAGCTACAATATATAAGGAAAATGTATATGAATTAAATGAACAGGTGGGACATCAGTTGGCGGTACGAACTCGAGAACAAAGCACTGCTAACTTTATTAAGGGTATTCGGGATCCAGAAGCTGGGTTAAAGACAGATCCCGACGCAATTAGAACTGCATTTCAAAAATATTATCAGGATCTGTATAAGGATACTGATATACCACAGGAATCAATCAAGGAATATATTGATAAAGACAGATTTGTTATATTAGAGAGTAATGACGTAGAAAGTATGGATGTTATTCCGCAATGGGAAGAAATTCTTCTCGCATTAAATAGTCTCGCTCCAGGTAAAGCGGCTGGAATGGATGGGATTCCCGCCGAATTTTACGTTAAATTCTCCCCACAAATAAAAAATATACTGGTAGAGCTGGTCGCACATATATTTCAGGGGGGACGACCTCCGGGATCTTGGTCCATGGCCAAAATCGTGTTTTTTTTTAAAAAACATAAAGATTCTACGGAACTCGGGTCGTACCGCCCTATCACATTAATAACTGGTGATTCTAAAATCTATTCCAAGTTATTGGCTACACGATTAGCCCAGAACATACATAAAATTGTATCGGTACGGCAGCATGGGTTAATTCCCGGCAGGGCGACTACCGACCATATCCAGAGGGTAATTTCACTGTTTGACTGGTCTGAGGTAACAGGAGACCCTATGGCACTTATATTATTAGACGCCAAAAAGGCTTTCGATAGGGTCTCCTGGAAATATCTCTGGGCAGTCATGGCAAGGTGTGGTATAGGGGAACCCTTTATCAAAGCGGTACAGATGCTGTATCGGTATCCATCCGCCGTTGTCATGGTGAATGGATCAATATCAGAACCATTGCCTATCACCAGAGGGACAAGGCAGGGGTGCCCGTGTTCACCTCTTTTATTCGCTATATATATCGATCCATTCATCCGGAGATTAGATAACAATGTATTGATCCCACCTGTTTGGATAAGAGACCAAGCCACAAAAATGCTTGCATACGCAGATGATATTGCGTTGGTTACTAGTGACCCAGGGAATGCAATTGGGGTGATTGAAGAAGAAGCTAGGATCTTCGGTGAGATATCCGGTTACAAATTAAATCAAAGCAAAACTCAAATTATTCCTAACAGCAAAATCAAGATGACTGATATCCGAGTAACAGAGAAAGCCATATATCTCGGCGTTAGCATAACCGCCAAAATAGGGAATCTAGTTAATGATAATATTGCTCCACTAATGCAACGTACAAAAAAAGATATGATTCGCTGTAATAATCTCCATCTATCTATCGGAGGTCGGTGCAACTTGATTAAAATGCTTTTTTGCCTAGATTTTTATATTTTTTAGATCAATTTGTTTGGAATTTCCACCGCAATTATTTAAAGACATGGATAGTATGTTTTCTAGATTTTTATGGGGGTATAGGAAACCACGAAGAGCACTACGAACCATTACTTTACCTAAAGATAGAGGGGAATGGCATTGCCTAATCTTAAATTATATTATTGGGCCACCATATTGAAATACTGTATTAATTTACTATTTAAGACAGATGCCAGTAGTGTAGGGAATATTCTAACACCGCAAGAGTTGCTATTAGGAAATGAATCTAGAGAATGTTTATGGCGTCATGTGAATGATAGTTACTTTAAAAAAGTTAGATTTAAGTCTATATTCGGTATCTATAAGGCTTGGAATTTTATCCGTAAATTAGTGGGTATCGGACGATTATCTTACTATACCCCAATTTATAACAATAGTAATCTTCCCGGGATCTTTAACGACATATGTATGGAAAGATGGGTATCGAACGGGATTACACAACTTGGATGTTTTTATACGATTTCAGGACTGAAATCTTTTGGGGAATTACAGTCGGAGTACAATCTAGATCATCGGGATTTCTTTAAATTCCTTCAAATTCGGGATTTTCTTTTGAAGAAGGGTGGGGGGGGACTTAAATTCCAAATAGTTCAGATAATGGAGAATTTGTCTAAAAAGACTGATATAAAAATTGGAGAAATTTACGAATTATTGAACATCTGTAATCCAGATGATTTGGATAAATATATAATGAAATGGCAGGCTAAACTTGGGGTCTCGGCTGAAACTGTCCACCACTCCTTCATAAAATATCAGTCCTGTTTAATGTCTATTAAGTTACAGGCTCAATATTATAAAACCTTTTTTTTATACTATACTCCCTATAAAATTGCTAAATGGGGGACGGGGAAAGGAACTACATTTCCTAGATGTGCATTAGCCGAAGCTGACAGCATACATTTATTCGCTTCCTGCACAGTATTAACAAATGTATTGAATGATATTTCAGCCTTTCTATCAGAAGTATTTAACGCAAGAGTAGAAATTCTCATTGATGAGATTATGTTAGGTGTATCCAATATTGACCGACCAAAATATATGCGAAGGCTGATATTTGTCGCTATGGCGGTCTTTAGATTATGTATTGCGTCAGCATGGCTGGACACAAACTCACCCGTGTTTCAACAGTGGAGAGCCCGATTACTGGCAACCTGTAGTTTAGAGGTAGCAATATATAAAAGAAAGGGTTGTGGTAAACGTAAAAAAGGACTGGCAATATGGGATCCGCTATTGCAATGGTCACAAAGACAAATAGACAATACTTAATTAATACATGTTAAATTTCTAATATAGACTCGAATTGTCTAGGCCTTTGTATTAAGTGAAATCTCTTTTATGTCTTTTCTCTTTTTTCTCTTTTTTTCCTTTTTTTCTTTTTTTTTCAACTATAATACTCATGATGATACGGAATGAAATGAAATATTGTTTGTATTTGGTAATACAGGGCAGGGCTGAGCTCTGGGTGGGGTGGAGGGTGGGTTATTTGCGGGGGTGTAAATGTAAAAGTCTTTAATAAAGAGTTTAAAAAAAAAAAAAAGAAAAGACGGTGTCCATTTCACAGGCAACAGGGTGTTCTTCAACAGCTTAAAAGACTGCATCTTGTTCTATGTGTAATTATCATCTACACACCATAAAAACAAAGGCTTTTTTCAGTACCAACCTTTGTCCCAAACACTGATTCCGTTTTTGTTTTCAAATCTGTTTTTCTATTTTCTCACTCAGATCCGCAGTTCTGCTGTGGATCCTCTGCCAAATAAAAGATCTGCTCTCTGTTTTGCAGGTGGATCTGTGGCATATCTAAAGGTCCATCCCCAAACAAAAGCACACATTCAATGCAAAACAACAACACATTTAATACAAATACATCCTATTACAATTTATATACCTGTATCACTGCCTGTGTGTGAGTAGCTGTGTAAGCTACTGTGTGGGTGTGTCAGGGGGTATATAGGTGTGTGAGTGGGTGTGTTAGTAAATCAAATCAAATCAGGGTGTGTTAGTAGCTGTGTGGGTGTATAACTGGGTGTGAGACTGACTGTGTGAGTAGCTTTATAGTGCCTGTGTGGGTTTGTGAGTGGTTATCTTGATCGGTGAATGAGTGTGTAAGTGGTTGAATGGGTATATGAGTAGGTGTGTGAGTATCTGTATGGGTATATGAGTGGTTTTCTGGGTCTCTGTGTGGGTGTGTGAGTGACTGCATGGTTGGGTGTGTGATTGTATGGCAGATGGTGTATGAGTGGGTGTATAAGTGGCTGTGTGGGTCTCTGAGTGGAATGTAAGTGGCTGTATGAGTATGTTAGTGGGTATGCCTTTGGATTTGATGTATGGGTGTGTGAGTGGTTGTGCCAGTGGCTGTATGGGTCTGTCAGTGGGTGTGTAAATGGCAATATGGTTGTGTATGTGGGGTGTGAGTGTCTGAGTAGGTCTGTGAGTGGGGGTGTGAGTGGTTCTCTGAGTCTCTGAGTGGATGTGTAAGTGACTCTATGGGTGTGTGAGTGGGTGCATGGATGTGTAGGTGGGTGTGTGAGTGGTTGTGTGGGTGTGAGAGTGTGTGATTGGGTATGTGAGTTGGTGTATGTGTTCTTTGATTGGGGTCTGGATGCATTGATCCAGTGTGGATTCATATGGGGCAGTAAGTGAGTATCTGTTAGGGTGTGTGTGTGGGTGTGTGAGTGGTTGTGTGAGTTTATAAGTGGTCGCGTAAGTGTGTGATGGGTGGGTGTATTATTGGTTGTTTAAGTGACTGTGTTGGTCTGTGAGTGGGTGTATGAGTGGGTCTCTGAGTCTCTGAGTGGATGCATCAGTGGCTGTATGGGTGTGTGAATGACTGTATAGGTGTGTGAGTGGGTGTATGGATGTGGGAGTGGTTGTGTGGGGGTGTGAGTGTGCGTGAGTGGGTCTGTGAGTGGGTATATGTGTTCTTTTAATTGGGTATGGATCTGCAGATCCGCCACACAGATCAACATGAGGTTGCGTCGATGTGGATCCAAGGATCTGCGTTCATGCAAAAAAAGATTTTCCTACAATTTCTTCCCCATGAGTGGTCCCTTGCAGACACCTCTATTAGTCCCATGGTTTTGGGACTCTATCTTGACCCCTTATATCCTATTTCAAATTTATTTCCCCCCTGTGAACTGTGCACCGATTATCAAAATGGCAGCCACAACTTTTCGCTCCTGTTGCTGGCAGCCAATCACAGCATTACTGTTGGTGCATGGATTTTTCTTTAATAACTAGACAACTACTGAACAGATTTAAACCAAATTACAAAAAGTACTTTTTCTAGACCAAGATGTAGTTATCTATAAAATTAGTTGTAGTTCGGTTTAGAGGTTCGGGCTGTAGTTGCGTCTAAAATCCCTATGGGAAATTGCATGGGGAAAATGCGTTTTGGGCCCCCTTTTTCTCAGTCACTGCTTGCTGAATCACCACAAAACTTTCCAGACAGCAGCTGACGTGTGTGTTAAACTTGTTTTTAAATTTTCGGGTAGATTCATCAAACAGAGCCAAAGTTATTAGCAACAAAATATGATTTTCCTATGGAAGCTAGGTCTACACACACACACACACACACACACACATATATATATATATATATGTATGTATGTATGTATGTATGTATATATATATATATTCACTGAAAAAACCATAGGTTTCAGGGACGTTATA
The DNA here is from genome assembly GCA_963921515.1 of Calotriton arnoldi. Lineage (NCBI taxonomy): Eukaryota > Metazoa > Chordata > Amphibia > Caudata > Salamandridae > Calotriton > Calotriton arnoldi. The sequence goes on along the minus strand of CAWUFW010013784.1, from coordinate 6,830 downwards.
GTTAGTTGGACATTTCTCTTCTACAAAACCATAGAAATTGCCCCGTTATAGTTAGTTCAGCTAACTATAACTCGCGCACCCACAATGCACTTCTGATGATGTCACATATTACATCATTCATGACATGGTCAGTGACATCACTGATGACATCACTGATGACACCTCAAATGACATCACTGATGACATCATCCACGTGAAAATCTGATGCACCTCCTCACACCCTAATATAACCTTTGATACACCCACTCTAAAATGCAGACTACCATTTTCGAAACCATGGACACACCAATACCAGTTACTACATACGCACTCACTGATTCCAAGGTCTACACACACATCCACTCATTCACCTATAAAGTCACTCATACATGCAGTCACTCATCAATACAACAGTATCATAAGCATTCATAGACCTATACAGACACTCACACACCACCACTCATCCATGGAGTTACTCACACAGCTACTCAGTCATGCAAAGAATCAATCACACTTCCATTTATTGACCTAAACAGTTATACACACACCACATCACTTATTAAAACAGAAACAAACGCATACTTACTCTCTTATACAATCACTGATACAAGTACACACTCATCCATACAGCCACTCTCACATTCACTGACTCTCACGTATAGTCATTTATATACTCCAGCTCTCACATACACTGCCTTTTACATATGTAGTTACTTGGACATGTACCACTGAGACATCCATTCTCTCACCAACACACCCATACACACACTCACCCACACATACAGCTGTTTGCACATGCACTCTTGAACCCATACACCCAGTGAATCAACCACTCACACATCTATGCACAGAGTCACACACCTCCCACCTACCCACACACACACTCAGGCAACCAATCAATAGCCCATATAGACACTCATGTAGCTACTGACCAACCCATCCAGCAGCTTACACAACAACAGACAGACTGATACAGACATTCACACAGTTTAGTCACTAACCCATGCATTCAGTAAGACATATGTAATCACTTACTTAAACAGTCAGTCACGCACCTACTAAATCCTCCATCCAGACACTTATACACCCACTCATTGTTCAATACACCTTGGCATATATATAATACATATTTAAACTTTAAAGAAACACACAGTCACTGGATGATGTCATCAGTGATGTCATTTGAGATGTCATCAGTGATGTCACTGACCATGTCATGAATGATGTAATATGTGACGTCATCAGAAGTGCATTGCGGGAGCAGCGAGTTATAGTTAGCTGAACTAACTATAACGGGGCAATTTCTATGGTTTTGTAGAAGAGAAATGTCCAACTAACTATAATGTCTCTGAAACCTATGGTTTTTTCAGTGAATTTCAAAGGTTTTTTAAATGCTAATTTCTAACTATAACGTCCCTGAAACCTATGGTTTTTTCAGTGAATTTCAAAGGTTTTTTAAATGCTAATTTCTAACTATGACATACCAGTCGCGTTTCCAGAGTGGTGGAGAAAGGTGAGCGTGGCCTCCGAAACACCTCTTAGCAATCCCACTGTGTGGTATTTACTGGAGGTAACAGGAGGAGTAGTTAGCCCCCAACGTCAACCCTGGGGACCAACTATCCCTTTTATTACCACCAGTAAGTCCCACACAGCAGGATTGCTAACTTCTTATATCAGGCCCCGCCCCCTCCCTGAACCACTGTGCAAATGTGCCCCCTAGCACGTTGTAAGTTGGGGGATTAAGTCCCCTTGAATCCTGAGGGTCCCTGGGGGCCAAGTAGCCCACCAGGTACCTCCAGGAAGTGGCACAGAGCTGCGTTGCAGAGAGGTGTTCCGAGGCCACACCCCTTTTTAAACCTCTCTGCAACGCAGCTCATGGGCGCTTACTGGAGGTACCTGATGGGCTAGTTGGACCCAAGGGACCCTCAGGATTCAAGGGGCTTTAATCCTCCAAATTACAACGCGCCAGAGGGCCCGTTTGCACAGTGGTGCAGGGAGGTGCCGAGGCCTGATGTGACAAGTGTGCAAACGTGCCCTGTGGCGTGTTTTAAGTTGGGGGATTAAGTCCCTTTGAATCCTGAGGGTCCCTGGGGGCCAACTAGCCCACCAGGAACCTCCAGTAAGCGCCACAGGGCTGCGTTGCAGAGAGGTGGTCCGAGGCCACGCCCCTTTTTACACCTCTCTGCAACGCAACTCTGTGGTGCTTACTGGAGATACCTGGTGGGCTAGTTGGACCCCAGGGACCCTCAGGATTCAAGGAGACTTAATCCCCCAACATAAAACACGCCACAGGATGTGTTTGCACACATGTCACATTAGGCCCCGCCCCCTCCCTTCACTACTGTGAAAACGCGCCCCGTGGCGCGTTTTAAGTTGGGGGATTAAGTCCCCTTGAATCCTAAGGGTCCCTGTGGGCCAACTAGCCCACCAGGTACCTCCAGTAAGCGCCACAGAGCTGCGTTGCAGAGAGGTGTAAAAAGGGATGTGGCCTCAGACCACCTCTCTGCAATGCAGCCTTGTGGCGCAAACTGAAAGTACCTGGTGGGCTACTTGGCCCCCAGGGACCCTCAGGATTGAAGGGGAATTAATTCCCCAACTTACAACGCGCCAGGGGGTGCGTTTGCTGAGTGCTACAGGGAGGGGGCGGGGCCTCCGGCGCGATGCCGGCTTTTGATATTATTTTTTTTTTGTAGAAGGGGGGCTGTGTGGCCCCCCTATTTTTACAATATTTGGGGCCCTGAGGACCCCATCCCCCAGGGCCTGACCCGTTTTTTGTTTTTTTTTAAACGGGAAGGGGTCCGCGCGGCCCCCCTCCCAAGGCCGATTTCGGCCCCGGGGACCCCATCCCCTGGGGCATGGCCAGAATTATATATTTTTTTTAAATAATATTTGGAGGGGGGCCGCGTGGCCCCCCTCCTATGGCCAATTATGGCCCCGGGGACCCCATCCCCCGGGGCCGGCCTTTGCTTGTTTTTTTATTTTTTTTATTTTTACTTATTAGGGAGGGGGGCCACGTAGCCCCCCTCCCGGGCCACTCCTGGCCCCAGGGACCCCATCCCCCGGGGCCTGGCCTGTCCGTTGGGGACCGTGGGGGGAGCCCCAATGCCCCCACGGTCCCGCCGGCTCCCCGTGTCCTGCGGGAGCCGGCATTGCTTTTCCACACGGGGAGCTGCTGACATGCAGCTCCCCTTGTGGAAAAGCAATCTGCTTTGGATTTTGAAAGCGAGAGCAGGTTTCCTGCTCTCACTTCCAAAATCCAAAGCAGAGTTTGTAATGACAGGGCGGGAGCCGCACGGCTCCCACCCTGCCATATCAAACAGCAGTGTCCCGGGGGTGGGCACCCCGGGACACTGCAGGAGCTGGCCTGGGGGGTGGCGGTCCCCAGGGCCATCAAGGACTCCAGGAGGGTGCCGCGCGGCCCCACTCCCTACCATTGCAAAGCCCCGGGGAGGTGTTGGTCCTCGGGGGTCCGTAACGGACCCCCACATTTGCATACTTAGTGCCCCGGGGAGGTGGTGGTCCCCGGGGCGTGTGGGGGCTACGTGCCCCCCGCGTTTTTATCATCAAAGCCCCGGGGAGGTGGTGGTCCCTGGGGCTCGGGGGTCCGTAAAGGACCCCCACATTTGCATACTTAGTGTCCCGGGGAGGTGGTGGTCCCCGGGGCGTGTGGGGGGGCTCAAGCCCCCCCCCCCAGAGATTTTTTTTTTTTTTAAATAGAGCCCTGGGGAGGGGGCAGTCCCCGGTGCTGCCGGGGGCTGCGTGCCCCCCGCAAAACATAAATGAAGCTCCGGGGAGGTGGCGGGCCCCCGCTATACATTTCCTGCATGCCCCAGGACCTGGCTCACCCGGGGGCTTAAAAATAACCAAGCGCTGGAGCGCCAGCTTCGTTTTTTTATTATTTTATCGGCAGGATTCGCGCACCCAGCGCGAATTCTGCCGTTTTTAAAAAACAAAAAATGCTTTTTTGGGCCCTGGGGGTCCCTGTGGGACCCCCTGAGCAGGCCTAGGGGGTCGGGGTGTTTCTACCCTGCCCCCTTTTCTTGTATTTACCTTTGTTTCACTGTTTTCTTGTGACTCGGTTTGTGACATCCTGAAAAATCAGTTAACCTCTGAGCTATGAAATTCATTCTCATAACTAGGATAAAGACTTCCATTGTGAAATTCATGCAAATGACCCATAATTAAGCTTATGATGAACAAAGTATATAGTACATTCCCAAAGTCGTAAAAGGTCAATATATGTGTATGATGTATCCCAATTGGGAATTATGCTAGAATAGCTTTAGGAGTCAAGTAAAAATTTATATAAACCCCCAGTGGGCAATACATGGCCAAACATACACACAGGGAATCTATGATATGAGTATTGGTTAGTAGAATAATGTATAAAGCTCAGATTGAAAATAGTCTTAGTTATAACTGAGAAAAACAGTCAAAACCAATAATGTGCTATTAGTGCTAAAACCAAACCAACACCAAATGTGTCTGAGTGTTTGTAGGAAGGTGGAATCTGACTATATGGTTGCCCCCACTTTTTTTATGGTGTTTTGCTGGTTTATGACTTAGTTGGACTGGGACCCTGCTATTCAGGGCCCCAGTCTATCTGCTCTCTCTAAATGACATGGAGTGCACTCTAGGTGCACTAGTGATTGGATACTGTGGTGCCTTATGAGTCCCTAGTATATGGTTCCTTAGGTGCCAAGGGCATAGGTACTTCACAGGCCTACCAGGGGCTGCAGCATGTGTTATGCCACCCCTGGGAAGCAGTCTAAATCTGACACCACAGGCCTGCTACTGCAGCCTGGGTGAGGTGGTGCTAGCACTCCTCACTGAGATATAGGTTTCCTATATCTCTCCTGCACACACATATAAACCTATCAGTCACCCCTAAGGCAGGCCCTATCAATCCTGAGGGCAGGGTGCTTGGCTTCTATGTGAGGGGGTGCCTCTGCATGAGCAGGGCCCCTCTGCAGTTCTCAGAGTCCATTCTCTGGTGCTGTTTGTGGATGCGGTTAAACCATATACTATTTAAGTGCATTATATCCTCGTGGTAAATGCTAACTTTGGAATGGCTGCATCAAAACATGTCGTGTTTGGTGTCAAACATCTTGGAATACTACCCCCCGCCAATCTTGGCGGCGGGGGTAGCATTCCACCCTTCTAGAGGGATAAGACATGTACCTGCTGTGGAAACGCGGTAGAATCCTAAAGAGCCCTGGCATCACAAAATGGATGCCACCAGTCACAGACACTGGGCTGCCCTCCTGCTGATGACCGAAACTCGCAGTGGAGGAAGCCCAACAATAGGCATCCTGTCACAGGGAGGTGTAACCACCTTCCAGACAGGGTTTAGTGTATTGGGGCTGGGTGGGTGCACTCTTAGAGTGCTTTGAAGTCCTGCACTGGGGGAGCAGAAGGCTCCTCTGTGCATATGCCAGTTCAAACCAGCTCAGGGACTACCTGCCCCTGCTCTGGCGCGAAACTGGACAAAGGGAAGTGGTGTAGCCACCCCCTCCCTTGACCCTCCCATAGGTGGGGTCATAGAGTTAGTCCATCCCCTCTTTTAGTATAAGAGGGGGAACCTTGCCATTGCAAAGCAGATAACCCCTGGACGACGCTCTACAGAAGAATCCTGGCCCTTCGACATTCCACTACCTTTGGAAGACAGAAGAATCTCCCTTGGAGTCAAGGAGTGACTCCCTGCTTGGCAGGCACCAAAACGACAACGACGGTCGCAGACTACGCCGCTCCCGCCGGAGTCCGAAGTCCCTGCAGCCCAAGAAGTGGATTTCCTGACCTCTCCCAGGCCATCGTGAGTCCCCAGCGAAGCTGAGGCAAGTGGACCCCACGAGTAACGAGGAACCGCGACCCCTGGGTACCGTGCACTATTGTCGAGTGCAACCCCTTCACAACATTCTACGAACTTGTGCTTTGGACCACGTGTGGTCCCGACCTCCAGCAGAAATCCCTCCGAAGATCAGAGGCCTACACCATCCCGAGTGACCGTGGGCCCCTGTTGAGTGATTCCGCCCGAGGTGTCTTCGCGATCCCTTGCCCGCCGGCTTGTGGGTCCCCAGAAGACTTCTTAAAGAAACCAAAGGGCTCCCCTGGTTGCTCCAGGCCTGCCCTGACTTACCCTCGCTGGGTGAGTCCCTCAGACCTTGCTGGTCTGTGCCATCGACTTTTCTTCATCTCCCCGAGACTTGCTGCTGCCAAGGCTTGTTGGCTCCTATCGAGTTGCCGACACCGCAGTCAGCTGCAGACGTCGAGGGACACACCGAATCCAGCTCCTGGTCGCCGCCGACACCTCCTGGACCACGTGGCTGAAGAGTCAAGGCACCCGCAACCGACCTGAATCAACCGACGACGGTGGGCATCCATCTTCCTTGCCCCGGGTCACTGCCTAGTGACTTTGAACACTGTCCCCTTTGCTTTCAGGTCATCCTTCTTCAGAATCCAGGCTTGGATTCCACCGGACACTTCTTCAGCTCCCGCAAGCAGCAAGTCTTCTTTGTTCGCCATTGAAAACGACGCCGCGACCCGACACCAAAGGACACCTGTGCACCCGGCTTCCTGGGTGAGGTAACTCCAGCACTACGGTGCTCCTGTGGGTGTGGGCCCTAGAACTACTTACCCTGTAAGTGACTTGCTTGTAGGTTCTCCCGAAGTATCCTAAAACTCTTTATTTCCAACCGCGACTTGCCCCATTGAAGTCAACGGCGATCCGCGCCTGTGTATCCACACTGCACGCGTCCCCCGTGGGTCCTTTACTTACCTGCCTTGGGTGGTTTCGTGAGGCCCCAGCACTTCTGAAGGCCCTAGGCCTTGTCTCCCTGCAAGTAGTTGTTTCT
>CAWUFW010013783.1:242321-453426 GCA_963921515.1 Calotriton arnoldi | reverse complement strand
TGCTTCCTCAGACCCAACCAACGAAATAGGCACGGACACAAGGCTGTGAAAATATGGCTTCTTTAATGGATCAGGTCACCCTCAACCCGAAGACACGAGAGACGCGTTTCGCCTGCGCAGCAGGCTTTATCAATCTGAATAGCGCCCTCTTGCAGTGAATATAAATAGTATTTCCCTCTTGAGGCAATAATAAACACTGAAAAAATACTTTTCAGATAAAATGCATCCATTTACATAAATGTGCACAATATGCTAATTTCACAGCTATCATAGAAGGTAAACACGACATCTATATGTATATGATATGCAAAATGCTGAAATCATACAATGTGGTTTCACCTTGGTACTAAAAGCACAGGTACAAACAAATGCACATTAAAAAATGTCTAACATCCTCCTCAAAGGAAACATACTGCTATAGAAACATGCAGCGCTAATCACTCGTGTAATTTTGCCATTATCTTCAACACTCAGTGTGTAATCGTAGTTAAAAACAAAAAGACGCTGCAGCAAGTCATAAAATTGTTTAGACCCAACCGTTAATGTTGTTTAGCCCAGATCGTGAGAAGAATCCCCAGTAGTTGAACACCGTCCTCAACTCTCCAGAAAGTGACTATAATTGCTGGCTGAAGATATTAAGAACTGCCATAAACCACCCGAAGACAGGACAAATGTAAACGTGCCACCAGGACTGGACAGAGGTTGAATCATAGTTGAATGCCAGAAATATCACTTCTGCAGCGCGTGCCTGTGTTATATTTGGGACTATCACTCCCATGATGCATCTGGGCCATAACATGTGGAGTAGCGGTTCATAGGCAAAAATGTTCATGAGAGAGTCAGGGTTATCAGCAAAATGCTACGGGGTCCAAAGGCAAAACATCGATATGACGAGCAATACAATATCATATCCTAAAGATTAGGGTCTCAATGTCAATAATGTGCCAGCAGCGCCGGTCATGATTCAATCAGGCACATAGTCAGGGTCGAGGGGACCGGTAAATTAAAAAGACACGAATATGCCCAACAGTCCTCACCGCTTCTGCGTCGGCATCCGCGGTGCCCGGTCACCAGAGGGCACCAGTCTTTCAGGCAAGGCATTTCTAGCAGGGGAAATGCTGACCCTGTGCTGGCAGTTGAAAAACCGCCCGCTCCAGGATCATAAACTCCCCACGCTGTCATCCCTGTTCCTCTTCCTGGTTACTCCTCTGGGGGCTCACCCTCAGCACTTCCGTACTCCTCCATTTTCCTGCGGTCACAGGGAGAGCCACAAACGACCAGTGTTCCGTAAACAGCGTTTGAAACCGCTAACGCTGAATTGAATGGACAACCAATCCTGCTTCCTCAGACCCAACTAACGAAGTAGGCACGGACACAAGGCTGTGAAAATATGGCTTCTTTAATGGATCAGGTCACCCTCAACATACTGCTATAGAAACATGCAGCGCTAATCACTCGTGTAATTTTGCCATTATCCTTCAACAAAACATCCCCAGTTGAAGACGCACTCGAAAAGCAGATGAATTCCAATGATTCTTTTAATAAAAGGAAACTGGCATTTTCATTCAGATGCATTTCATTGCCTTACGCGTTTGAGAGCACAGCTCCTTGGTCACAGGCTCCATGATACTGCACAGAAATGGTGAAAAGGCACTCCCCCTCTGCATGTCCATTTAATTAGCCCTCAGTGGGGCTCACAGGTGAGTTCAACTAAGTGTTGCATGCTGGGATCAGTAGTGCACTTTCATAATTCCTTTACCTTTAGTAGGTTTCTGTGCTGTAGCAAAATGTTCTTTTAATTTAAAAGCCCTCCAGTGGGCCTCCGAGATGAAAATGTTCAGTTTATTTTTCTTTTCTGCTTTTCCACTAAGGAAGACTCGGAGTTGTTCCATGTTTTCCATGTCCTCGTGGCTCCCTAACCTTGACCTTGAGGGGTGGTGCAGTCTGCCGGTCATAAATCTTTCAACAATACATCCACAGTTAAAGACACCCTCGAAAAGCAGATGAATTCCAATGATTCTTTTAATAAAGGAAACTGGCATTTTCATTCAGATGCATTTCATTGCCTTACGCGTTGCAGAGCACAGCTCCTTGGTCACAGGCTCCATGTGATCAAGAAGCTGAGTGTTATGAAACGCGTAAGGCAAATAAATGCATCTGAATGGAAATGCCAGTTTCCTTTAAATTCATCTGCTCTTCGAGTGTGTCTTCAAACTATAGAAGTTGTGTTTGATGATTCATAGCCGGCAGTCCAGCCGGGAAGACTGCACCACCCCTGAGGGTCAAGGTGAGGGGGCCACGAGGACATGGAGCTACTCCTAGTCTTCCTGAGTGGAACAGCAGAAAAAAAGAAAATTAAACTGAACATTTTCATCTCGGAGGGCCACTGGAGGGCTCTTTAATGAAATGAACACTTTGACACAGCACAAAAGCCTACTAAAGGTAAAGGAATTTTGAAAGTGCACTACTGATCCCAGCATGCAACACTTAGTTGATTTCACCTGTGAGGCCCACTGAGGGCTAATTAAATGGACATGCAGAGGGGAGTGCCTTTTCACTATTTCCATGCAGTATCATCATGCCCGTGATCAAGAAGCTGAGTGCTTTGAAACGCGTAAGGCAAATAAATGCATCTGAATGAAAATGCCAGTTTCCTTTAAATTCATCTGCTCTTCGAGTGTGTCTTCAAGCTGGGGAAGTTTTGTTTGATGATTCATAGCGGCAGTCCAGCCGGGAAGACTGCACCACCCCTGAAGGTCAAGGTGAGGGGGCCACGAAGACATGGAACTACTCCGAGTCTTCCTGAGTGGAACAGCAGAAAAAAAGAAAATTAAACTGAACATTTTCATCTCGGAGGCCCACTGGTGGGCTCTTTAATGAAATGAACACTTTGGGCCTGATTCACAGAACTAACTTACGTCAAAAACGTAAAGTTAATACTTTTGGTATTCACAGAATACACTTACTCATTTTGGTATTCACAGAATGAACTTACTCATTTCGGTATTCGCATAAGTTAGTAGTCCTAACTTTAGGACTCCTAAATGCCTTCTGTGAATACCGAAAGTCTTAAAGTTAGGATTTTTCTCAGTTTAGGAGTAGTAAAGTTAGGACTCCTAACTTTAGGACTCCTAAATGCCTTCTGTGAATATCGAAAGTCTTAAAGTTAGGATTTTTCTCAGTTTAGGAGTAGTAAAGTTAGGACTCCAAACTTTACTACTCCTAAACTGAGAAAAATCCTAACTTTAAGACTTCGGTATTCACAGAAGGCATTTAGGAGTCCTAAAGTTAGGACTACTAACTTCTGTGAATACCGACATGAGTAAGTTCATTCTGTGAATACCAAAATGAGTAAGTGTATTCTGTGAATACCAAAAAGTACTAACTTTACGTTTTTGACGTAAGTTAGTTCTGTGAATCAGGCCCCTTGACACAGCAGAAAAGCCTACTAAAGTAATTTAGAAAGTGCACTACTGATCCCAGCATGCAACACTTAGTTGATTTCACCTGTGAGGCCCACTGAGGGCTAATTAAATGGACATGCAGAAGGGAGTACTTTTTCACCATTTCTGTGCAGTATCATCATGCCTGTGATCAAGAAGCTGAGTGCTTTGAAACACGTAAGGCAAATAAATGCATCTGAATGAAAATGCCAGTTTCCTTTAACTTCATCTGCTCTTCGAGTGTGTCTTCAAACTGGGGAAGTTTTGTTTGATGATTCATAGCCGGCAGTCCAGCCGGGAAGACTGCACCACCCCTGAAGGTAAAGGTGAGGGGGCCTCAAGGACATGGAACTGCTCCGAGTCTTCCTGAGTGGAACAGCAGAAAAAAAGAAACTTAAACTGAACATTTTCATCTCGGAGGCCCACTGCAGGGCTCTTTAATCAAATGAACACTTTGACACAGCACAAAAGCCTACTAAAGGTAAAGGAATTTTGAAAGTGCACTACTGATTCCAGCATGCAACACTTAGTTGATTTCACCTGTGAGGCCCACTGAGGGCTAATTAAATGGACATGCAGAAGGGAGTGCCTTTCCACCATTTCTGTGCAGTATCATTGCTAGACCTGGCATCCTTGGCGTGGTTTTCCCTGACTTTTTGCCTCTACCTCCTGTGTTTTTGATGCTGTGCTGGATTTCGTTTTTGCTGGCTTAGATGCTTTGGGCACTCTGCCACTGCTGATCAGTGTCAAAGTACAAGTGCTCCCTGTATAAATTGATATGGTGATTGGTTCTCCCTGATTGGCATATTTGTTTACCAGTAGGTCCCTAGTAAAGTGCACTACGTGTGCCAGGGCTGGTAAGTCAAATGCTGCTAGTGGGCCTGCAGCACTGATTGTGCCACCCACATGAGTAGCCCCAAAGAGATGTCTCAGGCCTGCCACCACAGTGCCTGCGCGCAGTTTGCTAACTGCCATTTTGGCCTGGCCAGTGTACCCACTTGCCCGGCCTTACCCTTCCCTTTTCTTACACATAGGACACCCCTATGGTAGGCCCAAGGTACCCCCTGGGCAGGGTGCAGTGTATGTAAAAGGTAGGACATGTACTGGTGTGTGTACCATGTACTGATAGTGAAATACTGCCAATTTTGTTTTTCACTATTGAAAGGCTATCTTGCCCATAGGACAGAATGGGGACTGCTGTGTAACATTTTACCAGCATATCTTTCCATAGGAGTAAGATAGAAAATTGGAGTCTAGTATCTCTGAACTCAGAATTTAATAACACATCTTTTAGTAAGGATGGTTTTTAAATTCTGTGTTTGAAAATAGCACTTTTAGAAGGTGGCTATTTTCTTGCTCAACCTTTCTGTGTGCCTCTGCCTAGTTGTGGATTGACTGTCTGACTTTGTAGTGACAGGGGCTGGGGTGGCTCCAGGAGTCTGGGTGAGTCAGCCTGGGCTGAATAGGCCAATCTGCATTTGGAGTGGTGGGAGGAGTAATACCTGTCCCTGACTAGGGCTGTGCCTGCCTTCCACAAAAGACTGGCTCCACCTCCTGCGGTGCGTCTGAAGACCCTGGCCCACATTCACAAAGGAAGAAGTTGTGCACTGGCAGAGTGCACCCAGAAATGGTTTGGACTGGGTCCAGGACCCCTTACACCTAGAGAACAAAGACTTTTGGGGTATAAATATTAGAGCTGAAACCCCTGAACTTTAGACTACTTCGTGAGCAAGAAGAACTTTTGCCAAAGAGGACAGCTGAAGAGACTGAGGAGGAGTACTGCCCTTGCTGTGTATCTGGGGCTGGCCTGCAGTTTGCTGTTTCTGCTGAAGGAGAGGACAAGGGACTTTGCTGTGTGCTGTGTCTCCCCTGCTTGCAAAAGGACTTTGCTATGTGCTGTGTCCTGAAGAAAAAGTCTCCAAGGGCCTGAGAAGAGCTGGCCTCCTGTTTTGAAGTCCCAGGGACAAAAGGACTTCACCCCCAGCTCCCCTGAACTTCCTTGCTGGGAGTTCTGACCTGCCAGGAGGTGCCTGTAACTGTGTGTGGGCCCCCGGAGGTTTACTACTGCTGTTGGGAGCTGGAAGAAACTAAAGAGAAGAAAGAAATCCTGTTCCAGTCGACGCCGCTGCTGTGATGCCACGACCTGTATCGTGGCCCGGGGAGCCGCTCATGAAGTGACCGACGCAGCGCCCGGCCTGCTCCGCAGCTCCGACACCCGCCGACGCCGGCAGTGATCGGCTGTGCCCGACGCCAGCGCTCACATCGACTCCGTCTTCGCCTGCATCTTGTTATCGCGGCGCCGATAACCGCCGAGAGTGACTCGAAAAACTTGCCGACGTCGCATCATCACCGGAACCGACATCGGCCATCTTCGACGCCATGCATTGTCACTGATATTGTTTTTCAAGGTACTGTTTGTCTGGGGGTCTGTGTGACTCTGCGCCCGACGCCGTGATCCTCGCTGGCGAAGCCGTACTTTGGATTTTGTACTGTCCTGACGTCGTGATAGCCCCAGTTGGTGCTTTTTGATTTCTACAAGCTTATTTTTGCAACAACCTTTTTAAAGACACTTTACTGAGTATCTGTATGTTGGATTTTTGTCGTTTTGGTCTTGTGTAGTTTAGATAAAGATATTTTATTTTTCTAAACCTGTGTGGTGTCCATTTGTAGTGTTATCACTGTGTTACTGTGGGTGTTGGTGCAAATACTTTACACATTGCCTCGGGGATAAGCCTGACTGCTCGTGCCAAGCTACCAAGGGGGTGAGCAGGGGTTATCTAGAGTGTGTATCCCCCTTACTCTGACTAGAAGCAAGGGTCCCGATTTGGACAAAGGTACCTACCTCTGCCAACTAGAGACCCCCATTTCTACCATTGGTGGTCAGCGGTGGGGATTTGAACTTGTATTAGTACTTGACCAACAGTGATTGGTGTACATCACTAGTTAGCGCAGACCACTACGCAGCCACATACTGTATTTTGTTTTTGGTTCTATTTTTGAGTGACCCTTAAAAGCATCATGACTCAGAATGGTAAAGCAGCAAGTGAGAAGGCAGAATTGGAGTTTCACATTGAGGATTTGTATTCCTACAAAGTAGATCAACTCAAGCAATTTTGCAAATATTTTGGATGTCCCATGAGGAGCAGCTCTAAGAAGGATGAGCTGCAGAAAGCCTTAAAGGCCTGGTGGGAGGCCAAAGAGGCGGAGGGGACAGATGATGCAAATGGGGAGGAGAATGCGCAAGGGGATGGTTTCAGATCACAGGATCTGCCTGTGGGCAGACCAGCCTCCAGGGCTGGCAGCAACCATTCCAGTAGAGGCTTCTCCCCAGAGGAGTTACAGGAGAACCAAAGGGTCATAGAGCATGAGCTGGAAGTTTTGAAACTCAAGACTCAGGCAGAGGAAAGGAAGTTGCGACTTGAGAGCGAAAAGAGAGCAGAGGAGAGCAAGAGCGCTCTCGCTTTGGAAGAAAGAAAAATGCTTTTGGCTCATGAGTTGAGCATGAGGGAACTGGACATTAAGGCCAAACAAGCGGAGTCCAGTTCAAATGGTGGCAGCGCACAGCCAGTGCAAGCGGGTAAGGTGTACATACCCAAAGATTTAGTGCAAAATTACCAAAGGGGTGTGGATATTTATGCATGGTTTGAGTCATATGAGCTTGCACTAAAGATGAATGAGGTACCTGGGAAGTACTGGGGGTGGGCCTATGGAAACACTTTGAGGCTTCTAGGAGGGACGTCTTACCACCCTTAGAGCGGGCGGTACCCTTACCTATGCCAATATGAAGCAGGCCATATGCCTCAAGTATGGGCTCACCCCAGAACAGTACAGACAGAAGTTCAGGAACTTCAAGAAGCATGATTCAAGTACTTGGGTTGAGTGTGTGAATTTGTACATGCGTGCACTGAAAGGTTGGATAAAGGGCAGCAAGGTAACTGATTATGAGGGGTTGTGCCACTTAATTAGTTGGGAGCACTTGAGTAGTCTATGTGTTCCAGAGCTGCGGCATGCATCTTTTGGATAGTAAGCTAACTGATCCCAGGGAGCTTGCTAAGGAGGCAGACCGCTGGGTCAGCACCAGGGTCCACAAGGGGATTGTGTGTACCACAGCCAAAGGTGGGCAGGGTCCCTAGCAGAAAGGTGGGGAGGACAAGGGTAACCAAAAGGAGTTCTCTAAAGGGCCCCAAAACAGTTCCCAGGAAAAGGAGTCCCAACCCCCAAGCCTAAGACGACCTGGTCCCCTAAGGGCAGGCGTGACAACTGGGGTCCCCCACATGTTATTCCTGTAGGGAGGTTGGCCACATTGCCCCTAAATGCCCCAAGAAACCCCCAGCACCAACTGGTGCTCCGTCACCTGGTTTAGTGAGTATAGCATTGGGGGAGGAATTGGTTTCCAGGAAGGGGAGGAGCAAGCAGTGATGACCCTTGTCTCTTTAGGAGACAGAGAGATGGTCCAGGGGTCCTACCTGCCTGAGAACACTAAAAATACAGGCAGTGGGTGGCCATCAATGGGAGGAGGGTGGAGGCTCTGAGAGACACAGGAGCCAGTGTGACATATGTCAGGTGTCAATGGGTGTCTGAGGAGCAGGTTATTCCCAATGCACTTCACCCTGTAGTTGCAGCAGACAACTGCGTGCGCCTATGTAAGGTGGCACTGGTTCCCTTTGAGTGGGGGTCTCAGGTTCTTTGAAGGTCGTTGTTAGTCCTTCCATGCCTGTAGACTGTCTGCTGGGAAATGACCTCGAGAGTTCCCCCTGGAGGGAGGTGAAACGCCAGGCTCATTTGGAGATGTTGGGTCTGCCTGAGTCGGTCTGTGTGACCACTAGGTCAAAGGCAGCCAGTAGGGGTAATCAAGAGGACCTGGAGCCTGAAACAGTGGCCCAGAGGCCTGCCAGGAAGAGGAAGGGCAGGGGGCATGGGAAACCAGCCCCCGAAGTTCCCACGGTCCAGGAGGAGGCAGAACCTGAGGGGGATGCCCTGGAGCCTAGAGGGAAACAAGTGGCCGAACTGGGAGACCTGCCTGAGCTGACCCATTGGCAGCAGGAAGGAGGTACCTCCAGGAGAGTTCTGCAAGGTGCAGATGGAATGCCCTTCTCTCATTGGTATGCGGCAACAGGCTGAAGACCAGGCAGCAGGTGATCAGTCCGGATCACATCTCATTTACTGGGAAGATGGATTACTCTACAGTGAGCCTAAGGTCGCTGAGCCCGGTGCAGCCCGTGTGCTGGTGGTATCCGAGCGCTTCAGGACCTTCCTACTGGGTCTGGCTCATGACGTGCCTCTCGCAGGACATTTGGGGTGCGACAAGACCTATCAGAGGCTTGTCACCCACTTTTACAGGCCCCAAATGAGGAAGCACGACGGTACACATTGTAGGACTTGTCAGACTTGCAAGGCAAGTGCCAAGAGTGGAGGGAAGTGTAAGGCTCCCCTTCAACCCTTTCCTGTGGTGAGCACCCCTTTTGAGCGGGTGGGCATCAACATTGTGGGGCCCCTGGAACCCAAGACAGCCTTAGGCAACAAGTTTATCTTGGTCTTGGTGGACCATGCCACCCAGTACCCGGAAGCTGTCCCTCTCAGGACAATCACAGCCCCCGTGGTGGGCCGTGCATTGATGGGGATCTTTTCCCATGTGGGGTTCCCCAGAGAGGTGGTCTCCGACCCGGGTACCAACTTCATTTCGAAGTACATGACGTCTTTGTGGGAGGACTGTGGTGTAACTTACAAGTTCACCACTCCTTACCATCCTCAAGGGAATGGGTTGGTTGAGAGGGTCAACCAAACCCTGAAAGGCATGATCAAGGGTCTTGCGGAACCCATGAGACGGAAGTGGGACGTCTTTTTGCCATGCCTGTTGTTTGCCTACAGGGAGGTACCCCAGAAGTCCTTAGGGTTCAGTCCCTTTGAACTACTGTACGGTCACCCTGTGAGTGGACCTCTGAGTCTGGTGAAGGAGGGTTGGGAGAATTCTCCTGGTAAGACCTCACAGGATGTGTTCAGCTATGTGCTGGCCTTCAGGAACCAGACTCACCGCTTCAGGAAACTCGCTCAGGCGAACCTGGAAGCTAGCCAGGAAGAAATGAAAAGATGGTACGACCAGAATGCCACTCTGGTTGAATTTCAACCTGGGCAGAAAGTGTGGGTGATGACACCAGCGGAGCCCTGTGAGCTCCAGGACAAGTGGACTGGTCCTTATGAGGTAGTGGAGCGCAAGAGTGAAGTAACCTATCTGGTTGACTTGCAGTCTCCCAGGAACCCTTTGAGGGTCCTACATGTGAACCACCTCAAGCCACACTTTGAGAGGTCTGATGTGACAATGCTCCTTGCTACAGATGATGGGATGGAGGAGGAGAGTGAACCGCTTCCTGACCTCCTGTCAGCAAAGGAGAAGGATGGGTCAGTGGATGGGGAGAACCTCTCGCCTACCCTGACCCCAGAACAGCAGAGGGACTGTCACCATGTGTTGGGTCAGTTCGCCTCCCTGTTCTCCCTGACACCAGGAGTCACGAATTGGTGCGTCCATGATGTGGACACTGGGGACAGTCTACCTGTGAAACAGAAATATTACAGAGTAGCTGACAAGGTCAGGGCCAGCATCAAGGAAGAAGTTTCCAAGATGTTGGCGCTAGGGGTAATTGAGCCCTCCGGCAGCCCCTGGGCTAGCCCATCTGTCTTAGTTCCAAAAGCTGCTGCACCTGGTGCCACTCCAGAACTTCGGTTTTGTGTGGACTACCGTGGGCTCAATGCGGTCACCAAGACTGACGCACACCCTAACCCCAGAGCTGATGAGCTCGTGGATCGTTTAGGCGCTGCCTCAGTACGTTTAATTTAACATCTGGGTACTGGCAGATTGCCTTAACTGAGGGGGCCAAAGAGAGGTCAGCATTTTCAACACCTGAGGGGCACTATCAGTTCCGTGTTATGCCCTTCGGATTGAAAACGTCCCTGCCACCTTCCAGAGACTGGTCAACCGGGTACTGTCCGGGCTGGAGGAATTCAGCGCCGCTTACCTGGATGACATTGCTGTGTTCAGCTCCACTTGGGAGGAACATATGCAACACCTCTGTGAAGTGTTGAAGGCTCTGCAAAGCGCAGGCCTCACTATCAAGGCAAGCAAGTGCCAGATAGGGCAGGGATCAGTGGTGTACTTGGGACACCAAGTAGGGAGCAGCCAGGTGGCACCCCTACAGGCCAAGATTGATACCATTCTGGCTTGGGAGCCCCCAAGACCCAGACAGAGGTGAGAGCCTTCTTAGGCCTCACCGGGTATTACAGACGGTTTGTCAAGGGATATGGCACCATTGTTGCCCCCTTGACAGAGCTGACTTCAAGGAAGCAGCCCAAGAAGGTGATCTGGACCAATGCCTGTCAGACCGCTTTTGATGCCCTGAAAGCTGCCATGTGCACGGCGCCCGCCCGCGCTAAAGGTGCCTGATTTCTCCAAAGAGTTTGTGGTGCAGACAGATGCTTCAGAGCATGGTATAGGAGCAGTACTCTCACAAATGAATGACGGGGGCTTGGTCCAACCCGTAGCTTTCATTAGTAGGATGCTACTTCCCAGGGAACAAAGGTGGAGTGCAATTGAAAGGGAAGCTTTTGCTGTGGTCTGAGCACTGAAGAAGTTAAGGCCCTACTTGTTTGGGACTCACTCCCGGGTTCAGACAGACCACAGGCCCCTCAGATGGTTGATGCAGATGAGGGGTGATCCAGCGCGGCTAATATAAATTTCTCCTTAGGACACGAATCCAGGTAAAACATTCACATCTATTAAACCATATGTCGGTGGGGCCCATGACACTGCATATCATACATTCATTCGTTCACTGGATTACTCACCAAGGAGAAATGTGTTGCTGGAGGAACGGGATACCTTGTTAAATTTGACAGAATAATACCTCAGACATCATATACATCAACTTTTGATCCTGTCAGTTCTAAACATCAAGGTATTCCGCTCTTTGGTCGATGGACCAACTAGTAGAATAAGTTGATGGTGATTAAGACCAGCTCAATCACTCTTAAAACCTGTTAACCTTTAAACTTATTAATGAACTAAAGAACCACAGACTCATTTTAAGTTAGAATGACATTTTATCTAATTTCTCAATTGCACGGATGAAATTCTTTGTTTATTAATCACTTTTAATACATTAATAACATTTATGTGAAAAGTCTAATAAAGAATAGAAAATTATGCATTTACCCATTTGGATGCGGATAGGAATGGTTCACCAAAAAGAAGGTAAACCGCAGATCACAGAAAAGAACTCCCAAACTGACTGACTGTCCCGCTAAATGCCTCCTCGGACGGACCTCCCGTGCAGATTTCCCGCAGCAATCTCGTTCCTTCCCCAGTCAAGTTCGAAGTCCAAAAATGACAGAGTTCTTTCGTAATATTGAGGTGGAAAAATGGAAAATAGAAAAAATGGTATGGCAAGAAAATACCAACAGCAGCAGTAGCATCAATAGCAGCGGCCACAGCAGCAGCAAAGGAGCAACCCACCCCACATAAGAGTAGACCCTCTTATACCCTACTTGTGAGAAAGTGCCATCTTTCTTGCATGGTATGCCCCCCACATTTTTGCTGAATTGCTGATGTACTTTGACTGAGTGTGCCCTGGGCTCCTGCCAATCAGGTGCCCAAGGCCTGTGTTCCTTCCCTAAAACTGCATTACAGCCTAGACCCAATTGGCACCTCTGGCCACATGTCAGCCCCTGGTAAATGGTACCCTAGGTACCCAGGGCATTGTGACCAGAGAAGGCCCCTAAGGGCTGCAGCACGTATTGTGCCACCCTTAGAGGCCCTGTACCCTGACACACACCCCCTGCCTTTGCAGGCTGAG
Source organism: Calotriton arnoldi (assembly GCA_963921515.1). NCBI lineage: Eukaryota > Metazoa > Chordata > Amphibia > Caudata > Salamandridae > Calotriton > Calotriton arnoldi. The sequence continues at coordinate 441,140 of CAWUFW010013783.1, read as the reverse complement.
TGTCTTGGTGCAGAACTAAACCGGGAGTCGACATGGCAAACATCCCTGTGTGCCATGCCCACAAACACACTGCCCTGGCATACCTCAGTCACCCCTCTAGCTGGGTGCACTATGCCAGTGGTGTGGGCACAGGTGCATGAGCCCTGTGCCCCTACAGTACCCAGGGCCATTCCTGGGCACTGTAAGTGCAGTGATGCCATTAAGAGTATATGGGGCTGGGAGGTCGTCATTACGAACTCCACAGCACCATAATGGCTACACTGAAGGCTGAGAAGTTTGGTATCAAACTTCTCAGCACATTAAACCCACACTGATGCCAGTGTGAGATTTAATGTAAAATGCACGACAGAGGGCAACTTAGAGTTGCCCCCTGAACCTAACCTACAATCCATGTCTTGTCTGAGGGGCTGCCTAGGCTGCCACCCAGCAGACATGTTGCTGGACCCCTGGGTAGAGGGCCATCCGCTCTCCCGGGCCTGCAACAATGCACGTCCTGGGCGAGGTGCTAGGCCTCCTCCCCCAGGATGGGCAGGGGAAGCTTCAAAGGCATTCCACCTCTGTGAGCTTCCCCAGACCACTTGCTGTACTCAGCAAATGGTCCCCACTGGTTCCAACCCCCACTTTGGTGGGAAGACTGGCAGGAAAACCAAGGGAGGAAAGGGGGTGTGCCAGCCTCTGCCAACCCCACCCCTCAGGTGAGGGAGGCGAGGTGAAGCACATCTCCGGGCTCTCGCCATCTTGAAGATGGGGAGCCCTACCCAATCAGGACTAGGCTCCTGCCCCCTCCCACTGGAGAGTGGCAGGATAGGGGGTGTACCCACCCTCAGGGCAGGGACCCATTGGTCCCTGCCCTTTACCTACCTGTAACACCCTTAAATCTGGTATTTAGGGGCACCCTGAACCTTCCTTCCTTAGATCCAGATGCCGAAACAAGAAAGAAGATCAAGAAACAAGAAGACCTGCCGTGCAGCTGCTAACAAGAGGAAGACACCAACTGATTTGGCCCCAGCCCCACCGGCATGTCGACCCTCGAACCTGCTCCTGCTAAACCCCGGCGTCTCCAGTGGTCAGCAACCTCAAAAACCCCGGAGGACCTGACTGCCTTGTGACTCTAACTACCTGGGACTCCCACGATCAGTGGTACTGCTCAAAAGCAAGTAACCTACCCCTGGTGCCAGCCAGGAACCGCGAATCCAGCACACTCTGCACCCGCCGAGCCCGGCCTGTGCCTGAGTGGACAAAGACCACGAGGACATCCCCCCGGCGACTGTGACCCAGAATCCAGCACCCAAGGACCCTCCTCGACGATCCTGACGACGCCTGCAGCCTCAGAACCTGGGCCCCCTCCAACCGCGACCAGCCGAGGGTAAGATTTCCGATGTCCAAAGACACCCCTGCACCCGATGCCCCCGGCCTCCTGTGCCCAACTCCTGGGTGCCTACCCTTCCTACAGCTTCCCAACTTACCTCTCGAAGTGGTGGTCGCACCTGAAGAATCACCGTCCCCGAGCTTGCAGCCTTTGTTTGTCACGCAGCTTTCCCATTGAAAACCATTGGGCGCCCGACGGCCCAAAGCCCACTGCACCCGGCCGCCCCAGTGCCGCTGAGGGTGCACCCACTACCCTGCTCGACTTCCCCACTTGCCCTGAGTAAGTGACCAGGAGCTTTGCTCCCACAGCCGAGTGGCCTGCCTGCCAGCAGCCACCAACCCAAGGCCCCCTGCCTTCCATAGGATAACATTGGGCCTACTGACTCTGCACCCGGCCGCCCCTGTGCCGCTGAGGGTGTAACAACTGTACTTACCTGACCCTGGGGGACCCCTGAGTCTATGCCCAGAACCTTAACTCTGCCAGTCGAGTACTTACCCAAAAGCCGATAACTCACTTTTCTTCCATAGGGTAACATTGACTGGTTTCACTTGGAAATTCTTCTAAGTGTGGAGTTTTGAAACTTTAAAATATTCATCTAAAATCAGCCGAATTACAAAAACGAATTCACTCACCTGTTATCAGGAGAAATCCCAGTGCTGGATCTTGGTGCCCAGCACTGACCCTGAAAAGTAATCATAAATGTACTTACCGATAACTTGAATTTCCTTCCATAGGATAACATTGCCTGGTTTTTGCTGAAAAAGTTTCTAAGTGTCGATTTTGCAAACTTACAAATATTCGTTAAAAATCGCCTGTGTGACATAAACACATTCTTTCAATTGTTTACAGGAGATGCACCAGTGCTGGATCCAGGATCCAAATCTGAGTAACAAAAAGTAACGATAACGCTACTTACCTGCTAAGTGAATTTCCTCCCGTAGGATAACATTGGTGATTCTATGTGAAAAAGTTTCGAAGTGCCAACTTTTAAAATACAATAATATTCCTTAAAAATCACAACTGTAACCAAAACGTTTTTACTCAACTGTTTGCAGGAGATGTCCCAGGACTGAATCTAGGATCCAGTCCTGTGGTAAGAAAAGTAATCCAAAAAGTAATCTATTGCATTTAACTAGAAATTCCCATTGAGCTCCATGTTACATTGTGTTTGAAATTGTGTTGCCTATTACAACAACTGTAACCATTGCATTCAAAAGTCTCTTGCCTATTGAAAGTATTTATCTAAAGCATCTCATTCTGAGAAAGTACATTTCGATACCTATTGTTGGTTCTAAAATAAAACAAGCATATATTTTTATATACAAACCATTGGCCTAGAGTTCAGTTCTTGAGTGTGTGAGACCATTTGCTGACTGAGTGTGTACACCAAATGCTTTACACTGTCCCCTGATACTGCCTTACTGCTCGACCAAGCTACCACTTTAGAGAGTAAGGTTATATCTAACTTTAGCCTCTGCCAAACCTCTGGGGACTGTGGACTCTGTGCACACTGAACCTTACTTTGGTTCAGTATATACAGAGCCACTTTCCTACACTACTTTCTAGCTTACTATACAAAAAGTTGCAATCCTTAGGGGCAAGAATCATGCTAATTCGTCCATTTGAGGGGTGGTGATGGTCACCTCATCGCCCTCCTTGTTCAAACTGGTTTTGGGGACAGTTAAACATACGAGTCTCATGACTTCTGGGTTAAAAGCAGTCCAACTTGTCCATTCATTTTGTTGCAATCTCGATGGTCACAATTTAGTTAGTCCATTGTTGCTCAGTACTTTTCTCTTTCATTCCCACGAATACGTGCTGAGTCTTTCTTGGCACCCTCCTTATGGTAGGTCAGTACGACCTTGACATCTCTCACTCCGTGCACAGGCCGCATCCACGTGATTTAGTTTCTCTATTTCATCTGCCCAGAGGCCATCTTTGGCTTTTCACGTGACCTCATCTGTTTCGGCAGCCATTTTTGCAGCATGGCCTAACAGGCCCGAACGAACTATCATAAGAACAAACACAACCAATATTAAAACAAAGAAAATAAGCCTCTCTGTTTACCACCCGCCATTCTAAAGACCCGTGTTAGGTGTTACCTAGCAGAAGCTACATTTAAAGCCATTTTACTTACCATCTGCATTCTTTGCCACAATACAAATCTACTACATAGCATAAATCATGCGATTTTACTCTAATTAGTACGCAAATCACAATATTAGGGTTAATCAACTTCACAATTGTAAATAAATTAGATTTTGCACAAATTTGCAGGTTACCCTTATATAATGTTTACTAAAAGTGCATTTGTTGGTTATTACATGCTACTTCAAACAATTAGTATTGTTAATTTATTAACGAGTTCATTAATTTTTCCAAGGGGGTACAAATTATTTTATTTACCCTGCTCCATCAGGGGTGAGAATCCAAAACTGTTGAGGTGGTCCATCTCCCTACAGGGATTGGACTTACCGGTGGAACACCGCCCTGGTACAGAACACGCCAATGCTGATGGTCTGTCCAGATTTTTCCACCTTAGTGATGAGAACTCCCAAGAGGGTGGGTAGTTCTCCCCACTTTTCAGCTGGAGGGGACACGTGTTAGACCTGGCATCTTTGGCGTGGTTTTCCCTGACTTTTGCCTCTACCTCCTGTGTTTTTTATGCTGTGCTGGAATTTGATTTTGCTGGCTTAGATGCTTTGGACACTCTGCCACTGCTGATCAGTGTCAAAGTGCAAGTGCTCCCTGTATAAATTGATATGGTGATTGGTTCTCCCTGATTGGCATATTTGTTTACCAGTAGGTCCCTAGTAAAGTGCACTACGTGTGCCAGGGCTGGTAAGTCAAATGCTGCTAGTGGGCCTGCAGCACTGATTGTGCCACCCACATGAGTAGCCCCAAAGAGATGTCTCAGGCCTGCCACCACAGTGCCTGCGCGCAGTTTGCTAACTGCCATTTTGGCCTGGCCAGTGTACCCACTTGCCAGGCCTTACCCTTCCCTTTTCTTATACATAGGACACCCCTATGGTAGGCCCAAGGTACCCCCTGGGCAGGGTGCAGTGTATGTAAAAGGTAGGACATGTACTGGTATGTGTACCATGTCCTGATAGTGAAATACTGCCAATTTTGTTTTTCACTATTGAAAGGCTATCTTGCCCATAGGACAGAATGGGGACTGCTGTGTAACATTTTACCAGCATATCTTCCCATAGGAGTAAGATGGAAAATTGGAGTCTAGTATCCCTGAACTCAGAATTTAATAACACATCTTTTAGTAAGGATGGTTTTTAAATTCTGTGTTTGAAAATAGCACTTTTAGAAGGTGGCTATTTTCTTGCTCAACCTTTCTGTGTGCCTCTGCCTAGTTGTGGATTGACTGTCTGGCTTTGTAGTGACAGGGGCTGGGGTGGCTCCAGGAGTCTGGGTGAGTCAGCCTGGGCTGAATAGGCCAATCTGCATTTGGAGTGGTAGGAGGAGTAATACCTGTCCCTGACTAGGGCTGTGCCTGCCTTCCACAAAAGAATGGCTCCACCTCCTGCGGCGCGTCTGAAGACCCTGGCCCACATTCACAAAGGAAGAAGTTGTGCACTGGCAGAGTGCACCCAGAAGTGGTTTGGACTGGGTCCAGGACCCATTACACCAAGAGAACAAAGACTTTTGGGGTATAAATATTAGAGCTGAAACCCTTGAACTTTAGACTACTTCGTGAGCAAGAGGAACCTTTGCCAAAGAGGACACCTGAAGAGATTGAGGAGGAGTACTGCCCTTGCTGTGTGTCTGGGGCTGGCCTGCAGTTTGCTGTTTCTGCTGAAGGAGAGGACAAGGTACTTTGCTGTGTGCTGTGTCTCCCCTGCTTGCAAAAGGACTTTGCTGTGTCCTGAAGAAAAAGTCTCCAAGGGCCTGAGAAGAGCTGGCCTCCTGTTTTGAAGTCCCAGGGACAAAAGGACTTCACCCCCAGCTCCCCTGAACTTCTTTGCTGGGAGTTCTGACCTGCCAGGAGGTGCCTGTAACTGTGTGTGGGAACCTGGAGGTTGCTACTGCTGTTGGGAGCTGGAAGAAATTAAAGAGAAGAAAGAAATCCTGTTCCCGACGGCGTCGACGCCGCTGCTTTGACGCCACGACCTGCATCGAGGCCCGGGGAGCCGCTCGTGAAGTGAACAACGCAGCGCCCGGCCTGCTCCGCAGCTCCAAAGCCCTACGACGCCCGCCGAAGGTAGAACCGAGTCACAAGAAAAGAGAATAACAAACGCAAAAAAACCCCAAGGCCCAAAAAAGCATTTAAAAAAAAAAATTGGCCGTATTCGCGCTGGGTGCGTGAATCCGGCCGAGAAGATAAATAAAACGAAGCGCGGGCTCCCGCGCTCGTTATATTGAAGCCCCCAGGTGGGTCAGGTCCCGGGGGCAGTGAAAAAAACATGTGGGGGCCCCAATTTCCCCACACTGCCCCGAGGACTGCCACCTCCCCGGGGCAAGATTAATGAGTTGCGGGGGGCAGCCCCCACAGCCCCGGGACTGCACCCCGGGGTTTTATTAATTATTTTGCAGGCTCACATGGCCCCCCTGCTGCCCCGGGGACCGCCACCCCCGGGGCTTTTTAAAAAAAAAATACACCTGTGTGGGGGCTCGAGCCCCCACACGCCCGGAGAACACCACCTCCCCAGGGCACTAATATTCAAATGCGGGGGTCCGTTACGGACCCCGAGCCCCGGGACCACCACCTCCCGGGGCTGTGCATTATGTGGGAGGGGGGCCGCGTGGCCCTGGGTACTGCCACCCCCAGGTCCGGTTCCTGCAGTGTCCTGGGTTGCCCACCCCGGGACACTGCTGTTTGCAATGACAGGGCGGGAGCCGTGCGAAGCCCGCCGAGTCATGGCAAACTGCTCTTGCTTCATTGAAGCAAAGCAGATTGCTTTTCCACACGGGGAGCTGCATGTCAGCAGCTCCCTTGTGGAAAAGCAATGCCGGCTCCTGCAGGACGCGGGAAGCTGGCGGGACCGTGGGGGCATTGGGCTCCCCCACGGTCCCCAACGGATAGGGCCTGCCCCGGGAGATGGGGTACCCGGGGATAGAAGTGGCCCAGGAGGGGGCCACGCGGCCCCCTCCCCCAAAAAAATAATAAATATAGGCCGGCCCCGGGGGATGGGGTCCCCGGGGCCAATAGAGGCCTCAGGAGGGGGACACGCAGCCCCCTCCATAAAAAAATATATATATGTGGCCATGCCCCGGGGGATGGGGTCCCCGGGGCCGGATTTGGCCACGGGAGGGGGCCCACGCGGCCCCCTTCCCGTTCATATATATATATTTTTTAAATAGGGGTCAGGCCCTGGGGGATGGGGTCCCCAGGGCTCAAAAAAAGTAAAAGAAGGGGGCCACACAGCCCCCTTCTAAAAAATAATTTAAATAAAACACCGCAATCGTACCGGAAGCCCCGCCCCCTCTCAGCAACACTCTGCACACAGGGCGCATTTTAAATTGGGGAATTAATTCCCCTTCAATACTGGGGTCCCTGGGGACCAACTAGCTCACCAGGTACCTCCAGTAAGCGCCACAGGGCTGCGTTGCAGAGAGGCGGCCCAGGCCTTGCCACTTTTTACACCTCTCTGCAATGCAGCTCTGTGGCGCTTACTGGAGGTACCTGGTGGGCTAGTTGGACCCTAGGGACCCTCAGGATTCAAGGGGACTTAATCCCCCAACTTAAAACACGCCACGGGGCACGTTTGCACAGTGGTAAAGGGAGGGCGGGGCCTGAGGTGACATGTGTGCAAACATGCCCTGTGGCACGTTTTATGTTGGGGAATTAATTCCCCTTCAATCCTGAGGGCCCCTGGGAGCCAACTAGCCCACCAGGTACCTCTAGTAAGCGCCACAGGCCTGAGTTGCAGAGAGGTGGTCCAGGTCATGCCCCTTTTACACCTCTCTGCAACGCAGCTCTGTGTGCTTACTGGAGGTACCTGGTGGGCTAGTTGGACCCCAGGGACCCTCAGGATTCAAGGGACTTAATCCCCCAACTTACAACGTGCCAGGGGGTGCGTTTGCAGAGTGGTGGAGAAAGGGGGCATGGCCTTTGTCTTCCTCTCACCTATCCACTGCGTGGGGCTTACTGGAGGTAAAAGGTAGGCTAGTTGGCCCCTAAAGGACCCCCAGCAGTGAAGGGGACTTCAATCCCCATGCAAGAGCATGCCAGGGAGCGCGTTTGTAGAGTGACGGGCAAAGTGGGCGTGGCCTGGTACGAGTACTTGTCAATGCTGCTGTGTGGGACTGACTGGAGGTAATAGTTTGGGAAGTTGGCCCCCAAGGATGACCTCGGGGCCAACTACCCCTCTTGTTACCTCCAGTAAGTCCCACACAGTGGGATTTCTAAGACGTCTTCGGAGGCCATGGCCCCCATTCTCTACCACTCTGCAAATGTGCCTCGTGGCAGACTACGGGATGGGGGATAAAGTCCAATTTAGTCCTGAGGGAGCTTGGGGGCCAAGAATCCCTCCTGGTACCTCCTGTAAGTCCTACGCAGCGGAATTTCTGAGCGTTGGTTGGACGCCCAGCACCCTTTCTCCACCACTCTGCAAACGCGACTACTAGTTAAAGTAGCATGTTTCTGCACCTCTGACTTAGAGGTAGTTTTAATCCCCTGCCCTATTATGTACTAGGGCCTTACAGAGGAGGTCATGCTAATCACAGGGGTACCCCAATGCACAGTGTTCCCTAGTGTATGTAGGTGTTTTCACTATATTCTAAGTGTCTTTTAGCATAGCACTGGCTCTGGGCCTGGATAGTCAGAGTCAGTTACCACTAATACCCGTCTGAAAAAGTTGTGGGCACTGGATGATTTTGCAACAAGGCCTCTTTCTGCTCCTCTGTTGGTTCTTTCTGCACGTCTTGCTTCTTCCTGCACTTTTCTTCATCTTTGTGGACTTCTGTTGCTTCTTTCTGCATTTCTTTTGCTTCTTTCTGTGCGTTTTTTCTTCTTTCTTCACATGTCCTACCTCTGTAGGCATAGTTAGAAACTAGCATTTAAAAAACCTTTGAAATTCACTGAAAAAACCATAGGTTTCAGGTACGTTATAGTTAGAAATTAGCATTAAAAAAACCTTAGAAATTCACTGAAAAAACCATAGGTTTCAGGGACGTTATAGTCATGATAGTCATGATAGTTACTGATGTCATTTGAGATGTCATCAGTGATGTCATCAGTATGTCACTGACCATGTCATGAGTGATGTAATATGTGACGTCATCAGCAGTGCATTGCGGGGCGTGAGTTATAGTTAGCTGAACTAACTATAACGGGGGAATTTCTCTGGTTTTGTACGAGTGAAATGTCACTTTTATTATCTGGCAACGAGTACTTACCTTAAAGACACTAAAAACTTATTATCCTTATTACAGGATATTGACATCACCAACGAATCCACTTTCCTGGTCTCATTAGATATTGAAAGCCTCTATACCTGCATTCCGCAGGACGACACCATCAAGGTCCTCAAAGAGGTTTTGGAGACGGCGTCCTGGAATTTTGTAACCCCGAAGGAATTTGTGATCGCTTGTGCCACCCTAGCCTTGAAAAAGAATTATTTTGAATATAAGGGAGAGCTTTACTTACAGTCCACGGGCACTTCGATGGGCAGTACATTTGCCCCAAGTGTAGCCGGGCTGTATGTGTATGATTTTGAGTGTAAATACATCTTATCAGCCCGTAATCCTTACGCGTCCTTTGTTTCCTTTTGGAAGAGGTACATAGATGACGTGTTCATCATCTGGCATGGGACTAAAGATGTTCTTTTGGAGTTCTTTGGGTGGATAAATACATGCGACCCGAACTTAAAATTTACCTACTCTTACAACAAAGATGAGATGGTCTTCCTGGATGTAGTTATCATGAAAGTTGGGAACCAACTGCAGACCAAGACACACCACAAACCGACAGCAAAAAAACAACTTGCTGCATTTTTCCAGCTTCCACCCGCGACCGCTGCGAGAAAATCTCCCCTTCGGCCAATACCTCCGCCTCAGACGCAATTGCAGCGAATTGACGAACTTTAGATCTCAGGCAGAGGACCTCACTATCAAACTCCAGAAGCGGGGGTACCCCAACAGTATTTTGAAACGAAGCTGTAAGAGGGCCAGAAACCAACACAGGGAAGCCCTTCTAGAGGAAAATCCCAAAAGTCCAGTTGAAATACCACTCACATGTGTTACAACGTACAATGTGGCTTCTAATGCTGTCAGTAAATCCATTAGGAAGCACTGGAGAATCCTGGAGAGCAATAATCACAAGTGGGAAAAACCTCTCTTCTCTTTCAAAAGAGCAAGGAGCATTAAAGATACCGTAGTACACAGTTTACCAGACAGGGAGGAAAATCGGTCAGTCCTGAATGCCTGGGGACTTCCTCCTGTGATGGGTCATTTCCCATGTGGGGCGTGTAGTGTGTGCCATCTAACGATCGCTACTAAGCACCTGGAACTTGAAACTGGAAAAATATGGTCACAAAAGGCCCACACCAACTGCAATTCCACAAACGTGGTTTATTTGATTACTTGCCCGTGCGGTTCTAGGTATGTGGGTATGACTACGCGTAAGATCAAACAACGGATATGTGAGCACCGGAGCAATATTCGATGCCGAAAAACACTACAAAACTTACTGATCATTTTTTGCAGCAAAATCACACTACAAACGATTTGAGTTGGACAATTATTGAGCAATTGAGGCAAGGTCCTACTATACAACAAGCGCTTTTTGAGAAGGAACAACGTTGGATTTATCGCCTTTCTACACATAAAATAGGGCTTAACGATAATATCCCTTGGGGCTCAGTAATGAAACGTTGACATCACTCGTTTCTACTCTCAGTCATGATACTTGACCAATGATCCAGTCCCTTAAACATGGAGGGTTATTCCCCATTTTCATCTATCCCGTATTACCATTGCGCCTACCTGTGTCCCCTCTGTCTAGATAGGGACCAGAACTGTCCTCCAGATACGCCTTTTAGTAAGTTACTGACTCACAGTGTAATGATTGAATACATAGTTAATGGTTGACTAGCCCTTACCATTATCATATGCTATGTACATAGATTTCAATAGAGGTTATTATGCTTTAGAGTATAGTTTCTTTATTTTCTGATACGCGTGTGTTATCAGTATTGGTTTCACAAGTACCATTTGGCCCCATACTTTAATCTATCTATAAGTTTACTTGAATCGGCCATTTAGAATTCACTTTGCTTCAGTATAGATTTGTTTCAAGTAAATAACAACGTCATTACTAAGCGCTTTAAGTTCCGACCTTTGCGGTCTAGTGTTTGCAGTCACGTGTCCTGGACGCACCGCGTCCTGTGGTTTACGCCCGTGTCACGTGATTGGGAGTCGGCATTTCTTTCTCCAGCCGAAACACCGCAGTAACATTCGGGTCTGAGGTTTGGCACTGATAGGTCGTGTGCGGGAGAGTGCTGTTTTGGAAGTAAGTAGACTGGGAGGTTTCCGGGTGGTGACTGTTACGTTTGACACTAGGTTCACCGGTAACTCACCGGAGTTTTACTGGATACTTACTTCCCCCTTTTTTATCTTGTATAGATCCCACCAGCATCTCTAACCCCCTCCCGGACCCATGAAGTGAAGTTAGTAGTTTCTTCACGTAAGCCCTAATTTCTCCATGTTTTTGAAAATCTGCCTTTGGATTTTAACAAACGCGTGCATATATTATCCGTGTTTTTAACGGGTTTGTCACTATATTCCAAGCTTGTTGCATAACTGAGAATGCTTGTTTCACGCTTACTAAGGAAAGCGTTAAATGTTACTAGTATTTATCTAGTAGTAATGACCCCTCCAGAGACAAATATACACGGAGTGGCAGTATGTCTGACACGTTTGCCTGACTGAGATGTGCACGTGAAATATCACGTTGTGGTAATTAATAGCACGAGGTTTCTTAAACATTTTAGACCTCTAGAATACCTGGCAAGAAATACCATTGAACTTACATAACTGTTGTATATGTGTTTTCTTACAGAGTCCTTTGGCTTTTTGGAATCCCAGAAGGCCTCGTGGTAAAACTGTGAGTTTTACCATCTATAATACCTCCACTGGTTAGGGTACACCTTAGCGAGTGTACACCGCCGTGGAGCCTTGGTCCTGATAAAAGCTTTGCAAATTGCAGATCATAAGCAGAAACATGTTGACCATTGATTTTCTTTTACACTAATTTGGATGCGCCTGGTCAATTTAGCTAGGCATTTAGCGTCCATTTCACCTATTTTTAATGTTACCTGGTTTTCCACCAATAAAGTTGATTTGGGATTAAACCAGATATCTTTTAAACTTGCACTACCTTCACTGTTGCACTGACACTACCCCAACAAATATCCGCTCCGCTGTAAATCAGGCGTCGTAGCACACCAGGGAGGCACTCGGCCTCTCTGGTGGGAACCTAATGATGAAGCATGTCACCAACTAGGTTGGTGAGTGAGGGTTCTTTTAAATAAGAGGTTTTCCTCGTGCTGTGTTCCCCATTGTTCCTTTTTACTCACTCTTTTGTTGTTATTGGATTCATACGCTAGGGGAATAAGAGTGACCCTCTCCCTCTCTCTCTTGTTGATATTATATATACTTTTATTATCTGGCCAATCATTTTTGATGAACTCTTTGATAGAACTCATTTCTGCATCTGTTTGCATACTATCGTCCCATTCCTCCTTATTCAAGCAGGTAAGTTGCAGTATCACATCATCACATTCACAACTAACAGAACAGCTTTCCCCCTCCGATGGAGAACGTGATAAAAAGTCTGCAACCGTGTTTTGAGAACCTAGCATGTACTTTACACTGAAATTGTAGCCCTCAAGTCCCAGGATCCACCTGGCAATTCTGGGGGTGGTTTTATTTGCCCCTTTAGTAGTGAATGCAAACATTAGTGGTTTGTGGTCGGTCTTTACAGTAAATGGAATGCCCCACAGAAAAAAACTAAAGTGTTTGATTGCCCAAAAGCAAGCAAGTGCCTCTTTCTCCACCACCGAGTAGTTGAATTCGGCACCCTTTAGAGCTCGAGGCGAGGCAAATGCAACAATCTGTTCTTTCCCATCCACCATTTGGGTGAGACTGGCTCCCAAACCTTTATTGCTTGCGTCTGTGCAAAGGATTGTGGGTTTGCTGGGGTCAAACCTACCCAGGGATGGGGCAGAAATGATGCTTTCTTTGACAGATTCAAAGGCATTCTGACAGTCATCGGACCACACAAAAGAAGTTCTGGATTTGAGCAAATTACGTAAAGGTTCAACTATGGAGGCATAATTTCTTACAAATTTGGAATAATATTCGGATAGGCCCAAAAATGATTTGAGATCTTGGACGCATTTAGGAGCTGCAGTGTCGCGAATCGCTTCCACCAAGTCCATTTTGGGTTTAATACCATCTTGAGAAATGGTGTGCCCAAGGTACTCAACCGATCCCACTCCAATGCGACATTTCTCTTTTTTGAGAGTGAGACCAGCTTTTTCCAAGTTGGTCAACACCAATCTGAGGGTGATATTATGTTCCTCCAGATCCTTCCCGTAGATTAGTATATCATCTTGAAAACAGAGAGTTCTGGGAAGGTCATTCAGAACATGCTGCATGATCCTCTGGAAGGCAGCCGCAGCAGATGCCAACCCAAAAAGCATGCGAAGGTATTGGAATGCTCCCAGAGGTGTCACAAAAGAGGTGAGATGGCGTGAGTTAGGGTGAAGCTCTATCTGGTGATAGGCTGAGGATAGGTCGAGAACGCTGAAGCAACTCGCACCTTTGATAAGGGTAAGGACCTCGTGAATGCGTAGAAGAGGGTGCCTGTCTACCCAGATGTTCTCATTAAGGTCCCTGAGGTCAACACATAGCCTGATGTCCTTACTGGATGCTTTTGTGGTAAGAACAATGGGGGCCAACCATTGTAAACACTCAATAGGTTCGATCACCCCCAAAGACAATAATCTGTCTAATTCCATGTGAAGAGGAGCATGCATCAAATGTGGTATGGGTCTGGCCTTGTGTGCTACCGGCTTAGCATTGGATTTTAACTTAATGGAGTGTTGGTAATTCTTAAGTAAACCTATGTCATCCGAAAATACCTTTGGAAAATTGTTGCAAACCTCCATCCCCCAACTGAGGGATCTACCAAAAGAACTTGATCTGGACTATTGGGATCTAACTTGATCCCGAGTTCCTTTGGTGTTTCCCACCCCAACAAATTGGATCCCTTCTGGGTGATGTAGATCTTGCCTACAGTATTCCTACCTTTAAACCCTATCTCCTTGGTGGTCATGCCCAATAAGGGTATGGGGTCCCCATTGTAGCCTCCTGGTTGGATGTCAGGGGGCTGTACAGTTTCTTGCCATGAAGGAAAAAGTTGGGAGAATACCTTGGCATCAACAAGGGTGTATGGGGAACATGAATCTGCAAAGACAGTTACAGTTTTGTTGTCTAGGGTGATGTTGCAAGATGGAAATTTATCCGTATCATTAGTATCTTTAAGTTGGAAGATCAACTTAGGATTAGGAGACGATTCTGGTCTCGATCAGCAACACAGATTTGGAGCGCTGATCATGACAAACCCTGGACAAATGTCCTTTTTCCCACATTTGTGGCAGATGATAGAACGTGCTTGGCATACAGGGTTGTTGGCAAGGTGGGTTGGGCTCCTACATCTATAACACTTGAATTTGGTTCCCGGAGGTAACGTGTTAGCCAGTTTATTTTTGTAATCTTTACCAGTATCAGGTTTGCTTATGGCATTGACCTCCATGGATTTACCCCTTCTCCTTTCATTGCAACCATGCAATCTGATGTGTGCTCAATCCCCACCGCTATGTATATGGCTTCCTTGAGGTCAGGGTTGGCCACAAGAAGCCTCTCCTGTATCTTGGGATTGTTAGTGCATCTAACCAACTGGTCCCTAATTAGGGAATCTTGAAGAGACTCAAACTCACATGTGTTAGCTAGACCCTTTAATGCAGCAATGAATGGTTTGACCTTTTCACTTTTCCCCTGTGTCCTTGAAAAGAACTTATGCCTCTCTAACACTACATTTATTTTCTTGCTGAAGTGTTTTTCTAATTTGTTTACAGCCACCAAGTACACATTCTCATCATCATCACTATCACTTCCTCCTCTGCATTAACCGAATTATCATCGTAAACTTTTCGTCCCTCAATGCCCAAGTTGTGTAATAGGGTGTGTAGTTTACGTAAATGAGAAAAATTTCTCCCCACCGATAGCTATTTGGTAGGACTCTAGTAAACCAAACCATTGCTTCCAGGGTAGTACCGGTTCACCCTCCTCGTTAAGGAAGGGTGGGGGTTGCGACATGTTAGCAGCTGCCATGCTATCAAAAGTTGAAAACTAGTTATAGAGAGGTTAAAACGTACATTTGTATGATATGCAGCTCACAGGGAAATGTAATTCAAGACTAGAAGTAATAAATACTTTGAATATGTGCCCATATCTAAAAAGTAATAACTGAAAATTACATGACAAGCCTACAATGTCCATAAACAACACTGTACGCACTGCAATTGTAGATGAACAGTACTGAGAAAACAGCGAAAATTGTGAAGAGCTGAGCCTGTCAGCGTGAAAAGACAGGCAAGAATGGTGAAAATAACTGTGCCCATCAGTGTAACTTTAACAATGTAAAGCTGTGCCCGTCAGCGTGAAATGACAGGCAGTACAGTGTAGCCAAAAGCTGTGCCCATCAGCGAAACGATAAAGATGAAAATGAAATAGTGAGACTCCTTCTGTGTGAAAAACACACCAAGTAGTTGTGCTCATCAGTGTCAACAAAGTGAATAAAACTGGCAGGCTGGGATGATTATGAAATGCTGGTGATAACGTGTAAAGCTGTGCCTGTCAGCGTGAATGAAAGTAGGCAGGCAAGAATGGAAGCAGCTTTTCCTTTGGGTGAAATTGCACACTAGAGGCTCACGCATGGAAAATACCTCAGTAGAGTTGTGTGCCATTGAGCAATGCTTGGCTTCATTGAGGAAGGAGAGGTGCTGAGTTAATTACCGCTCTCTTAGGTATTGTAAAAAAGAAAATAAAAAAAAATAAAAAATCCGGAAGGCAGAGAAGAAACAGTAGAGCCACACTGCCACCTAGTGGAGAGAGAGCGGAAACGCACAACAATTCTCCTCAGCTGATGATTCTGTCAGCTGCGCCGGTAACAGCTGAGAGAGTGCATCAGAGTTCCCACACAGACTCTAGCACTTGGTTTAGTCAGAATCACTAGGAAAATTTTACTAGCGGCCAAATTAGCGAGATTAAAGAGCAGGCACCACCGCTTCAATAAACTTCCTCGTGTGCCACGTGTGTGCTGATGGCAGAATTTCAGTCAAACGCCACACACGCTATCTTCTGAAGCGGCAATGAATGCAGGCGCCACCGCTACTGAATACTCTTGTGTGCGACGTGTGCGCTGAAGGCAGGGTTACAGTTAAACGCCCACACACGTTATGAACACACCGCTCGCTCCTAGAGAATGAAAATCCTCGGTCCCAAAGCGCTGACAGCAGAAAATGAATCAGGCGGCTCACTTTATGTAATTGCTGCTACAACACTCCTCCGGAGCTGGCGCTGCCCAATTAAACAATGCCAAAGAACACAACAGTCACGTCAGCTGGGGCCAAGTGAGGAAGCGAGTAGGCAGAGGAGGACGCTGGAAGTCCTTAAAGGCACATACCAAGGCACAGCGAAGCCAGACGAAGAGACGAGGCAGGTACAACAGGATGAAGAAGTGAGGGGATTTACTCACTTGTATGTCGTAGAATCAGAACTGCTGACCTGGAGTAGCGTTGGGGGTGGTGGTGAACCGTCCCCACCCGGTGAATCGTCGCCAGTGTTATAATGAAGACATAAATAAGGTAAGGAGGTAACTCTTCTTTATTAGTCTTCTCACCACCACAGGTTCCAGGCAGCTCTCTGGAGGGCACTGTGGAATGTTGGCAAACACTGGAGGGGAAGGACCAATAGGAGGTGCAGGGGAGGGGGAACGGAACGTACCAAGTGGAATAGATTACAACAACAGCACATGGTTAAAACCTAAACCAGGTTTCTTTAAATGCTCTTCATGTCGGGCGTGTAGATTTGGAATTAACACCACCCACTACCCAACTCCATTCAGCCAGAGACAGATAGTTATTACTGGCAACTACAACTGTCGTACAGAGTATGCTATATACGTGCTGGAATGCACCTGCGGCTTGAGATATGTGGGTAGTACCAAGCTGCAGGTGCATGTGAGAATCTTCCAGCACCTCAGAGCTATCGTCAATAATGATGCAACATACCCAGTGGCCCGACATTTTAAAGCCACACATATGAATGACCTGAATTGCCTGAAATATTATGTGATTAAAGCCATCCCAAAACCACGTAGAGGAGGCAATAGAGAACGCATGCTTAGACAGCTAGAGTCGCACACAATACTAGAATTACACAGCAAGACTCCCATGGGTTTAAACAGCAATGAAAGAGCTCCATAACTTTTTATAAAACATAACTTCTTATTAATGTAGTTTTTTATTTATATATAAAAACATATTTTTAGAACAATGTTTTAGAAAAACAGTTTTATGATCATGAGTTTTATCAATTATTTATATGAAGAACTTTTTATGAAAAGCTCTTTATGAGGTATTTTACGGAATACTTTGTTTAACTTTTTATGACAGCGTTTTTCGTAGAAATTTTGAACAGACCCCACAGTACCCCTACTCTAATTTGCAACGAAAGGACAGAGCAGCTAGTGACTAAAATAAGCAAACATAGTGTTAGTGACCACAATCTATTCAAGAGAATTTATGTACACTATATGGTTACGCGTGCATATATTTATATATATAAGATATGAGACTAATAAGACATCTGCATTTATTTTAATGCAACAATACAACCGCCCAAGAAACCTCTCTTTTTATTATAGACAATAACAACAATATAATATGAGTTGACAGATTTGTATATTTGCACAGTGAAGCACCAAGCACTTTTTCTATACTTAGGCACTTATGGTTAAGCAATATTTGTAAATTAGCGCACTTTGCACAATGGAGATAATGAATTAGGCAGTATCTGTACATTAAGCAGGCAATGAGACACACATAGGAGAATTTTCAAAACATTACAGGATGCATGATAAAGTTAACACCAAGTGGTAATAAAGGGTGTGGACCATACTACAACTATAACGCATTTAAGCAGTTAGATGGTATTATAGAATGATGAGGGCCTAATTCAAGATTCAAGACCTGTGTCAATGTAAGTTGTCATTATTGTAAAAAATATTATTATGACCACTATTGGTCACAATATGGACAGCTAATTATTTCTGCACATGTATGTAATTATTTATTATATTGATATATTTATTGTGCTTTTACTCATGTACATAAGGCTATACAACAATATGATTGTTTTCCTATTCACGTGAGTACTCTCTAAGCATAGTGAAGTCGACACACTGCCACAAAACAGACTGTTTACTATGCCTATGCTCCATTACGTCACATGATCAGATCACATGTTATGTTTAAAATCACGAATGTATAGCGTTTCTTTATGTGAGCAAGGTCACAGGGTGACCGAAACGTTATGGCATTATGGTATGGGTAAATAAATAATATATCACAAGACAAGAGGAGTTTGTGCTCTGTTCTGGGACCGTCATGCATAAAGACGGCAAGGGCGAATTCAGAAATCTTATATATATATATTCACTGAAAAAACCATAGGTTTCAGGCACGTTATAGTTAGAAATTAGCATTTAAAAAACCTTTGAAATTCACTGAAAAAACCATAGGTTTCAGGCACGTTATAGTTAGAAATTAGCATTTAAAAAACCTTTGAAATTCACTGAAAAAACCATAGGTTTCAGACACGTTATAGTTAGAAATTAGCATTTAAAAAACCTTTGAAATTCACTGAAAAAACCATAGGTTTTAGGGACAGTTATAGTTAGTTGGACATTGCACTCGTACAAAACCCGTGAAATTCCCCTGTTATAGTTAGTTCAGCTAACTATAACTCGCGCCCCGCAATGCACTGCTGATGACGTCACATATTACATCACTCATGACATGGTCAGTGACATCACTGATGACATCATCCAGTGACTGTGTGTTTCTGTAAAGTTTAAATATGTTTAATATATATAGGGAAAGGCGTATTGAAGAATGAGTGGGTGTATAAGTGTCTGAATGGATGATTTAGTACGTGAGTGACTGACTCTACAAGTGAGTGATTAAACGTATCTTACTGAATGCATGGGTTAGTGACTAAACTGTGTGAATGTCTGTATCCGTCTGTTTGTTGGTGTGTAAGTGGATGCATGGATTTGCGAATAGCTACATGAGTGTCTATATGGGTTATTGATTGGTTCTCTGAGTATCTGTATGGCTGCCTGAGTGTTTTGGTGGGTGGGGTGTGTGTGACTCTATACATAGATGAAGGAGTGGGTGATTCACTGGGTGCATGATTTCAAGAGTGCATCTGTGATGGACTGCTTGGGTGGGTGAGTGTGTGTATGGGTGTGTTAGTGAGTGAATGTATATCTCAGTGGTACATGTGCGAGTAACTACATATGTAAAAGGCAGTATATATGTGTGTTAGAGTATTTAAATGGCTATAAGTGAGAGTGTGTTATTGTGAGAGTGGCTGTATGGATGCGTGTGTGCTTGTATCAGTTATTGTATAAGAGCGTAAGAATGTGCTAGTATTTGTATGAGTAAGTGAGCTGGTGTGTGTGTATAACTGTATAGGTGAGTAAATGGGTGTGTGATTAATTTTTGCATGACTGACTAGGTGTGTGAGTACCTCTATGGATGAGTGGCGGTGTGTGAGTGTTTATATAGGTGTATGAGTGCATATGATAGTCCTGTACTGAGTGACTGTAAGTATGAGTGACTGTACAGGTGAGTGAGTGGATGTGTGTGTAGACCTAAGAATCAGTGAGTGGGTATGTAGTTTTTGGTGTTGGAGTGTCTATGGTTTTGAGAATGGCAGTCTGTAATTTAGAGTGGGTGTATCAAAAGTTATATTAGGGTGTGAGAAGAGGCATGAAATTATCACATGGATGATGTCATCAGTGATGTCATTTGAGATGTCATCAGTGATGTCATCAGTGATGTCACTGACCATGTCATGAGTGATGTAATATGTGACGTCATCAGCAGTGCATTGCGGGGCGCGAGTTATAGTTAGCTGAACTAACTATAACAGGGGAATTTCACGGGTTTTGTACGAGTGCAATGTCCAACTAACTATAACTGTCCCTAAAACCTATGGTTTTTCAGTGAATTTCAAAGGTTTTTTAAATGCTAATTTCTAACTATAACGTGTCTGAAACCTATGGTTTTTTCAGTGAATTTCAAAGGTTTTTTAAATGCTAATTTCTAACTATAACGTGCCTGAAACCTATGGTTTTTTCAGTGAATTTCAAAGGTTTTTTAAATGCTAATTTCTAACTATAACGTGCCTGAAACCTATGGTTTTTTCAGTGAATTTCAAAGGTTTTTTAAATGCTAATTTCTAACTATAACGTGCCTGAAAACTATGATTTTTAAGTGAATTTCAAAGGTTTTTTAAATGCTAGTTTCTAACTATGCCAACAGAGGTAGGACATGTGAAGAAAGAAGAAAAAACGCACAGAAAGAAGCAAAAGATGTGCAGAAAGAACCAACAGAGGAGCAGAAAGAGGCCTTGTTGCAAAATCATCCTGTGCCCACAACTTTTTCAGACGGGTACTGGTGGTAACTGACTCTGACTAACCAGACCCAGTGCGCGTTTGCACAGTGGTAAAGGGAGGGGGCCTGAGGTGACACGTGTGCAAACGCGCCCCGTGGCGCGTTTTAAGTTGCGGGATTAAGTCCCCTTGAATCCTGAGGGTCCCTGGGGCCCAACTAGCCCCCAGGTACCTACAGTTAGGACCACAGAGCTGAGTTGCAGAGAGGCGTTCCGAGGCCACGCACCTTTTTCACCTCTCTGCAACGCACCTATGTTGTGCTTACTGAAGGTACCTGGTGGGCTAGTTGGCCCCCAGGATTCAAAGGGAATTAACTCCCCAACTTAAAACACACCACAGGGCGTGTTTGCGCACATGTCACCTGAGGCCCCGCCCCTCCCTTCACCACTGTGCAAACGCGCCCCGTGGCGCGTTTTAAGTTGGGGGATTAGGTCACCTTGAATCCTGAGAGTCCCTGGGGCCCAACCAGCCCACCAGGTACTTCCAGTAAGCACCACAGGCCTGCGTTGCAACGCCTGTAACAAATTGTGCAGTTGTGTTTAGGTAGTGAAGAGGGTCGTGCTGGGGATAGTGTTTTAGGGTTTAGGGTAGTGCAGTGGTGTTTGTGAAGTGTAGGGGGTCATGCTGGGGGTAGATTTAGGGTTTAGGGTAGTGCAGTGGTGTTTGGGTAGTGTAGGGAGTCGTGCTGGGGGAGTGTTTTAGGGTTTAGGGTAGTACAGTGGTGTTTGGGTAGTGTAGGGGGTCGTGCTGGGGTTAGTGTTTTAGGGTTTTAGGGTTTAGGGTAGTGCAGTGGTGTTTGGGTAGTGTAGGGGATACTGCTGGGGGTAGTGTTTTAGGGTTTAGGGTAGTGCAATGGTGTTTGGGTAGTGTAGGGGGTACTGCTGGGGGTAGTGTTTTAGGGTTTAGGGTAGTGCAGTGGTGTTTGGGTAGCGTAGGGGTACTGCTGGGGGTAGTGTTTTATGGTTTAGGGTAGTGCAGTGGTGTTTGGGTAGTGTAGGGGTTCGTGCTGGGGGTAGTTTTTAGGGTTTAGGGTAGTGCGGTGGTGTTTGTGTAGTGTAGGAGGTCGTGTTTTAGGGTTTAGGGTAGTGCAGTGGTCTTTGGGTAGTGTAGGGAGTCGTGCGGGGGTATTGTTTTAGAGTTTAGGGTAGTGCAGTGGTCTTTGGGTAGTGTAGGGGTTGTGCGGGGGGTAGTGTTTTAGGGATTAGGGTAGTGCATTGGTATTTGGGTAGTGTAGGGGTCAAGCGGGGGGTAGTGTTTTAGGGTTTAGTGCAGTGGTGTTTAGGTAGTGTAGGGGGTCGTGCTGGGGGAGTGTTTTAGGGTTTAGGGCAGTGCAGTGGTGTTCGGGTAGTGTAGGGGTCGTGCTGGGGGAGTGTTTTAGGGTTTAGGGCAGTGCAGTCGTGTTTGGGTAGTGTAGGGGGTCGTGCTTGGGGAGTATTTTAGGGTTTAGGGTAGTGCAGTGGTGTTTAGGTAGTGTAGGGGGTCGTGCTGGGGGAGTGTTCTAGGGTTTAGGGCAGTGCAGTGGTGTTCAGGCAGTGTAGGGGGTCGTGCAGGGGGTGGTGTTTCAGGGTTTAGGGCAGTGCAGTGGTGTTCGGGCAGTGTAGGGGGTCGTGCAGGGGTGGTGTTTCAGGGTTTAGGGCAGTGCAGTGGTGTTCGGGCAGTGTAGGGGTCGTGCAGGGGTGGTGTTTCAGGGTTTAGGGCAGTGCAGTGGTGTTCGGGCAGTGTAGGGGGTCGTGCAGGGGTGGTGTTTCAGGGTTTAGGGCAGTGGTGTTTGGGCAGTGTAGGGGGTCCTGCTGGGGGTGGTGTTTCAGGGTTTGGTGCAGTGGTGTTCGAGCAGTAAAGGGGGTCATGCTGGGGGTGGTGTTTCAGGGTTTAGGGCAGTGCAGTGGTGTTCGGGCAGTGTAGGGGGCGGTGCAGGGGGTGGTGTTTCAGGGTTTAGGGCAGTGCAGTGGTGTTCGGGCAGTGTAGGGGGTGATGCAGGGGGTGGTGTTTCAGGGTTTAGGGCAGTGCAGTGGTGTTCGGGCAGTGTAGGTGGTCGTGCAGGGGGTGGTATTTCAGGGTTTAGGGCAGTGCAGTGGTGTTCGGGCAGTGTAGGGGGCGGTGCAGGGGTGGTGTTTCAGGGTTTAGGGCAGTACAGTGGTGTTTGGGCATTGTAGGGGGTGGTGCTGGGGCTGGTGTTTCAGGGTTTAGGGCAGTGCAGTGGTGTTCAGGCAGTGTAGGGGGTCGTGCTGGGGCTGGTGTTTTAGGGTTTAGGGCAGTGCAGTGGTGTTCGGGCAGTGTAGGGGGTCGTGCTGGGGGTGGTGTTTAGGGCAGTGCAGTGGTGTTCGGGCAGTGTAGGGGGTCGTGCTGGGGCTAGTGTTTCAAGGTTTAGGGCAGAGCAATGGTGCTCAGGCAGTGTAGGGGGTTGTGCTGGGGGTGATGTTTCAGGGTTTAGGGCAGTGCAGTGGTGTTAGGGCAGTGTAGGGGGTCGTGCTGGGGGTGGTGTTTCAGGGTTTAGGGCAGTGCAGTGGTGTTCCGGCAGTGTAGGGGTAGTGCAGGGGTGGTGTTTCAGGGTT
The DNA here is from genome assembly GCA_963921515.1 of Calotriton arnoldi. NCBI lineage: Eukaryota > Metazoa > Chordata > Amphibia > Caudata > Salamandridae > Calotriton > Calotriton arnoldi. The sequence goes on along the minus strand of CAWUFW010013783.1, from coordinate 418,453 downwards.
TAGTGCAGTGGTGTTCGGGCAGTGTAGGGGGTCGTGCTGGGGTGGTGTTTCAGGGTTTAGGGCAGTGCAGTGGTGTTCGGGCAGTGTAGGGTGTCGTGCTGAGGGGTGGTGTTTCAGGATTTAGGGCAGTGCAGTAGTGTTTGGGCAGTGTAGGGGGTCATGCAGGGGGTGGTGTTTCAGGGTTTAGGGCAGTGCAGTGGTGTTCGGCCAGTGTAGGTAGTCGTGCTGGGGGTGGTGTTTCAGGGTTTAGGGCAGTGCAGTAGTTTTCGGGCAGAGTAGGCGGTCGTGCTGGGGCTGGTGTTTCAGGGTTTAGGGCAGTGCAGTGGTGTTCGGGCAGTGTAGGGGTCGTGCTGGGGCTGGTGTTTCAGGGTTTAGGGCAGTGCAGTGGTGTTCGGGCAGTGTAGGTGGTCGTGCTGGGGCTGGTGTTTCAGGGTTTAGGGCAGTGCAATGGTGTTCGGGCAGTGTAGGGGGTCTTGCTGGGGGTGGTGTTTCAGGGTTTAGGGCAGTGCAGTGGTGTTCGGGCAGTGTAGGGGGTCTTGCTGGGGGTGGTGCTTCAGGGTTTAGGGCAGTGGTGTTCGGGCAGTGTAGGGGGTCTTGCTGGGGGTGATGTTTCAGGGTTTAGGGCAGTGCAGTGGTGTTCGGGCAGTGTAGGGGGTCTTGCTGGGGGTAGTGTTTCAGGGTTTAGGGCGGTGCAGTGGTGTTCGTGCAGTGTAGGGGGTCGTGCTGGGGGTGGTGTTTCAGGGTTTAGGGCAGTGCAGTAGTGTTCGGGCAGTGTAGGGGGTCATGCAGGGGGTGGTGTTTCAGGGTTTAGGGCAGTGGTGTTCGGGCAGTGTAGGGGTCATGCTGGGGGTGGGGTTTCAGGGTTTAGGGCAGTACAGTGGTGTTCGGGCAGTGTAGGGGGTCGTGCAGGGGGTGGTGTTTCAGGGTTTAGTGCAGTGGTGTTTGGGCAGTGTAGGGGGTCGTGCTGGGGCTGGTGTTTCAGGGTTTAGGGCAGTGCAGTGGTGTTCGGGCAGTGTAGGGGTCTTGCTGGGGGTGGTGTTTCAGGGTTTAGGGCAGTGGTGTTCGGGCAGTGTATGGGGTCTTGCTGGGGGTGATGTTTCAGGGTTTAGGGCAGTGCAGTGGTGTTCGGGCAGTGTAGGGGGTCTTGCTGGGGGTAGTGTTTCAGGGTTTAGGGCAGTGCAGTGGTGTTCGTGCAGTATAGGGGTCGTGCTGGGGATGGTGTTTCTGGGTTTAGGGCAGTGCAGTAGTGTTCGAGCAGTGTAGGGGGTTGTGCAGGGGTGGTGTTTCAGGGTTTAGTGCAGTGGTGTTCGGGCAGTGTAGGGGTCGCGCTGGGGGTGGTGTTTCAGGGTTTAGGGCAGTGCAGTGGTGTTCGGGCAGTGTAGGGGGTCATGCACGGGGTGGTGTTTCAGGGTTTAGGGCAGTGCAGTGGTGTTCGGGCAGTGTAGGGTGTTGTGCTGGGGCTGGTGTTTCAGGGTTCAGGGCAGTGCAGTGGTGTTCAGGCAGTGTAGGGGGTCGTGCTGAGGCTGGTGTTTCACGGTTTAGGGCAGAGCAGTGGTGTTCGGGCAGTGTAGGGGGTCATGCTGGGGCTGGTGTTTCAGGGTTTAGGGCAGTGCAGTGGTGCTCGGGCAGTGTAGGGGGTCATGCTGGGGGTGATGTTTCAGGGTTTAGGGTAGAGAAGTGGTGTTCGGGCAGTGTAGGGGGTCGTGCAGGGGCTGGTGTTTCAGGGTTTAGGGCAGAGCAGTGGTGTTCGGGCAGTGTAGGGGGTCGTGCTGGGGCTGGTGTTTCAGGGTTTTGGGCAGAGCAGTGGTGTTCGGTCAGTGTAGGGGGTCATGCTGGGGGTAGTGTTTCAGGGTTTAGGGCAGTGCAGTGGTGTTTGGGCAGTGTAGGGGGTCGTGCTGGGGGTGGTGTTTCAGGGTTTAGGTCAGTGGTGTTCGGGCAGTGTAGGGGGTCTTGCTGGGGGTGATGTTTCAGGGTTTAGGGCAGTGCAGTGGTGTTCGGGCAGTTTAGGGGTCTTGCTGGGGGTAGTGTTTCAGGGTTTAGGGCAGTGCAGTGGTGTTCGGGCAGTGTAGGGGGTCATGCTGGGGGTGTTGTTTCAGGGTTTAGGGCAGTGCAGTGGTGTTCGGGCAGTGTAGGGGGTCGTGAAGGGGTGGTGTTTCAGGGTTTAGGGCAGTGGTGTTCGGGCAGTGTAAGGGGTTGTGCTAGGGGTGGTGTTTCAGGGTTTAGGGCAGTGCAGTGGTGTTCGGGCAGTGTAGGGGGTCATGCAGGGGCTGGTATTTCAGGGTGTAGGGCAGTGCAGTGGTGTTCGGGCATTGTAGGGGGTCGTGCTGGGGGTAGTGTTTTAGGGTTTAGGGTAGTGCAGTGGTGCTTGTGTAGTGTAGGGGGTCGTGCTGGGGGTAGTGGTTTAGGGTAGTGCAGTGGTGTTTGTGTAGTGTAGGGGTCATGTTTAAGGGTAGTGCAGTGGTGTTTGGGTAGTGTAGGGGGTCGTGCTGGGGGTAGTGTTTTAGGATTTAGGTTAGTGCAGTGGTGTTTGGGTAGTGTAGGGGGTCGTGCTGGGGGTAGTGTTTTAGGGTTAAGGGTAGTGCAGTGGTGTTTGTGTAGTGTAGGGGTCGTGCTGGGGGTAGTGTTTTAGGGTTTAGGGTAGTGCAGTGGTGCTTGTGTAGTGTAGGAGGTCGTGCTGGGGGTAGTGTTTTAGGGTTTAGGGTAGTGCAGTGGTGTTTGTGTAGTGTAGGGGGTCATGTTTTAGGGTAGTGCAGTGGTGTTTGGGTAGTGTAGGGGTCGTGCTGGTGGTAGTGTTTTAGGATTTAGGTTAGTGCAGTGGTGTTTGGGTAGTGTAGGGGTCGTGCGGGGGTAGTGTTTTAGGGTTTAGGATAGTGCAGTGGTGCTTGTGTAGTGTAGGGGGTCGTGCTGGGGGTAGTGTTTTAGGGTTTAAGGTAGTGCAGTGGTGTTTTTGTAGTGTAGGGGGTCATGTTTTAAGATGCAATGCTCCAATACCTGACCAGTCTGCACTACATAAAACTACAAAAAAACTACAAATAAAAAGTGTTTTGCACACTTTTGTCATTGGGCTATATGTGGGCTACATCTGGGTAATATTTGTGCTACATTTGGGCTCTTTTTTCACTGGTGGCCATCTTGGAAGACTTCTTTGTTATGAAGTTTCCTAATTTCTTCATTTACTGCAGTCTCCTCAGTAGGAAATGCTTTCAGTTTTTTACTTTGATTCCATCAAGAAAGCATTCAGATGTCTCACATCTGCCATAAATTCAGAATGTTAGCACTCTAGTTGCTCATTAGATCACTGGAGTAAAGCTACTGCTCACCAGGGAGTTAACTGGTAGTCTACTGCTGGTATTGAAAGTGATTGTTTCAGGCTGCATGTCAGAATTTTCTAATGAAATAGAAGAGGATTTGAGATCTCACTTAAAACATGCCCTAATTTTTCTTTCTGCAGCACTAACCATAATTTCTATTTCAAAAAGAACCCCTCATTTTGTTCCTTTTTAAATTAAATGTTTTAAGTGTTACTGGTTTATTCCAATCAAGATGGCTTCAGGTGTGCCATACTTTTGTCATAAGTAAGGCTTTTAGCGCTCTAGTTGTTCTTTAGAACACTCTGGGAAGCTGCAGTAGAACACAAAGGCATCAACTGGCAGGCTGCTCCTGTTGAAATATAACAGGAAGATATTTGAGATCACACTTGAAATATGTCCTAATTTTTCTTTCTACAGCACTAACCATAATTTCTATGACAAAATGAACCCCATCATTTTGTTCCTTTTTAAATTAAATGTTTTAAGTGTTACCAGTTTATTCCAATCAAGATGGCTTCAGGTGTGCCATACTTTTGTCATAAGTAAGGCTGTTAGCGCTCTAGTTGTTCTTTAGAACACTCTGGGAAGCTGCAGTAGAACACAAAGGCATCAACTGGCAGGCTGCTCCTGTTGAAATATAACAGGAAGATATTTGAGATCACACTTGAAACATGTCCTAATTTTTCTTTCTACAGCACTAACCATAATTTCTATGACAAAATGAACCCCATCATTTTGTTCCTTTTTAAATTAAATGTTTTAAGTGTTACCAGTTTATTCCAATCAAGATGGCTTCAGGTGTGCCATACTTTTGTCATAAGTAAGGCTGTTAGCACTCTAGTTGTTCTTTAGAACACTCTGAGAAGCTGCAGTAGAACACAAAGGAATCAACTGACAGTCTCTGCCCTTGTTGGATGTACATGTTTTACTGAGAATGTCAGACTTCATTCTCACATGAGTGAGAAAGATAATGTGAATTTACAGAAAATATGCTCTCATTTTAGCTTCTGGAGCACCTTCCAAACCTCCATGGGACAAGCATGAGAAAATAGTGTTCTCTCAAACATGATTCATGATATCCCAGCAGAAGGTTTTTCACATGGTAAAATCACCTTAGAATACACCACAATTCCTAAAATTAGTATGGTACCATCAACAAATAAATTCTAATGTAACTAAAGCCTGTTATCACCCTTTATAGTTCTCCTTTTGGTGACCCTCAAAATCTTCTATTCACTACAATGCATTTCAATGAGGTACTATCATTTATATTGGTCCCAAGATGGCTGCCAGCAATTCCAGGATGAAGTGCTGACAGCCAATCAGATCTCACGATGACATGTGTGGTTAGGCTCCGCCCAGATATATATGTGACTTTACTTTTGATTTTCTCAGGAACTACTGAACGGATTTACACCATTTAAGCAAAAGGCACGACACTGAACCAAGGGCTACCTCTTTGCCAGATTTGGTGTAATTCCGTTCAGCAGTTCGGGCTGTAGCTGCGACTAAAGGTTCCTATGGAAAAATGAATGGGGAAAACGCGTTTTGGGACCCCCCTTTTTTCTCCGCCCCCGCTTGACGTATCACCCCGAGACTTTCAGGATAGGAGCGGACCGGAGCGCCCCAACAAGTTGGAAACTTTCGCGAAGATTCGTCAACCGGCGCCAACGTTATTTCAAATAGAATGTCGCGGATTTCCTATGGATAATAGGTTTTAACTATAACTCTCTACTGGCGACCGCCAGTAGATAATATATATATATATATATATATATATATATATATATATATATATATATATATATATATATATATATATATATATATATATATATATATACACACATTCAAACAGGATTTCCTTCCTCAACCTCCCAGCGGCGATCAAGAAGGTGTGAACACCACTTGTATTTGGCGTGAAATATTTTATTGCTCACTTACAAAGTCATATATATATATATATTCACTGAAAAAAACATAGGTTTCAGGGATGTTATAGTTAGTAATTAGCATTTAAAAAACCTTAGATATTCAATGAAAAAAACACAGGTTTCAGGGACATTATAGTTAGGCTGATATTTCACTTGTACAAAATCAGAGAAATTCAGCCGTTATAGTTAGCTGAGCTAACTATAACTCGTTCCTTGACAATGCACTGCTGACATCACTGATGACATCTCAAATGAAATCACTGATGACATCATGCACTTAATCTCTGATGCACCTCCTCACACTCTAATATATCCTTTCATATACCCACTACAGACCACCATTATCGAAACCATAGACACTTCAATGACAGTTAGCACATACCCACTCATTGATTCATAGGTCTACACACACACATCCACTCACTCACCCATACAGTCACTCATACACGCAGTCACTCATCAATACAGTCACTGATATATGCACTCATATACCCATACAGACACTCATATACTGCCACTGACCCATAGAGTTACTCTCACACCTAGTCAATCACCCAAAGATTCAATCACACTCCCATTTACTCACCTATACAGTTATACACACACCACCTCACTTACTCATACAGATACTAACACATACTTACTCTCACTTCTCTTTTACAATCACTGACATAAGCACACACTCATCCATATAGCCACTCTTATAATTACTCACTCTCACATATAGTCACTTATATACTACACAACTCACATATACTGCCTTACACATATGTAGTTACTCACACATATACCACTGTGACATCCATTCACTCACCAACACAGCCATATGCACACTCACTCTCCCATACAGCCCCTCACAGATGAATTCATGAATCCATATACCCAGTGAATCACCTACTCACACATCCAGGTAGGGAGTCACAAACACCACCCACCCACACAGAAACTCAGGCACCAATATAGGTACTCAGACAACCAATCATTAACCCATATAGATACTCATGTAGCTACTCACCAACCCGTGCAGCCACTTATACAGCAACTGACAGACTGATACAGACATTCACACAGATTAGTCATTCACCCATGCATTCACTAGACACGTTTAATCACTCACTTATACAGTCAGTCATGCACCCACTAAATCATCCATTTAGACACTCCTACACCCACTCATTCTTCAGTACACCTTGGTATATATATATATATATATATATATATATATATTCACTGAAAAAACCATAGGTTTTAGGGACAGTTATAGTTAGTTGGACATTGCACTCGTACAAAACCCGTGAAATTCCCCCGTTATAGTTAGTTCAGCTAACTATAACTCACGCCCCCGCAATGCACTGCTGATGACGTCACATATTACATCACTCATGACATGGTCAGTGACATCACTGATGACATCACTGATGACATCTCAAATGGGTTCTCTCCTGATAACAGGTGAGTAAATCGGAGTTCGTAGTTCGGCTGATTTTAGAGGAATATTATAAAGTTCCAAAACTCCACACTTAGAAGAATTTCCAAGTGAAACCAGTCAATGTTAGCCTATGGAAGGAAATTCAAGTTACTGGTAAGTACGGTTAGAATTACTTTTCAGGATCTGTACTGGGCTCAAAGATGCAGCACTGAGGTCTCTCCTGATAACAGGTGAGTAAATTGGAATTCGTAGTTCTGCTGATTTTACAGGAATATTATAAAGTTCCAAAACTCCACACTTAGAAGAATTTCCAAGTGAAACCAATCAATGTTAGCCTATGGAAGGAAATTCAAGTTACTGGTAAATACGGTTAGAATTACTTTTCAGGGACAGTACTGGGCTCAAAGATGCAGCACTGAGGTCTCTCCTGATAACAGGTGAGTAAATCGGAATTCGTAGTTCTGTTGATTTTAGAGGAATATTTGTATCTTTCAAAAATCGACACACAAACCTTTTCAGCAAAAAGCAGGCAATGATATCCTATGGAAGGAAATTCAAGTTACTGGTAAGTAAGGTTAAAATTACTTTTCAGGATCAGTACTGGGCTCAAATATGCAGCACTGAGGTCTCTCCTGATAACAGGTGAGTAAATCGGAATTTGTAGTTCGGCTGATTTTAGAGGAATATTTGCACAATGGTGAAGGAAGGGGGTGAGGCCTGAGGTGACATGTCTGCAAACACGCCCTGTGGCGCGTTTTAAGTTGGAGAATTAATTCCTCCTCAATCCCGAGGGTCCCTAGGGGCCAACTAGCCCACCAGATACCTCCAGTATGCGCCAGAGAGCTGCGTTGCAGAGAGGTGTTCAGAGGCCATGCCCCTTTATACAACACTCTGCAACGGACCCCCAAATTTATTTTCTAAGTGCCCCGGGGAGGTGGCGTCCCCAGGATGTGTGGGGGGGCTAGAGCCCCCCCACACAGGTTATTAAAATTAAAAAACAGAAGCCCCGGGGGGTGGCGGTCCCCAGGGCTGCGGGAGGGTGGAGAGCCCTCCCGCACCATTTTTTATTTAATGCAGTCCCCGGGGCTTGGGGGGCCTTAGAGGCCCCCCATAAACTAGAAACCCACCCCCCGCATGCCCCCGGGACTTGGCCCACCCGGGGGCAAAATAGCATCGAAGCGCGGGAGACCGCGCTTCAATTCTTTTTTTTTATCGGCGGGATCCGCGCATCCTGCTGATTTTAAAAAAAAAAAATGCTTTTTTCTGCCCAGGGGGTCCTTGTGGGACTCCCTGAGCAGACCTAGGGGGTCAGGGTGTTTCTACCCTGCCCCCTTTGTGCGTTTTGCGCACTTCTTTCTGTGCCTAAGTTCTACTGAGGCATAAAATGGCTGCCAACACTTCCTGATTAAGAGTGTTGACAGCCACTTGACAGCCATTTAGCATGCAGCTCGTGATCGGGACGGTGCGCGCATAGTGCGCGAATCCGACGCGGCCATAGATATATATGTGATTTTCCTTTTGATTTTCTCAGGAACTACTGAACGGATTTACACCATTTAACAAAAAGGGTTCTTTCTGAACCAAGAACTACCTCTTTGCCAAATTTGGTGTAATTCCATTCAGCAGTTCGGGCTGTAGCCGTGGCTAAAGTTTCCTATGGGAAAATGAATGGGGAAAACACGTTTTGGGACCCCCCTTTTTTCTCAGCCCCCGCTTGATGAATCACCCCGAGACTTTCAAGATCGGAGCGGACCGGAGCGGGCCACAAAGTTTGAAAATTTTGCGAAGATTCGTCAACCGACGCAAGAGTTATTTCAAGTAGAATATTTAAAGGTTCTCCTACTAATCCCTATGCATTACGTGGACTGATTGTAAATAAATGCGGGTTATGTGAGCGCTTTCATTCGCGGGCATTGAATGTTCTCATTCCCATTCTTGCCCCGTATTATTAGCCAAGCACAGTGAAAGAAGCAACGATTTTCGGATGCTGGTTTTCGGCGGTGGCCGTGACTCCGAAGCCGCTTCCGTGGCGTCCCGACTCACAGTCCACTCACCTCCTCCCGCACCCTACTCACCCGCAATCTTCAACTGGCTTCCGTGGCTCTGAATCTCCGACGCGGCTCCACGTTGTTGTGAACAGAAGTATCGGCGGTTTTCAAAATCACTCAGCGTTCTCCATCGGCTACAAGTTTCCGCCGCTCCACTTCATTTCTTGGGTGCTCATGATGTGCAGCGTAGCCACTGCATATAAATGAATACGATTCCTCCAAGGTTACCTCCCAACAGTTTTCAGGGTTTTTCAACGAAGGATCACTGCACCACAACCGGCAAATAGTTTCAGTGTTGCTTTATTTAAACCAAAGTGCAAACATGAACGGTAGAGGACGGTCTACGCGTTTCGGCTCCCAGCCTTCTACTGGACCATAGAGTCCTAGAGCCCAGAATGTCTCATTTAAAGTGCAAGTGCGAATTTAAAACAGTAAAAAGTGAAGACAAACTAGACATAAAAACAATTTTATTTTTTGTACGAATAATTTTTTGTTTTGATCATTTCATTAATTTTAGAGCGAGGCATTTTTATATATTTCATTTGTTTCTTTCTTAATGTGCCAACAAAACAGTTTCTAAAAGGTGCAAGGATATTATTTTTCTAAAGTGCAAAGAGCATGTGTTAAGAGCATGTGCAAAATGCAAATGGGATCATCAATCATTTCTCTCTTTTTCTCTCATCATTGCCCTATTTCAGATTTTTCCAATATGTCTCAAGAGTAATAGTATTTCAAAATGTATGTTTCAATTAAAGTATCCACACATTGTTGTTATGTTACAGGACCAATTTGGATAGTTTATAAGCTAATAGTCGTGAAGTACTCTAGTAGCTTACCCAACAACATGGTCATTTTGTGTTTTGAGTATACCCTTCTTGAAATAAAGTGACTAGTGCATTATCTCAGAATCAATTTCATTTGAGTTGGCGTCAGTGATGTCATCAGTGATGTCACTGACCATGTCATGAGTGATGTAATACGTGACGCCATCAGCAGTGCATTGTGGGGGCGCGAGTTATAGTTAGCTAAACTAACTATAACGGGGGAATTTCTATGGTTTTGTACAAGTGAAATGTCCAACACCCCTAAAACCTATGGTTTTTTCAGTGAATTTCTAAGGTTTTTAAATGCTAATTTCTAACTATAACGTGCTTGAAACCTATGTTTTTTTCAGTGAATTTCAAAGGTTTTTAAATGCTAATTTCTAACTATAACGTGTCTGAAACCTATGGTTTTTTCAGTGAATTTCAAAGGTTTTTAAATGCTAATTTCTAACTATAACGTGCCTGAAACCTATGGTTTTTAAGTGAATTTCAAAGGTTTTTAAATGCTAGTTTCTAACTATGCCTACAGAGGTAGGACATGTGAAGAAAGAAGAAAAAACGCACAGAAAGAAGCAAAAGAAATGCAGAAAGAAGCAAAAGAAGTCCACAAAGATGATGAAAAGAGCAGGAAGAAGCAAGACGTGCAGAAAGAACCAACGGAGGAGCAGAAAGAGGCCTTGTTGCAAAATCATCCTGTTCCCACAACTTTTTCAGATGGGTACTGGTGTTAACTGACTCAGACTAACCAGGCCTAGAGCCAGTGCTATGCTAAAAGACACTTAGAATACAGTGAAAACACCTACATACACTAGGGAACACTATGCGTTGGGGTACCCCTGTGATTAGCATGACCTCCTCTGTAAGGCCCTAGTACATAATAGGGCAGGGGGATTAAAACTTCCTCTTAAAACGTGCCCCAGGGCGCGTTTGCACAGTGGTGAAGGGAGGGGAGCCTGAGGTTACATGTGTGTAAACAAGCCCTGTGGCCATTTTAAGTTGGGAGATTAAGTCCCCTTGAATCCTGAGGGTCCAACTAGCCCACTAGGTACCTCCAGTAAGTGCCACAGAGCTCCGTTGCAGAGAGGTGTAAAAAGAGGCATGGCCTGCACCACCTCTCTGCAACGCAGCCCTGTGGCGCGCACTGGAGGTACCTGGTGGGCTAGTTGGCCCCCAGGTTCCCCCAGTATTCAAGGGGAATTAATGCCCCAATTTAAAACGTGCCACAGGGCACGTTTGCAGAGTGGTGAAGGGAGGGGGTGGGGCCTGAGGCACGATCGCATCTTTTTTTTTGTTGTTGATTTTTTAGAAGGGGGGCTGTGAGGCCCCCCTTCTTTTTTCCTTTTTTGGGCCCTGGGGACCCATTCCCCAGGGCCTGACACCTTTTTTTATAAAAAAAAAAACTGAACTGGAAGGGGGCCGCGTGGCCCCCCTCCCATGGCCAATTCCGGCCTAGGGGACCCCATCCCCGGGGCATGGCTGCATTTTAAACATTTTTTGAGGGGGCTGCGTGGCCCCCCTCCTGAGGCCTCTATTGGCCACGGGGACCCCATCCCCCGGGGCCGGCCTTTTTTTTAAAAAATTTGGGTAGGGGGGCTGCGTGGCCCCCCTCCAGGGTCACTACTAGCCCTGGGGACCCCATCCCCCGGGGCAGGCCCTATCCATTGGGGACCGTGGGGGGAGCCCCAATGCCTCCAGGGTCCCGCCGGCTCCCCGCGTCCTGCAGGAGCCGGCATTGCTTTTCCACATGGGGAGCTGCTAACATGCAGCTCCCCTTGTGAAAAAGCAATCTGCTTTAGATTTTGGAAGAGAGAGCAGGTTTCCTGCTCTCTCTTCCAAAATCCAAAGCAAGTTTGCTATGGCAGGATGGGAGTCTCGAGGATCCCGTTCTGCCATAGCAAACAGCAGTGTCCCGGGGTGGGCACCCCAGGATACTGCAGGAGCCCGCCATGGGGGGTGGCAGTCCCCAGGGCCATCACAGGCTCCAGGATGGGGGCCACGCGGCCCCCCTCCCTTCACTTGCACAGCCCCAGGGAGGTGGTGGTCCCCAGGGCTTAGTGGTCCGTTACGGACCCCCAAATTTAAATATTAGTGCTCCGGGGAGGTGGCAGTCCCTGGGGTGTGTGGGGGGGCTCGAGCCCCCCCACACAGGTATATTTTTTTTTTAAATGAAGCCCCGGGGGTGGCGGTCCTTGGGGCTGCGGGGGGCCTTAGAGGCTCCCCAAACTCCCAAAAAACAAGCCCAGGGGGTAGCGGTCTCCGGGGCTGTGGGGGGCCATGTGCCCCCGCAAATATTTTTGCAAAGCCCCACGGGCTGGCGGTCCCCAGGGCAGTGTGGGGGGATTGGGGCCCCCCACACATATTTTTACTGCCCCCGGGACCTGGCCCACCCGGGGGCTTCAATTAAACGAAGCGTGGGAGTCCGCGCTTTGTTTTTTTTATTTTCAGGGCCGGATTCGCGCACCCAGCGAGAATTCGGCTGATTTTTTAAAAAAAATGCCTTTTTTGGGCCCTGAGCAGGCCTAGGGGGTCAGGGTGTTTCTACCCTGCCCCCTTTTCTTGTCTTGCGCCTTAGTTTTTCTGTTTTCTTGTGCCTCGGTTATCGAGGCACAAGATGGCTGCCAACACTTCCTGGTTTGGAGTGTTGACAGCCAATTAGCATGAAGCTCGTGATCGGGAGGATGCGCGGATCCACCGCGGCCATAGATATCGAAACTTTTATTTTTACAATTTCTCAGGAACTACTGAACGGATTTACACCATTTAAAAAAAGGGTGCTTTCTGAACCAAGCACTACCTATTTGCCAAATTTGGTGTAATTCCGTTCAGCAGTTTTGGCTGTAACCGTGTCTAAAGTTTCCTGTGGGAAATTGATTTTTTTACCTCTATTTTTTTATTTTCTCTGCAATTACTGAACGGATTTACACCATTTAAAAAAAGGGTGCTTTCTGAACCAAGCACTACCTTTTTGCCAAATTTGGTGTAATTCCGTTCAGCAGTTCAGCCTGTAGCCATGTCTAAAGTTTCCTATGGGAATTAACATGGAGAAAACATGTTTTGGGACCCCCCTTGCCGAATCACCCCGAAACTTTCAAGACAGGAGCTGACCGGAGCGCCCCACTAGTTTTGAAAATTTCGCGATGATTCGTCATCCGGCGCCAAAGTTATTGGGAAAACAAAAAATGCTTTTCCTATGGAAACTAGGTCCTAATTATAACTAACTACTGGTGACCGCCATATATATATATATATATATATATATATATATATATATATATATATATATAATAGGAAAGTTTTCTGGCATACCAGCTCCACTCCAGGCGAGGTCGGTGCGAGATCCGGGTGTCGGATCCCGGCCGTCAATTGTTAAAATTTCGCAAGCGCTTCTCACCGCGCGAAAGAAGACTCGCACTCCAGGGATCGTGTTAACAAATTTAGTGTTATTGGCGACGCGTTTCGACCAGAACGGCACAAGGCTTGTGAAAAAGTCCGTTCTGGTCGAAACGTGTCGCTAATAACACTAAATTTGTTACCACGATCCCTGGAAGTGCAAGTCGTCTTCGCGCGATTACAAGCGATTGCGAAATTTCAACAATAAAAAAATATATATATTCACTAAAAAAAACATAGGTTTCAGGGACGTTATAGTTAGTTGGACATTTCACTCCTACAAAACCATAGAAATTTCGCCGTTATAGTTCGTTAACATGCGCCCCCGCAATGCACTGCTGATGACATCACATATTACATCATTCATGACATGGTCAGTGTCATCACTGATGACATCACTGATGACATAACAGATGACATCATCCAGTGACTGTGTGTTTCTATAAAGTTTAAATATGTTTTAAATATATGCCAAGGTGTATTGAAGAATGAGTGGGTGTATAAGTGTCTGGACGGAGGATTTCGTAGGTGTGTGACTGACTGTTTAAGTGAGTTATTACATGTGTCTTATTGAATGCATGGGTTAGTGATTAAACTGTGTGAATGTCTGTATCAGTCTGTCTGTTGTTGTATAAGCTGCTCCATGGTTTGGTTAGTAGGTACATGAGTGTCTATATGGGTTATTGATTGCTTATCAGAGTATTTGTATGGGTGCCTGAGTGTGTGTGTGGGAGGTGTGTGACTGCATGCATGTTTGAGTGATTGATTCACTGGCTGAATGGGTTCAAGAGTGCATGTAGAAACAGCTATATGGGTGGGTGAGTGTGTGTTACTGAGTGAATGGATGTCTCAGTGGTACATGTCCAAGTAACTACATATGTAAAAGGCAGTGTATGTTAGAGTTGGAGTATATAAATGACTATATGTGAAATTCAGTGATTGTGAGAGTGGCTGTATAGATGAGTGTGTACTTGTATCAGTGATTCTATAAGAGAGTAAGTATGCCTTTGTTTCCATTTGAATGAGTGATCTGTTGCATGTATAACTGTATAGGTCAGTAAATGGAAGTGTGACTGATGCTTTGCATGACTGACTAGGAGTGTGAGTAACTCTGGATGAGTGCTGATGTGTGAGTGTCTGTGTAGGTGTATGAGTGTACATGATAGTGTTATATTGATAAGTGACTGCATGTATGAGTGATTGTATGGGTGAATGAGTAGATGTGTGTGTAGTCTTAAGCAGTGATTAGATATGTAGTAAGTGGTATTGGTGTGTCTATGGTTTTGAAAATGGTATTCTGTATTTTGCAGTAGGTGTATCAAAGGTTATATTAGGGTGTGAGGAGGAGCCTCAGATTATCACATGGATGATGTCATCCGTGATGTCATCAGTGATGTCATTTGAGGTGTCATCAGTGATGTCACTGACCATGTCATGAATGATGTAATATGTGACGTCATCAGCAGTGCATTGCGGGGTGCGAGTTATAGTTAGGTGAACTAACTATAACGGCAACATTTCTATGGTTTTGTAGGAGTGAAATGTCCAACTAACTAAAACGTCCCTGAAACCTATGGTTTTTTCAGTGAATTTCTAAGGTTTTTTAAATGCTAATTTCTAACTATAACGGGCCTGAAACCTATGGTTTTTTCAGTGAATTTCAAAAGGTTTTTTAAAAGCTAATTTCTAACTATAATGTCCCTGAAACCTATGGGTTTTTCATTGAATTTCAATGGTTTTATAAATGCTAATTTCTAACTATGCCTACAAAGGAACTGTCTGGATGATTTGAGGAGTGGACGGAGAGTGACAGTGTGATTGCTGGACTGCATGAGTACTACCTGGGTAATTGCAGGAGTGAATCAGTAGTATGGAAGTGGTTAGCGGACTGCATAGATTGTGCACATTTGATTGTAGCACTGCGTGTCTTAATGCCTGAGTCAATTTAGAAGTACAAGCATAGTGTCTGGATACTTAGAGTGCTGCAAGTTGACAGCATGGTGAATTTATAAGTGCTTGGGTTTTGGCGCAGTGATTAGATAAGGACATGGTACTGCCTGGATGATAGGAGGAGTGGAAGGAGAGTGACAGAGTTATTGCTGGACTGCATAGGTACTACCTAGGTAATAGGAGGAGTGAATCAGTAGTGTGGAGGTGTTAGGGGACTACATAGATAGAGCACATTTGAATGTAGGACTCCATGTCTTAATGCCTGAGTCATTGTACAAGTACATGGATAGTGACTGGATACTTAGAGTGCTGCAAGTTGACAGCATGGTGAATTTATAAGTGCTTGTGTTTTGGCACAGTGATTAGATAAGGACATGGTTCTTTCTAGATGATTGGAGCAGTGGACGGAGAGTGACAGAGTGATTGCTGGACTGCATGGGTACTACCTGGGTAATAGGAGGAGTGAATCAGTAGTGTGGAGGTGGTTAGGGGACTGCATAGATTATGCACATTTGATTGTAGCACTGCATGTCTTAATGCCTGAATCATTGTACAAGTACATGGATAGTGACTGGATACTTAGAGTGCTGCAAGTTGACAGCAGGGTGAGTTTATAAACATAGGCTACAAAAATACAGTTTGAAAATCTGAAGTCCGACACTTCTCACTTAGTTTATGGGTGTCTTACTTCATAATTGTAACACCGGTCCCAGCATACTTGGGGGAACATGCTAGACAGTGGGTGTAGGTACGTATTCAAAGATTTCTGATGTGATTTTTATGTGAGGTCAATATTCTGGTAGTCTGTGGTTTTTACAACAAATGTGTGTGCAGTCTCTTTCCACATGCTCCCATCACTGTGGAGAATTGCCAGGTCAGGGACAGAAGTGGTCCGCAAAGGCCTGCAGATGCCAGGTCTGTACAGAGAAGGCACTGCGGGACCTATTCTCTTCTGCCCCATGCCCTCCTGAGTTCCACAGTGGGGCACTCAGGGTATTTTTAATCAACACAGAAGGCGGTGCTGCAGGGCCTGCTTAGTCCCACAATTGTATGACACTACTGACCTCACACATATCAACCTACAATGATATTGCAGCAAGTGTACCGCTCTCCACTACCGCCTCTGAGTATGTATGTTACGGCTATTTTATATCCACATTGTCTACCTAGCCCCATTCCTAGCTTCATACTTGTCGGTACCACCTAGTGATGTAGTGTTTATATCAATGTGATGAATGTGACTATAGTCGGGTCCCCTAGCCCCCAAATCTGCTGAGTCCCGGACTAGGGCACTATGGCTAATATCACTCAGCAGAGTGTAGAACCAGCTCAAACAGGAAGCTCCTGCTAGAGGCACTGGAGATGAGGTGTGGGGGGTACATTCTCAAGCCTGGGGTCTCCTTTGTTTACGATGGGCCCTTCATCACACATTGATGAGCGAAGGGGATCTCGCTGGATCCCTTGGGCGGTGGGGTTATGACACAGATGCCCCTGTAACTGATTGCATGTGCATGGAGAGGGCAAGAGGCTTCAGGAGATGCTTGTCTGATACAGAGAGACACAAAGAGGAGTGAGGGGGCATGTGAGGGGTAGAAGAGTCAGGGGTGAAGCTTCAGCAGAGTAGGTGAGGTACGAGAGACAGACAGAAAGAAGACTGAGTGCCCGTGAGTGGGCACAGGTGGGGTGTTTTGTAGGACGGGTCAGAGAGGGTGAGATTTTTAAGGAGAGAAGGAGCACCAGGGGTGTAACACTGGCTCTTGTAGTCCCTGCATCTCAGGGGGGCCCATACATTCAAGCCCCCTAACCCTTCAGCAGAGCCCGTTCAGGCCAAGGTCAATGAATATCTGTGAGATATGGGAGACTCAGGGGGTCCCTCTTCACATTTTGCGGGGGGATCATTTTGCATTGTGCCACTGGAGTGTGCTTGAGGCAGGGAGCTCAGAAGTTGAATGGGTATAAGAGACAGAGTGGTAACTGAGCACACATGCACTGTGAGAGTACAGCAGACTGACACAGAAGGGTAACGAACTGCGGGCAGCAGGCTGGAGCTTTCAGGGGAGAGGTCTCATGAAAGTGAGGGGGGAGTACAGAAGATGGACACAGGAGACTTTCCAGCCGATGTCATAATAGATTCATAATTAGCGATTTCTTCATATAAAACAGCCAACAGTTTTCGTGCATAAATGAGCTTCATCAGGGCTCATAGAATATATCAATGTCATGATGGAACGTATATTCAGACAATCTGATCTTCCAGAAAGGATGCAACCTTTCTTGGATGGAATTTAGCTACTGATCTCAGACCAGAAGACCTGGACCTACTGGAAATGTGACTAGGCCTGGTCCCTGCCCTTCCTCCACCAGTTGTGAGACTCTGAAGTGTGTTTGATGCAAGTTTCCCATGCCTGTGGTCAGGGATCCCAGAGGCTGTCAACTAAAGATTTTGAGGGTTGGGTACCTCGACCACCTATCTGATGGGAGATTAATATGCTGGTTATGGTACGTTATTTTAATGTAAGTTTCTAAAGTGCATCTGCACCATATGGTCACTTGGAGATAAACTGGAATCTTGACCAGTGATACAAAGGAATCAAGAAAATAGAAAGGTTTTAAGTTGTATCCAGGACATACTGTGCTACAGAGTGCATTTCAGATATCCAGGAAGAGAATCTCAGTGGTGGGGAACCTTAAAAGAGAATGGTTTCCCATCTTAAGGGATTTTGCTACAGAAAGGTTGAGCTGGAAGAAAAGATGTTGAGGAACACAAAGAGCAAGTGGGGACATAGGTCTTCATTTTTTATGACAAGTGAGGGCAGAAACGGTATTAACAAATTTGGGGATCGAGGTCATAGGAAAGCTAGATGGATGACAGATGAGCATAATGGAGAAAGAGATTTTTGATGACAAAATGATGGTTGTGGTCAAATTTCAGCATTCGGTATTGGTAAACATAGAGTTTTAGTAGTAGTTCCTCATAGGAAAGATATGGCTGAACTATACTGTACTGTATGTAAGTTGATGTATATACATTCCTCAGGTTTGAATTGTTACATTCGCACATGTTCCTGTTGGACATTTCTCTGGCCATTTGTAGTTATTTAGTTCCATTGTTGGTGACTGCTGCCTTGCCTTACCTTACCTTATCCAAATGTTGAGCTACCCTCAGCACCATGTTTCTGGAGTTCTACACTTCCCTCCATTAACAAGGCAAATGTGGTACGGTGGTCGAAGTGCGAGCTGCCTTGGATGTCGGTTAGCACATTCTCTTAGTGTGCACTTGCTGCCTAGTTTTCTAATCTGTAATCAAGTCCAGATACATGTGTACATTTGATGGACATGAAACAAACCCAAACATTTTGATTTGCACCAGTGTTAACCGCCTAAGTTATAATTGTGCAAACTCCTCCTATGTGTCCCTAAAATGTACACCCTGTCCTGAATTTTTGTTGTGAATGTTGACACTTTGCCCTGAATTTTTACAGTCATTGTCCTGAACTTACCTCCAAGTGAGGTGGTCACCCTAGCCTGGAAGTGAGTGCATGTGCTTGAGGGGAGAGAGGTTCTGCGAGAGAGAGGGGGTACAACAGACCGACACAGAAGGCATCTGGAAGTGAGTGCAGGTCCGGTAGGGGAGATAGGTCTTTGACTGGAAGTGAGTGCAGGCGCTGGAGGGGAGAGAGGTCTTTGACTAGAAGTGAGTGCAGTCGCTGGAGGAGACAGAGGTCCTTGACTGGAAGTGAGTGCACGTGCTTGAGGGGAGAGAGACCCTTGACTGGAACTGAGTACACGTGCTTGAGGGGAGAGAGGTCCTTGACTGGAAGTGAGTGCACATGCTTGAGGGGAAAGAGAAACTTGACTGGAAGTGAGTGCACATGTTGAGGGGAGAGAGGTCCTTGACTGGAAGTGAGTGCACGTGTTTGAGGGGAGTGAAGTCCTTGACTGGAAGTGAGTGTACTTGCTTGAGGGGAATGAGGTCCTTGACTGGAAGTTAGTGCACTTGCTTGAGGGGAGAGACCCTTGACTGGAAGTGAGTGCACTTGCTTGAGGGGATAGACCCTTGACTGGAAGTGAGTACACGTGCTTGAGGGGAAAGAGACCATTGACTGGAAGTGAGTACACTTGCTTGAGGGGAGAGACCCTTGACTGGAAGTGAGTACACGTGCTTGCAAGGGGGTGGGAGGGGGGGAACAGCACAGAAGGCAAAAGGATCTTATTCCTGAAAAAAGCGCTGGTGTTAAATTTCCCCTTTGTTGCCGTCGCTAATATATCGGCTATTCCTGTTCATTGTATTGACTATGCTGCATTACCACATTACTCTAGTTTCAATACAGCTGGCCATAATCTCAGGCAGTGGTATGTGTAGGAGAGTAGGATCTGCCTCTTATGTTGCCCCCACTTTTTTTTCTGATGTATACACTGGTTTCTGGCTATAGTCAGGCTGGATCCCTGCCAATCAGGGCCCCAGCCTCTCTGTTCTCTCTAAACGACTTGGAGTGCACTCTAGGTGCACTCGTGATTGGATACTGTGGTACCTTATGAGTCCCTAGAATATGGTACCTTAGGTACCAAGGGCATAGGTACTTCACAGGTCTACCAGGGGCTGCAGCATGTGTTATGCCACCCCTGGGAAGCAGACTAAATATGACACCACAGGCCTGCTACTGCAGCCTGGGTGAGGTGGTGCTAGCATCTCCTCACTGAGATATAGGTTCCCTATATCTCTCCTGCACACACATTTAAACCTATCAGTCACCCCTAAGGCAGGCCCTATCAATCCTGAGGGCAGGGTGCTTGGTTTCTAATGTGAGGGGGGTGCCTCTGCCTGAGCAGGGCCCCTCTGCAGCTCTCAGAGTCCATTCTCTGGTGCTGTTTGTGGATGCGGTCAAACCATATACTCTTAAGTGCATTATAACCTCGCGTTAAATGCTAACTTTGGAATGGCTGCATCAAAACATGTCGTGTTTGGTGTCAAACATCTTGGAATACTACCCCCCGCCAGTTCTGGTGGCGGGGGTAGCATTCCACCCTTCTAGAGGGATAGACATGTACCCACTGTGGAAACACAGTAGAATCCTGAAGAGCCCTGGCATCACAAAATGGATGCCACCAGTCACAGACACTGGGCTGCCCTCCTGCTGATGACCGAAACTCGCAGTGGAGGAAGCCCAACAAAGGTATCCTGCACAGGGAGGTGTAACCACCTCCCAGACAGGGTTTAGTGTATTGGGGCTGGGTGGGTGCACTCTTAGAGTGCTTTGAAGTACTGCACTGGGGGAGCAAAAGGCTCCTCTGTGCATATGCCAGTTTAAACCGGCTCAGGGGCTACCTGCCCCTGCTCTGGCACGAAACTGGACAAAGGGAAGTGGGTGTAACCACCCACTCCCCTGACCCTCCCATAGGTGGGGTCTTAGAGCTAGTCCCTCCCTTCCTTGTTAGTATAAGGTAGGGAACCCTTGAACTTGAAAGTTAGATATCCCTGGACGACGCTCTGAAGAATAATCCCGGACCTTCGACGTTCCACTACCTTTGGAAGACTGAATAATCTCCCTTGGAGTCAAGGAGTGACTCCCCTGCTTGGCAGGCAGCAAAAACTACAACAACGGTTGCAAACTATGCCATTCTGATCAGAGTCCGAAGTCCCTGCAGCCCAAGACATAGATTTCCTGACTTCTCAAAGGCCATCGTGAGTCCCCAGTGAAGTTGGGGCTAGTGGACCCCACGAGTGATGAGGAACCACGACCCCTGGGTACCGTGCACTATTGTCAAATGCAACCCCTTTGCAACATTCTAAGAATCTGTGCTTTGGACCACGTGTGGTCCCAGCCTCCAGCAGGAATCCCTCCGAAGATCAGAGGCCTACACCATCCCGAGTGACCGTGGGCCCCTGTTGAGCTAATCCTCCCGAGGTGTCTTTGCGATCCCTTGCCAGCCAGCTCGTGGGTCCCCTGAAGACTTTTCTACCAAACCAAAGGGCTCCCCCAGTTGCTCCAGGCCTGCCCTGACTTACCCTCACTGGGTGAGTTCCACAGACCTTGCTGGTCTGCGCCATTGCCTTTTCACACTTTCCACAAGACTTGCTGTTACCAAGGCTTGTTGGTGCTAATCGAGTTGCTGACACCGCAGTAAGCTGCAGACATCGTGAGCCACAATGAATCCAGCTCCTGGTTGTCATCGACACCTCCTGGACCTCGTGGCTGAAGAGTCAAGGCACCGGTGAACAACCTGAACCTTGCGACGACGGTGGGCATCCATCTACCTTGCCCGAGTCACTGCCAAGTGACTTTGAACACTGTCCCCTCTGCTTTCAGGTCTTCCATCTTCTGAATCCAGGCTTGGATTCCACCGGACACTTACTCGAACTTCACAAGCAGCAAGTCTTCTTTGTCCTCCATTGAAAACGACTCCGCGACCCGACACCAAAGGACACCTATGCACCCGGCTTCCCTGGGTGAGATAACTCCAGCACTACGGTGCTCCTGTGGGCCCTAGAACTACTTACCCTGTAAGTGACTTGCTTGTAGGTTCTCCCGAAGTATCCTAAAACTCTTTATTTCCAACCGCGACATGCCCCATTGAAGTCAACGGCGATCCGGGTCTTTGTATCCACACTGCACGCGTCCCCCGTGGGTCCTTTACTTACCTGCCTTGGGTGGTTTCATGAGGCCCCAGCACTTCTGAAGGCCCTAGGCCTTTTCTGCCTGCAAGTCGTTGTTTCTAAGTCTCTTTCTTAGTATATGGTCTGGTACGCCCCTAGGGCCCCAGCCATATTGTGCTTAATTTATTGTGAAACGTTGATTTGTGCATATGTTCCTGACTTCTAATCTCATAAAGAGATTAGTAGAGAGTTGTTTAGTAATAAATACATATATATTTGATATATATACCTGTGTGGTGTCTTTTCATTTGGTTATTCAAGAGATTGTGTGGTAAAACAAGCTGCTTTACATTCCTTCAAGACTTAGCCTGAAGGCTGCTCTCCACAGCTACCACTAGGATAGCTTTCTATAAAGGTTGTCTTAAACCTATCTACCATAAGAGTCGAATTGTACTGGTGCAAGGTGTCCACTTTAATTAGTGAACAGCATATACCAGGCCAACTTCTCACAGTAACATTCGCACTGTCGAAGCGCATTCTTTTCTGCTGTTCAGCAGCTAAAGGTGGCACTTTTTATTTCAGAAACAGTAGTATTGTCCACAGCGGTAAAAACATGGCAGTCCAGAAACAAAAGTGTGAATTTTGTAGGGGCGGCGATAGAAACCCGGTCATGATCAAAGTGTGCCCTGACCCCTGACACACACACCCGTGCCTCGGCTGCTGCTGGCTTTGACAGTATTTAGGACTGAACTTATTTCTGGTGATAAATGCCATCGTTTTAACTAACTCCACTTCCTTGAAATGATGACTGGTCTGGGGATCATGTATTTACAACTGGGGGTAGTTTTACCGCCAACTGGATTCTGCCGCTTTTCCTGCGGCAATCGCGGCATGGTTTTCACCTGAGGGCGCATGCTCCCCTTCTTGGATGGAACTCTCTTCCTGTCTTCTGCATCTGCCAATGACTCTGGAATGAGGCCCTGGGGAGGGATAGAAGGCTGCGGAGACTGAGCTGAGAGTGTGGGACAGAGACGCAGGCGAGTTACTGGAAGTGACACAGTACTTAATTTGTGCAGGTGGAGACACAGCATTTGGCAGTGGCAGGGGTGAGCGCCTAAGAACCGCTTTAAGCACCTGCACATATTTATTTATTTATTTTACAAATGTAGCACAGGGAGTGAGCTCGAGTGAACGCGAGCAAGGGGTGCAAGGGGCTGAATACACAGCTGCAGAGAGGGAGGGGTTCACTGCCATAGGTAGGGCGAGGGAGCTAGTGGTGTTCAAGAGTGCGTGAAGGGGGGGACACTGTGGTGAGGGGAGGGCAGAGTAAAGGCCCTGATGGCTGAAGCCATAAGGGAGCAGGCGTGCAAACCCAAGAAGGGAACCCACTGGCGAGCGGGAGTGACTGGGGGTGGAGGAGCAGGGGTGGGTTGAAAGAGAACTCACAAGAAGGGAGGGATAAAGAAAGCGAGGGTGTGTGAGGGCAGTGGAAGGCCATGAGTGTCCGGCAGAAATGGGGTCAGCAAGAGAGCCAGTATGATTTGGAACGGAGGAGTCCACCAGCTGAAAGGTCGGCTCTGAATTCAAACCGAAGCCTCCTCTGTCTATAAGCAAATTGTGTTATCTTGGTATCCTGGTAAAGCCACGTGATTCATTTCCTTTATCTGCCAGATTGCGAGGTTGTACTGAAATCAAGGTATTATTACAAAGAGCATAATTAAAAATACATATGTAGTAATGTTAGAGGAGGTTGGCAAGTCTTGGAGGGGGGAGGAGGGGAGGGTTGGAGCGGAGACATCCGTGTTTGAGATGAGTCGGCAAAGTCATGTATAGTGCTTGATGCTGCTAAGTCCTTTCATAGCGCTGGAGAGAACCAACTACCTGATTAAGTTAATGCTGTTTTATTATTGAGGTCGGATGCCTTAATGCAAACCAGAAATACCCCTTTGCCGATTATACCACGACTCTAATAGCGTAGGTGCCTCTGATGACGTAAGCGCCTAGAAGGAACCTCTAATGAAATTGGCATGCGCCCATCGCACAAGGAGCATTTTTCCATCCAGTGTATGCTGGTCGTGAATATACCCCTTGTAGGGCCGAAAGGGAGGGTGCTGTGGGCGGGGCTGCCGGCACTGATGGACCTCACCCATGAAGCCCCTACTACAAAGACCACCCCAGCAATCCTAATGCCCTACCACTTCAATGCATTATTTCTCCCAGACTGAAGGCGTAAACAAAACATGTTGAGGAAGCACATTTTCACCGAGAGAAACCCACGTTCTTGGCGATTTCAATAAAGGCTTTAATCACTGGCGTAATTTAAGGACTTCTCTCAAAGATATGCAACAACTACAGACACGATGTGCCCCTCTTGAGCCTGGAGTGTGAAGTCCTTCTTGGACATTAAAGAAGTTAAAGAGAACAGCTTAACACCAGTGAATGTTTGGTATTGTTCTGAAAACGAAGCAAATTTCTCTGTGATCCTGCATAAATAGCGCAGTCGCCACCTCCCCCACCCCCTCCACCCCTGTCTCTCTGGGCTGCAGAAGGTGGTAGATGAGGACTTGTAGGTGCCTCGCACTAGTACGAATACCAGAGCAGCTGTTCGTAGCCATGAAGCTGATTGCAACTGGGCATAGCGTGTATCCAGGGCCCAAGAGATAACCAAGCTGAGCATCAAGTGTGTGTGTGGCTTGTGGGGAGGGCGGTGATGGGTGAGGGTAGAGGGCATTGTATGAGTGGGGGAGGGGGTATTCTGAACCAGAGAGCACTGGGAGTCCCTCCTCCGGTGAAGCATGAGAGGAAAACATTCACTCCACCTGAGCGTTAAACAAATGCTTCCTATTTTACCAAACGGTGTGATCCTCGACAAGCCGCTTTATTTCTCTATGTCCATTGGTTCAATTACTTGTCAGCCGCAAGTCACGCTTTTAAACAGAGTAATCTCTTTCTGAAGAGTTTTGCCCGTCTGGTCTCTGGCAATGAGGTCGGGAGTCCCCGCAAGCCACGTGACACACGCACTGTATGGAGAAGAGCAGAGAGCGGCACAAGGCTGGGCCCTTATGTAACATCACCAGTGGCTGTCACAACAGCGTGCTGGGGTTAGTGGGAACAATGTCTGTACAAACACATTCACCTGCTCCGCCCCTCACACTCTCTCTCGCACACCATTAAAGAAGCCCCGGGGAGGTGGCAGTCCCCGGGGCAGTGAGGGCCCCCATGGGCCCCCACACATTAATTTTCAATTGCCCCAGGACCTGGCCCACCGGGGGCTTTTTAAGAAACGAAGCGCGGGAGACCGCACTTCATTTTTTAAAAATAATTTCCCAGATTCGCGCACCCAGTGCGAATTCGGCCGAAATTATAAAAAAAATATGCTTTTTTTGTACTGGGGGTCCTTGTGGGATCCCCTGAGCAGGCCTAGGGGGTCAGGGTGTTTCTACCCTGCCCCCTTTTCTTGTTTTTCGTGTTTGTTTCACTGTTTTCTTGTGACTCGGTTCTACCGAGTCACAAGATGGCTGCCAACACTTCCTGGTTTGGAGTGCTGACAGCCAATTAGAATAAAACTCATGGTCGGGAGGGTCCGCGGATCCACCGCGCCTCTTGATATCGATATTTTTATTTTTTGAATTACTCAGCACCTACTGAACGGATTTACACCATTTTTAAAAAGGTCGCTTTCTGAGCCAAGCAGTACCTTTTTGCCAAATTTGGTGTAATTCCGTTCAGCAGTTCGGGCTGTAGCCTTGGCTAAAGTTTCCTATAGGAAATTGATTTTTGACTCTTATTTTTTTAATTTCTCAGCAACTACTTAACGGATTTACACCATTTAAAAAAAGGTCGCTTTCTGAACCAAGAGCGTCCTATTTGCCAAATTACGTGTAATTCTGTTCAGCAGTTTGGGCTGTGGCCCTGGCTAAACTTTCCTAAGGAAATTAACATGGAGAAAACACTTTTTGGGACCCCCCTTTTTTCTCAGCCCCCACTTGACAAATCACCCCCAAACTTTTAGGATAGGAGCTGACCTGGATAAAACATTTTTTGGGAGAATTTTGCGAAGATTCGTCAAACGGTGCCAAAGTTATTGGCAAAACAAAAAACGTAGGTAATATATATATATATATATGCGGATGAGGCACTGAATGTTCATCTGTAATTGGTCTGGAGCTGTCTGTCCCGCCCCTGCCCAGTCTTCGTGACGTTAGGTCACACTCACTTTTATATTTATTTTTATAGCTTTATTTTCTCACGTTTTTAGATCTCACGATAGATTAGACCATATTAGACATACTTTTTCAATATTTGATTTAATTATATATTCTTAGGTTTCACTAGTGTATATGGCGCCTGTCTAAGTCATACATCATATTTATCTTTGTGCAAACATAATTCTTGCTTTCGGCCCACTTGGGCGAGATGGAATGTTTGTTTTTTTCTCATATTTCATGTTAACCTTGGCTCAGTGGTATTTAATACTGTATATATTAAATGCCAAGAGATTAGTGACATATTTTGTTAATAATCAACTATACCTTATAAGGTATGGTACATTAGTTTCTTTTCGAACCTAACCTACCAAATGTCTTAGCCTGTTTGCACTTTTTAACAATATATTAGTCCGTGTGCCATTACATATTAATGTAATTAATTTCTCAATCGATTTAACCTAAATATATTAGATATATTTTTTCTATGTCCAATCTATGTACTAATATAGGCGCACTGTTTCCACATTTAAGGAGGACATTTATTTAATTTAGTTTTGCTATTTTATTTTTAAATTTAATGTTGTGGTAAAGGGAAATTTTTCCTTAACAATAATATTGTCTTTCTTAAATTGTTTGGTATTTTATTTTATTTTATTTAACTTTTCTTTTTTTCTTATGGGAAAAATGTGCACAGTCATAGACATTAGAGTCGTGAGTAACTTCTATGTCTATTGTTGAATTACAGGTTGCTGTGGCAACCACTAGTGAGTGACAAGCATATATACTGTCAGACAGAGTGTACCTGATGTAGTGATCAAGGCGGTACGCCGTCGAAACGCGTCTAAGCTGTTGATGGAGAAATAAACCTCTTCCTTGTCATCATTTCACGGAGTCAGTGCCTGTCTGTCCGTTGCTGCCAGGATTGGTACCAATATTACGGATCTGCCGGGATCCTGCCACTGACCCTCCTCGTTTTGGTGCTCTGCGAATCCGGAATCTTATGGTATTGTTTCTTTTGAAGAGAAAACGCAGAGCCCCCCGAAGCCGACATCCCGCGATCCGTCCACGTGCAGCGTCCATCACCCAGGGGATCACCCTGTTCCTTACGGAGGCCGGAGGGCAATCGGAGTTACAGGTTAGTCCACTGGGCTGGATTGTGTGGTGGTTACGTGTGCAGCAAGGTGGCTTATGGGAGAGGTAGTCCCGAGTATTGCAAACGGGCAGTGAATGACAAAGAAGACTATAGTTTCCCACAATGGCTGCGGAGTGGGTCAGGGAGCGGGAAGAGGCAGCACTAGACATCTTCAGTGATATTGACAACACTGCCACATCATCCTCCATGGTGACAGGATCAGCAAACCAGCGAGTCGTAAATGACATTGTGAAAATCACGCATGAATTAGAAAAACTGCGGAAAAGTGAAATCGCTAAGTGGTGGGAGTGCAAATCGCTACAGCGTTACCTAGATGTTGGTCGCATCCCGAGAGGTTTGAGAATTCTCATAGCCCCAACGTACGAAAATCCCAACCCTGAGATGCTGAGAGAATGGGCGGATAACAGTGCGGACTCATCAAGAAGAATGGTACAAATACTCATCAAATATGCCACAAGCGATAGAGATGATATTTTGGTTAAAATAGATGCACTACTCAAAGAATTGGAGAAATCGGCTAACCAAGAAGAAATCAGTAAGATAATGTCAGAGATGAAAACAAGGCTAGGCAAATACGAACAATCGATAAAAGACAGAAAGGCTATCAAATTTCAACGTGACAGAAACGATTACATGAATGGGAAAATATACACATTTTCAAAAAAATTCGAAAATATACGCCGCCAACAATTATCAGCTACCACTGATTTACAAGTGAGATCAACAGAACCAAGTGGATCTGAACTGAGTTCTGAGGTGGAGTCAGACATCGAGTCTGCAAGTAGCGAAAAGCGGCAAAAACCCACCGTCGTACAAGAACTTGGTTTTTTACGAATAGAACGAGTAATGAGCCTACGACCAAGGCCAACACGTCCAGAAACCACATACACTCCCAGAAATCGAAAAGAAGGAGAAGAAAAGATAGACGGTGGGGTAAAAGAACAACAAAAACAAACCAAACAGCCGTACAGAAGAAACAGACGGAGATGAACATGGCTACAGACTTTGATAACACAGTAGTTAATCTCACTAATATGGAGCTCACAAATGATGAACAAAGAACTCTGTCGTTAGGACTAACGTTCTGTACTAAAAACAATTTTGATTATGCACAGACAAGAGTGGATTTGTTTCAGTTCGTTAGAAAATTGAAACTGCAAAAACATTTTTTTAACACTTCCAAACTTAACAATGACAATATAAGCAATGTAGATACCAACAATGTGCTTACTGTAGGAGACATGTCTCTCCTCCAGACCCTGGTCAATATGGATGACTCAAATTATCAGGAAACACCTACTGATTTTGCAAGATCTGCTGGGATTGACATTTCCGGTACAGTACAGACGCCGTTTAAACCCAAATCAGTGTTCATTCCTATGATGCCAAAAGATGGTCTTGATATCTTTGCGGAAAATGTCATAAAAGATTTGAAAGAGCTGGCCTGGAAAAGTAGTAATGAATTTAACAGTACCAACCGGAATAAGATGACAACATATGATGCACTTGTGCTGAAAATAAAGCAACAACAAGACATAGTCGTCCGGTGGTCGGATAAGGGTGGCAACGTTGTCTTGTGGCCACTTGAGAAATACAACAAAGAAGCTCTAAATCAGCTCCAAGACAGAGACTGCTACAGTCGTATCAGTCCAAATTGCATCATTGGAATCAAAGAAAAATACCATAAGTCACTGTACGAATGGAGAGGAGAAGGATTATTGTCCAAGCAAGAATTTGAATTTCTTAAGACCGATTATCCTGTCATACCACAGCTATACCTAATCCCGAAGATACACAAAAACCCTCTGGAACCCCCTGGAAGACCAATCATTGCAGCTATTGGGGGACTCTTTGAAAACACCTCTAGATTCATAGACTACTTTTTGCAACCAGCTGTAATCGAACTCCCGGCATACATAAGAGACACCGGTGACTTTTTAACCAAAATCTATGATGTATCCTGGAACACTGACTATCTACTGATGACATTAGATGTGAATGCACTGTATACCAGTATTAGACATATTGATGGACTTAGGGCCCTGAGTTATTACTTAGGAAAAAGACCTATTCAATTGTTTCAGCACTCTAGGATGCTATTACAAATGGCAGAAATGTGTCTGGATAATAATATTTTTATATTTGACAAACTTACCTATAAACAACTGCAGGGCACTGCCATGGGCACTTGCTTCGCCCCCAGCTATGTTAATTTGCATTTGGGTTGGTGGGAGGAGCAGGTGCTCATGAAGACACATAGAGAGAAAATGCTTGAGAATGTTGTCCTATATGTCAGATATATAGATGACATATTTATACTGTGGCGAGGACTGAATTGAGTGCAGAAACCTTCTCTCAAGAGTTAAATAACAATGCCCTCAATCTCACTTTCACATGCAATACCAATACTAAGTGTATACATTTCTTAGATCTAGAAATATTTGTGGAAAACAACAAAATACAAACTAAAACATACAGAAAGCCCACTGCTGGTAATGCAATACTTCATGCGAATAGTTTCCATCCTACCTCACTGAAAGAAAGCATACCCTATGCCGAATGTCTGCGCATGAGGCGTAATTGCAGCACTTCGGAAAGTTTTGAACAATCCACTAGTGAGTTATGCAATAGATTAGAACGCAGAGGGTACAGTACTATGACATTATCTAAAGCCAAATCTAAGATTACCAATATAAATAGGAAAAATCTCCTATTTAGGAGAAACGAGAGCAATGAGGCTACAAACTGCTCTGTCACAACTGGTACCCCGAGATTCATCACAGGGTTCAATGCCTACCATGCAAATATTCGTAGAATTCTACACAGACATTGGAACACAGTACGTAACGATCCAGTTATTGGCCCCACTTGTGTTAAAACACCGCAAATTACATTCAGGAGGGCCAAATCCATGCGTCAGGAGCTAGTCCGCAACGCACCCTCAATAACTAAGGCTTGCACGTGGCTTAAGGCTCAGAATGGTTTTCATAAGTGCACTAAATGCAAAGCGTGCAGGCATGGGGTCAATACCAAAATGGTAAAGATGCCGTTTAGACACTCACCCTATGAAATCAGAGGCAGATTCACCTGTAAGTCAGATTTTGCAGTCTATGTCTTGTACTGCACATGCGGCAAACTATATGTGGGTAGCACCATCCACCCCGTGCATGTTCGCATCCTACAACATCTTAGGGCTATCTCTAACAATGACCCTGCCTACCCTGTTGCCAGGCACATAAACACATCACATGGAGGAAAGGCACAGGATCTATTCTTCTATGTGATTGATACAGTTCCCAAAAATCCTAGAGGAGGGAACAGACAATTGGCCCTTAGAAGATTAGAGTCTAGGTACATCATCCTCCTGAATTCGAAAATTCCCAACGGGATGAATGCGGATGAGGCACTGAATGTTCATCTGTAATTGGTCTGGAGCTGTCTGTCCCGCCCCTGCCCAGTCTTCGTGACGTTAGGTCACACTCACTTTTATATTTATTTTTATAGCTTTATTTTCTCACGTTTTTTAGATCTCACGATAGATTAGACCATATTAGACATACTTTTTCAATATTTGATTTAATTATATATTCTTAGGTTTCACTAGTGTATATGGCGCCTGTCTAAGTCATACATCATATTTATCTTTGTGCAAACATAATTCTTGCTTTCAGGCCCACTTGGGCGAGATGGAATGTTTGTTTTTTCTCATATTTCATGTTAACCTTGGCTCAGTGGTATTTAATACTGTATATATTAAATGCCAAGAGATTAGTGACATATTTTGTTAATAATCAACTATACCTTATAAGGTATGGTACATTAGTTTCTTTTTCGAACCTAACCTACCAAATGTCTTAGCCTGTTTGCACTTTTTTAACAATATATTAGTCCGTGTGCCATTACATATTAATGTAATTAATTTCTCAATCGATTTAACCTAAATATATTAGATATATTTTTTCTATGTCCAATCTATGTACTAATATAGGCGCACTGTTTCCACATTTAAGGAGGACATTTATTTAATTTAGTTTTGCTATTTTATTTTTAAATTTAATGTTGTGGTAAAGGGAAATTTTTCCTTAACAATAATATTGTCTTTCTTAAATTGTTTGGTATTTTATTTTATTTTATTTAACTTTTATTTTTTTCTTATGGGAAAAATGTGCACAGTCATAGACATTAGAGTCGTGAGTAACTTCTATGTCTATTGTTGAATTACAGGTTGCTGTGGCAACCACTAGTGAGTGACAAGCATATATACTGTCAGACAGAGTGTACCTGATGTAGTGATCAAGGCGGTACGCCGTCGAAACGCGTCTAAGCTGTTGATGGAGAAATAAACCTCTTCCTTGTCATCATTTCACGGAGTCAGTGCCTGTCTGTCCGTTGCTGCCAGGATTGGTACCAATATATATATATCTATACCAAATGCCTGTGCACACGTTATTGTGAACTGCAGAACCAGTACTGCGTATCTTAGCTTAATGAAAATTCAAGCAGATCACTAATATAAACACACAAATCAGTAAAACAATAGCAGAACACTCCAGGTATCTTGTGTCCTCTGTATTTATTGGAGATTGATTGGCCAGCCAACACGTGTTTCGTCAGGGTGCAAACCCACAACTTCTTCAGGGCTCTACGGAGAACAACAACTGAATATGAATCGATCACTCCGCTGGTTGTACTTCCGTCCCGGCTGACGTAGGAATGGTATAAATTCCCAAGGTATAATCAAAAACAAATAAAGGACTTGTCAGTAAACGGCCCAATGTCACTCAGAGCAGTGTGACGAGGAGTTACAGCACACAAATGTAAAAGAGCCGAGTTAGGCTCAGTCCAGGGTGAGAAACCCTCCTGGAAATGTGTAGAAAGGCAGACAAATGTGCTGCTCAGTCTCACGACCCACGGCGAAAACCGGTTCCGGTTCCGTTAGGGCCAAAAAAAGCATTTAAAAAAATAAAAAATTCAGCGGGATTCGCGTAGGGTCCGCGAATCCCGACAACATTTTTTTGAAAAACGAAGCGCGGTCTCCCACGCTTCGTTTGATTAAGCCCCCGGGTAGGCCAGGTCCTGGGGGCAATGCCAAAATAGGATGCGGGGCCCACAGCCCCGGGGACAGCCAGTTCCCTGGGGCAATTTTAAAGATATGCAGTGGGCACTTGGCCCCCTCGCAGCCCCGGGTACCGCCATCTCCCTGGTGCTTTTTATTTAAAAAAGAGACATAGGGGGCTCCTGTCTGCCCCCACACTGCCCCAGGGACCGCTACCTCCCCTGGGCTTTCATCTTTAAATGCGGGGGGTCTCGCACCCCCCCAAAACCCCAGGGACTGCCACCTCCCTGGGGATTTTTTTAAATAAAGGGTGTGGGGGAAGCTCCTGCCCCAGCCCAGCTCCAGGAGCCCTAGATGGCCTTGGGGACCACCACCCGGCCCCCCTTCAGGAGCCCTAGATAGCCCTGAGGACCACCAACCACCAGGGCCGGCTCCAGCAATGTTCTGCTCCCTCCCTGCCATAGCAAACTTCTGCTTTCGCTTCATGGAAGCAAGAGCACGAAAACTGCTCTTGCTTCCATGAAGCGAAGCAGAATTGCTTTTGGGCAAAGGGAGCTGCATGTTTGCAGCTCCCTTTGTCCAAAAGCAATGCCGGCTCCCACAGGAAGCAGAGTACCAGCAGGGACCGCAGGGGCTTTGGGGATCCACCGCGGTCCCCAACATTATGGTCATGCCCCAGGGGATGAGTCCCCAGGGCCAAAAATGGCCCAGGAGGGGGGCCGATCGGCCCCCCTCCCTTTATTTAAAAAAAAAAATAGAATTGCCGGGCCCCAGGTGATGGGGTCCCCAGGGCTAAAATCGGCCTGGGGAGAGGGGCCGCGTGGCCCCCCTCCTTTAGATTAAAAATTAATTTAAAAAATGGCCAGGCCCCGGGGGATGGGGTCTTGGGCCCCCCTCCCTTTTTACATTTGTTTTTATTTAAAAACCTATAAGGCCGGGCCCCGGGGGATGAGGTCCCTGGGGCCAAAATTCGCCTCAGGAGGGGTACCACTTGACCCCCTCCAACATTTTCTTTTTTTAAAAAGCAGGGCAGGCCCCGGGGGATGGGGTCCACAGGGCCAAAAGTGGCCAAGGGAAGGGGGGCCACCCGGCCCCTCTTCTGTAAAGATGTTTCACCGGGCCCCGGGGATGGGGTCCCCGGGGCCGAAATCAGCCCCTCCCCTTTAAAAAACAAAAATAAACAAAGGCCTAGCCCCCCTCCCTTTTCAATATATATATATTTTTTTTAAATGGTTCAGGGGATGGGGTCCCCAGGGCTCAAAATGGTCAGGGGAAGGGGGGCCACAGAGCCCCCCTTCCTAAAATAAAAACAATTCAAAAGCATGGCTACTCGCCGGAGGCCCCGCCACCTTCTTGCACCGCTCTGTAAACGCTCCTCCTGGCGTACTCTGGGATGGGGGATAAAGTCCCCTTCACTGGTGAGGGTCCTTAGAGGCCAACTAGCCCACCAGGTACCTCCAGTAAGCCCCACACAGTGGGATTGCTGAGAGGTGGTCCAAGACCACACCCCTTTTTACAACACTCTGCAAAAGTGCCTCTTGGCGCACTGCTGGTGGGGCGATGATGTCCCCTTGTGTCCTGAGGACTTCAGAACTAAAGTAGACTTCATCTCCCAGGCAGCAGTGCACGAGGAGGCGTGTTTGCATGGTGGTGTAAAAAGGGGGCATGGCCTCTGACCACTCTCAGCAATCCAGCTGTGTGGGGCTTACTAGAGGTAACAGGAGGGCTAGTTGGCCCCCAGGGACCCTGAGGAGGCAAAGGGACTTCATCCCCCAACCAAGAGCGCGCCAGGAGGTGCGTTTGCAGAGTGGTGGAGATAGGGGGCATGGCCTGTGTCCACCTCTCAGCAATCCCACTGTGTGGGGCTTACTGGAGGTAACAGGAAGGCTAGTTGGCCCCCAAGGACCCCCAGCACTGAAGGGGACTTCAATCCTCATCCAAGAGCGCACCAGGGAGTGCGTATGCAGAGTGGCTGGCAAAAGGGGCATGGCCTTCTATGAAAAGTTAGCAATCCTGCTATTTGGGACTTACTGGAGGTAGTAGGAGGGGTAGTTTGCCCCCAAGGATGTCCTTGGGGGCCAACTACCCCTCCTGTTACCTCTGGTAAGCCCCACACAGTGGGATTGCTAAGAGGTCTTCGGAGGCCACGCCCCCCTTTCTCCACCACTCTGCAAACGCACCTCCTGGCACGCTACTGGTTGGAGGGTGAAGTCCACTTTATACCTGAGGGACTTTGGGGTCCAAGAAGCCCCCCTGGTGCCTCCTGTAAGTCCTACGCAGTGGAATTCCTGAGCACTGGTTGGAGGCATAGCACCTTTCTCCACCACTCTGCAAGCGCGACTACTAGTTAAAGAAGCATTTACAATGTAATAGGTCTCGCATTTGCAAGAGTTAAAGCTATTGGTGTTGTAAATGTAAAAGATTTTTACTAATGTTTTATGGAGTGGAGTGGATGTACGTTGTGTGTAGTAGAATTATGTGGTATGTTGTGCAGTGAAATTATGTGGATAGAAAGTATGTGGAATTTAGTGTATAGGAATTATGTAGAGTGGGATTATGTGTTATGGAGAGTAATTATGTAGTATGGTAGTCTGTGTTGTGGAGTGGTAACCTTAGGTTTAGTCTTCCTCGCTTCCATAGAAGCTAAACTATGGTGGTGGAAGGCCCTTTGCAAAGCTAGAATGATCACCTGTTACTTATTGCTAAATGTGGGTGTTAAATTGGTATTAATGGTGTGCAAACCACTCTTGCTTCTTACTGTGCCTCTCTTACCTCTTTCTGCATTTCTCTTGCTTCTTTCTGCACCTATCTTACTTTTTCTGCACTTCTCTTGCCTCTTTCTGCACATCTCTTCTGCTTTCTGCACCTCTCTTGCTTCTTTCTACGCCTCTCTTGCTTGTTTCTTCTTCACCTCTCTTGCCTCTTTCTGCACCTCTGTTGCTTCTTTCAGCACTTCTCTTGCCTCTTTCTGCACCCTCTTCCCTCTTTCTGCACCTTTCTTGCTTCTTTCTGCACTTCCCTTGCTTCTTTCTGCACCTCCCTTGCTTCTTTCTGTACCCCTTTTGCCTCTTTCTGCACCTCTGTTGCCTCTTTCTGCACCTCTCTTGCTTCTTTCTATACCCCTCTTCCCTCTATCTGCACCCCTTCCCTCTTTCTGTACCTCTGTTGCCTGTTTCTGCACCTCTCTAGCCTCTTTCTGCACTTCTCTTGCCTCTTTCTGTACTTCTTTTGCCTATCTGCATTTCTGTTGCTTCTTTCTGCACTTCTCTAGCCTCTTTTTGTACCCCCTTGCCTCTTTCTGCACCTCTGTTGCTTCTTTCAGCACTTTTCTTGCTTCTTTCTTTCCCTCTTTTGCTTCTTTCTGCACCTCTATTGCTTCTTTCTGCACCCCTCTTGCTTCTTTCTGTACCCCTCTTGCCTCTTTCTGCACCTCTCTTGCCTCTTTCTGCACCTCTCTTGCCTCTTTCTGCAGTTCTCTTTCCTCTTTCTGCACCTCTGTTGCTTCTTTCTGCACTTCTCTTGCCTCTTTCTGCACCCCTCTTGCCTCTTTCTGCACCTCTGTTGGTTCTTTCTGCACTTCTCATGCTTTTTTCTGTACCTTTCTTGCTTCTTTCTGCACCCCTCTTTCTGTACCCCTCTTTCCTCTTACTGCACCTCTCCTGCCTCTTTCTGCACCTCTCTTGCAATTTTCTGCAGTTCTATTGCATCTCTCTGCACATTTGTTGGTTCTTTCTGCGCTTCACTTGATTTTTTCTGCACCTCTCTTGCTTCTTTCTGCAACTCTCTTGCCTCTTTCTGCACCTCTTTTGCTTCTTTCTGCACTTCTCTTGCTTCTTTCTGCACTTCTCTTGCTTATTTCTGCACCCCTCTTGCCTCTTTCTGTACCCCTCTTCCCTCTTTTTGCACCTCCCTTGCATCTTTCTGTTCCTCTCTTGCCTTTTTCTGCAATTCTATTGCCTATTTCTGCACATTTCTTACTCTTTCTGCACCTCTCTTGTATTTTTCTATACTCTCGCCTCTTTCTGCAATCAAATGGGAACTGCAAGCTGTCAAGTTTAAAGGTCTGTGTGCTCTCGCGACTGAGGTATATGTCTACTTGTACATGTATTCTCAAGTGTTATGCATCTGAAAATGGTAGATTAAAAAGCAGGTAGCTTCTCCTATAGGTGGTCAAATCTTCTCAGTTCTCCTATGTCATTTGATTGCACAGGCAGACATGTTTTATGTATATAGGTGTTATAGAGCCCCTCAAATATACTATTGAATACTCATGTGCCCTGTATTATGAGCAGAAAGAAATACACACACCTTTTTGTACACAAATTTACAGAGTATGCTGTTTGAAACACATGTATTGAAGTATTTGTATGTTTATTTTTATGTAACATGTCACTAGGCAAAAGCACAGACACACGCATACATACCTTCACAAACTTGGTCAGACTTACAACAGTGATATGGTTAGGATTGCTGTTTTGCATTGGTAGGCCTAACATTCTGAGCAGTCGATGAATAGTGAACGTTCAAATGAAAAGTGAGGTTTAAGACATCTTGGGAGATGGATTAGTGATTAGGCTACTGTGTATGATACTGTGGGAAGTTAGTCGAAGTAGGCCTCTTTCTGCACCTCTGTTGCTTCTTTCTGCACTTCCCTTGCTTCTTTCTGCACCTGTCTTCCTCTTTCTGGACTTCTGTTGCCTCTTTATGCATTTTTCTTGCTTCTTTCTGTACCTTTCTTCCTCTTTCTGTACATGTTCAACCTATGTAGGCATAGTTAGAAATTAGCATTTAAAAATCCTTAGAAATTCA
The DNA here is from genome assembly GCA_963921515.1 of Calotriton arnoldi. Classification (NCBI taxonomy): domain Eukaryota; kingdom Metazoa; phylum Chordata; class Amphibia; order Caudata; family Salamandridae; genus Calotriton; species Calotriton arnoldi. The sequence goes on along the minus strand of CAWUFW010013783.1, from coordinate 381,746 downwards.
CTGGAAAAAAAGGTTTCAGGGACGTTCTAGTTAGGAATTAACATTTAAAAAACCTTAGCTAATCACTGAAAAAACCACACGCTTCAGGGACGTTAAAGTTAGGCTGACCTTTCACTCGTACAAAACCAGAGAAATTCAGCCGTTATAATTAGCTGAGCTAACTATAACTTGCGCGCCCGCAATCCACTGCTGATGATGTCACATATTATATCACTCATGACATGGTCAGTGACATCACTGATGACATCCCAAATGACATCACTGATGATATCATCCACCTAATCTATAATGCACCCCCTCACACCCTAATATAACCTTTCACACACTCACTTTAAAATACAGACTATCATTCTCGAAGCCATAGACACACCAATACCAGTTAGTACATACCCACTCACTGATTCATAGGTCTACACACACATCTACTCACTCACCCATACAGTCACTCATACACGCAGTCACTCATCAAAACAGCCACTGATATATGCACTCACATACCCATGCAGACCCTCACACACCACCACCCACCCATAAAGTTAGAATGATAATAAAAACAATTTAAAAAGTATCAATCACACTGCCATTTACTCACCTATACAGTTATACACACACCACCTCACTTATTCATACAGATACTAACACATACTTACTCTCTTCGACAACCACTGACACAAGCACACACTCATCCATACAGCCATTCTCACAATCACTCACTCTCACATATAGTCACTTATATACTCCAACACTCACATATACTGCCTTTCACATATATAGATACTCACACATATACCACTGAGACATCCATTCACTCACCAACACAGCCATATGCACACTCACTCACCCATACAGCCCCTCACAGATACACTCATGAACCCATACACCCAATGAATCACCCACTCACACATCCATGCAGGGAGTCACACACCCCACCACCCACCCACACAGACACTCAGGCACCCATACAGGTACTCAGACAACCAATCATTAACTCATATAGACACTCATTTAGCTACTCACCAACCCACTCAGCCACTTACACACCAACTGACAGACTGATACAGACATTCACACAGATTAGTCATTCACCCATGCATTCATTAAGACACGTTTTATCACTCACTTATACAGTCAGTCACACACCCACTAAATCATCCATTCAGACACTCATACACCCACTCTTTCTTCAATACACCTTGGTGTATATTGTTACAACCCTGGTACAGAGATGCAACAAAGTCACACATATGCAGATCAGCGGGGCCTCGCTTGCGGTGTGACTGGGTGTGATTGGGTGTTGTTGAGCTCAGCACTATCAGGAACTACAAGATGCAGCAAACCTCCAGGACACACCCAGATTGCCGCCAAAACTCCCACCACCAGGTGTATAAAAGGCACCGCCCTCGGACTGTCAAATGCTTGACAATCTGAGTCGGTGTGAGATACCGGAGTATCTGCTACTTTCCTGGACATTCACAAGACAGAAGGCTTTCTATGGTGCCATTCTCCCCCATTGACGATGTGGTGACCCGTTACCCCATCAAGCTTCGTTTTACCCCCAGAGGCATCCTCAAGCGAATCCGCCGGTGCTCAGAAGAGTATCCGGCAAACCTTGTTTCTGGTGATTCCGGAAGTGTACCTTTGCATGTTCCTCTTCCGTCTGCACTCTGGAGAGCAAGCCGTGCCCCGGCCTTCAGTGCTCCCAGAGGTGCAGTTCTCCTTTGATCATTGGGCTAACAGTGCACGCTCAGGAGAGCAGTGCACTGTTTATTTTTCATTGATGTTTTTTCACTCGCCTGGTAGTTTGAGTTCTTTCATCAAGAACCAGCTATTGGGGGAGGTCCTCTACACGCACAGGAGCGCAAACATCTTTACATGTTTTTGAGTGACAGTGCAGGAGCGCTATTTGTTCCTTTACTGATTTTGCAGGTTGTGCAGTGATTGTGCAGGAGTGCAATTCCCTTTTTCTACTGCTTCACCAGCAAGGCTCTGTACGCTCCAGTAGGTTGCCTGCAGCAGGGTACTAACAGCACACATCTGGGCAGGATGTTTTTGGGAATACAACACAGCTAAGTACTATTAGCTTCCTATATGAGTTTACCTCTGTTTCTGAAACTCTCTCCTGTGGCGGATGCTATGTATGATGTATGTAAGTAAAACTTGTTTAGATGCACACATACCGAGACACTGCATTAGAGCACACTAGGTTTGTAATAATTGTTTGTTTTGTCTTTTACACAGAGCACAGTGGCAGCACTACATGTCCCAGTAAGAATAGGACCATGTCTGCCTCACTTCAGTGGATGACGTTATCTGCTTCATCGTGGTTGTTTTCTTTTTGTTTCGTTTATCCCTTTTTTCCCATTTCCCCTAAGTGGTGTCTATTGAACGAGTTGTGTATCATTCACTCCCAGTGGACACCATCGGGGGGAAAGGGGTTATTGTACATCATAAATCGCCCCTGCTGGTCACTTGCTTCAGGTTAGTGGTTTGAGTCTGACTATCTGACATATATATATCTATATATAAAACATTCTTTAACTTTTTTGAAACAGTCACTGGATGATGTCATCAGTGATGTTATTTGAGATGTCATCAGTGATTTCATGAGTGATGTCACTGACCATGTCATGAGTGATGTAATATGTGACGTCATCTGCAGTGCATTGCGGGGGAGCGAGTTAGCTAACTATAACGGTTGAATATCTCTTGTTTTGTACGAGTGAAATGTCAGCCTAACTATAACATCCCTGAAACCTGTGGTTTTTTCAGTGAATATCAGAGGTTTTTTAAATGCTAATTCCTAACTATAACGTCCCTGAAACATGTATTTTTTTCATTGAATTTCTATGGTTTTTTAAATGCTAATACTAACTATAACGTCCCTGAAACCTGTTGTTTTTTCAGTGAATATATACATATACATAATGCGTGGTATAAAGGTAGTGATTATGCATATTTATTTTACTGCTGTTATGTATTGAGTTATATTTTCTTGGGTTTAATAATATTTGTTTGGTAATTTAATGTAATGTGAATATTCTTTTGTTAAAATATGTGTATATGTTGTTTGTTTGGTTTAATGTTTTCTTTAATGTATAATGTCATTATTTTTATGATGGCTAATTATAAATGTACTTATTTTAGCAATATTACTGTTATTGTGTGATGCAATATTTTTGACAATTTATATGTTTGTTTATAGGGAACGATATTTTTGTAACTGATATTTTTGTATTCAATATTAGTAAAAAACGATATTGTTAAGAGCGATATTTTTGTTCTTCATAATTGTTGTTGTGTTAAATGAGTATAGAAAGGCTATATTTTTGTTTACAATATTTATTTTTCAATCTTTTTGTGTATCGATATTCTGTGCATCGATATTCTGTCATTGAACCCTCTAACCCTGTAACAGTCAGTGTCGTGTTCATTATACATTTATTCATTGAATTTAGCACACACCTTACAGCTTAATGTAAAGAGGCCTCTGGACTGACTTGTGCTGCACCCATAATGCTGCAGAGGAAAAGGACTTCCATCATCTTACTTGATCCTGCCCTCCCACTAATTAATTTTGAGAAAAGGTTACCACTGCTGGAAAAAGTAGCACCTGGGCCATAAACAGTGCTTAATTTGTGTCAGTGGTTTACTGTGCTCAGCATCGCACTTATTTCACAGGGCCATGTATACTGAATTTCCGTCCCTGGGCATGTGGCTCAGTAATTATAAAAAAGAATGTATCTGTTCTCCTTTGGATGTCTGCCTGGTATGGATGACCCACCTAGATCCAGAAATGATGACTGCATCACAATATTGATGTCAGCAGTGCATACCTGCCTTTCACAAAGGAACATCATAATTTTCTAATTCCATTGGTAAATTGTCATTGAAGGCAGCTGATAGCTGTGCTGGGAGGGGGACAGGCTGGCAAAGTTCAGGACACACTTTAAAATGTAGTGGAGAAAATTAAAAGTGCATAGCATAATGTTTTTATCAGTTTGAACTGAACTGAAACCAGCTGAAGCTGTCTATAATACTGCCATTACGTGCTTGTGACCTGGGCCCACCACAAACTGCAGTCACTGTCAGAACTCTGTGTGCATATGCTGCTCTGCACTGCCACTGTATAAAAACTGCTTGTGAGAAGTTGGCCTGGTATATGCTGTCCACTAATTAAAGTGGGCACCTTGCACCAGTGCAAACGACCCTTATTGATGATTAGGTTAAAGACAACCTTTATAGAATGCTATCCTAGTGGTAACTGTGGAGCGCAGCCTTCAGGCTAAGTCTTGAAGGAATGTAAAGCAGCTTGTTTTACCAGTATATAACCTCCTGAATGACCAAATGAAAGGAGAACCACACCAGGTGTATATAAAATATATGTATTTATTACTAAACACTCTCTACTAACCTCTTTATGAGATTAGAGAACAATACACACAATATTAAATCACTAGAACGACAGTAAATAGCACAATACACAGCAGGCTCCAGGGGGGACCAAAAAATATACTAAGAAAGTGGTATAAGAATCACGACTTGACAAGACACAGTGCCTGGAGCATGTAGAATCGCTGGGACCCCAAGGAATCACCCAAGGTAGTGATGCAGGGGACCCACAGAGGATGGGTGCAGTGTGGGAACACAGACGCGAGCTCCGTACAACTCTATGGGAAAGTCGCGGTTGGAATTTTAAAGATTAAGGAAACTTAGGAGAGGACTTCAAGCAAACCCAGCTAAACATAGAAGGGTCTAAGGCCAGCACCCTTGAGAGTACTGAGGTACCCGTGTTACCTATCCCAGAGGAGCCAGGTGCATAGGGGTCAAGTTGTGTCGGAAACCCTCGTCGTTTTCAATGGAGTGATGCGAGAAAGTACTGCTGCCATGGAGAAGAAAAGTGTCCGGTGTGATCCAAGCCTGGATTGGAGATGTGAAGAACCTGAAAGCAGAGGGGACAAAGTCTGGGTCACTTCACATGACCAGGAGCGGAGCAATCGAATTCCCACTGATGTCGGGTGCTTCAGGTGCGAAGAGGCAAAGCTTGACTCTCTAGCCACGGGGGCCAGGAGATGTCTGCGACAACCACAGTCTGGATTAAAGCTGTCCCACAAACGATGACGAGTTCTGGGGGGTCAGTGTCCGGATTGAACACCAACAAGCCTTGGCAACTGCAACCCACACGGTCAGAGGAAAGATGCTTCTGTAAGGACCAGCAAGGTCGTGGGGACTCCCCAAGCAATGGAGAGTCAGGGCACATCTGGATCAACCAGGGAAGCCCACTGAAAGTTAAAGTTGCCTTCTCAGAGACCAACAGTCCAACGTACCAGGGATCTTGAAGGGACCTCAAGAGGAATCACAAAGGGCCAGCCCACGGAACACTCGTGGAGTGTAGGCCGGAAATCTTTAGTGGAATTACTGCTCGGGGTCAGGACACAGCTTCGGGGATCGCCAAAATGCAAATGCTGCTGCAAATGTACATGGTGCCCAGGGGTACGGGTTTCACGGTCCCCAAGAGGGATACAGGCATCAGAATTTCTGAGAGCGCAGATCAAACTCAGAGACCTCAGGAACCAACCTCCTGTATTGCAGAAATCTTCAGAGTCCTTTGGGATCTTCGTAGATGCAATCCAGTCAGATGCATTTAGGTGCCTGCTCAGCAGGGGAGTAACTCCTTTACTCCAAGGGAGATTCTTCAGTCGTCCAGCAGAGCGTAGATCATCGAAGGTTACTTGGTTTCTGTAGCAGAGTTTAGTCCAGGTAATATCTAAAGTCCTGTAGCCAGGGGTTCCTACTTTATACCCAAGGAAGGGGTGGGACAAACTCTGGAGACCCACCTATGGGAGGGTCAGGACAGAGGGGTGGCTACACCCATGTCCTTTGTCCAGTTTCATGCCAGAGCTGGGGCTGATAGCCCCTGCAACCGGTTTGAGCTGGACTATGCACGAGGACACCAAATGTGCCCCCAGTGCAGACATCAAAGCACTCTGAGAGTGCACCCACCCAGCCCCAATACACTAAAGCCTGTCTGGGAGGTGGTCACCCCTCCCTGTGACAGGAAATCTATTGTCAAGCCTTCCACTGCTGGAGTTTCATCCAGCAGCAGGAGGGCAGACTCGTGTCTGTGGCTGGCAGCATCCATTTTGTGATGCCAGGGTTCTGTGAAGCTGGTACCGGGTGTACCGGTGTTGTCATATTTCTCCCTCCTAGGAGGGTGGAATCATACCTCCCACACAAGTTACTGGTATGGAGGTATGATTCCAAGGTGTTTGACACCAAACACGACATGTTTCCGTGCAGCCATTTTAAAGTTAGCATTTACCGCGAGGTTATAATGCACCTAAGTATATATGGTTGGCTGCATCACAAACAACCCTGGAGAATAGGTTCCGAAGGCTGCAGAGGGGCTCTGCTTATGCATGGGCATCCTCTCACATAAAACCCAGCACCCTGCCTTCAGGATTGATAAGGCCTGCCATAGGGGTGATAGGTTTATATGTGCAGTGATTAGGATAGATATAGTGAACCTATATCTAAGTAAGGGGTGCATGCACCACCTTACACAGGCTGCAGTAGCAGACCTGTGGTGTCATTTTAAGTGGTCTCTCAGGGGTGGCATAACACATGCTGAAGTCCCTGGGAGGCCTCTGCGGTACCTATGCCCTGGGTACATAGTATACCATATACTAGGGACTTATAAGGGTACCCCAGAATCCAATCTGGAGTGTACCTAAAGTACATGAACAACCAATGTAGGGAGTAAGCAGATAGACTGGGTCCTGAATAGCAGGATCCCAGTAAGACTAAGTCGAAAACCAGCAAAACACCAGGAAAAAAGTGGGGGCAACCATGCAGTCAGATTCCACCTTCCTACACTGCTAGCACTCTAATTATTGTGCAGCGTGAGCCTGGCAGTGACAGCATTATGGAGAGCAAGCACGGCAGACCAAGCAGAACTGTAGACACTGGCACCCACCTGCCTGGCCACCACTGATTAGAGCATGATGGTGTCCTGCTGTGACCAACCATCACCACATCATCCCTCCTCACTGAGCAGGTAAGTGGAGGTGGATAGGTTATTGGGGGAGTGTGTGTGTGTGTGTGTGTGTGTGTGTGGGTGTGTGTGTGTGTGTGTGTGTGTGTGCGCGCGTGTGTGTGTGTGTGTGTGTGTGCGTGTGTGTGTGTGTGTGTGTGTGTGTGTGTAATTCGCCGATTCTGTGGGGCGGGGCATGTATGTGTGTATCCTCACCTTAGCCTGACATTAGCAAAGTGCATTTCCCTTGGTAGTGTCTGCCAGCTACTTTTTTATGTTATGTTTGTATTTATTATCTTTAAAACACCATTTTTGCAATGTTACTACTCATTCATAACTTTATATCAAATTTGGCCCATATTTGTAGCTTATAGAGCCATAAAAAATAAGTGAGTGATTCGAAGCCTGCCAGGCAAGCACTAAAGTACGTACAAGAGCAATTGGCTCTGGCCCAGCATGGGCACCGAAAAGAGCCTTTACAGCATATCCATTAAAGCAACATTTTGTTGTGCAACTGACCAGCCCAAGGTACTGCCAACCACTCTCAGTAGATCACGCCTGCAAGGGATGTGTCTTCAAGTCATGAGGAACTGTAACAAGGTCATCCAGGTGTCCCTTTTGATGCAGCACTGTAATTCCCCCAACCAACCTCCCCCTCCTGGCCAAATCATCAAAAAATATATGCTGGCACAACTCAACAACCACATTGAAAAATACAACCTGCACAACACCTTCCAATCAGGATTCAGGAAAGGCTGCAGCACAGAGACTGCAATACTGAACATTGTAGATGACCTACACAGATCAATGGACGAAGGCCAGGCCTGCCTCCTAGTCCTAGTCCTCCTGGACCTCCCAGCGGCCTTTGACACTGTCAACCATGACATTCTCCTTAACATCCTCTTACAACGTGCAGTTACCAATGACACTGCCCTTCAGTGGTTTGCTTCCTTCCTGAATGAATACTCACAGTTAATCAAATGAAACAACTCCATCTCAAAAGTAACACCAGTCTCACAGGGAGGTCAGGTAGGGTCAATCCTGTCTCCTGCCCTATTCAACCTCTATATGGAACCCCTTGCAATGATCCTGAAACAAGCCAGAATTGCTATCATCTCTATGCAGATGACACTCAAATCTACATTAAAATCTCATAAGTTAAAGACATCCAGCATTTAAACAGCACTCTCTCCACAGTTCAATCCTTGCTGTCCAACAACCATCGTAAGCTTAATCCCAGCAAAACCATACTCCTGTTCATCCAGCCAAAAGAAAAGTCCTTCCCTGTTGATATCTGGTTCGACAGCCTCACTGCATTAAACTGCAACTTATCCATCTCCAATTCTGTAAAATCTCTGGGTATTACACTTGACAAAAACCTGACCATGAAAGAACATATTAATACCTCAGCTAAAAGTGCCTTCTAAATGTTAAAACACGTTAAAAAAATAAAAACCTTTCATCCCCATCGAAGACCTAAAGATTGTGGAACAATTCTTAGTCCTCTCCAAACTGGACTATGGTAACACAACGATCACAGGGACCTCAAATACACACTTAGCCCCCCTGTAAGTTGTACTTCTGTTGGGGAGAGCCGCTTCGACCACATCACAGTACCTCAACCGGCTACCAATCGAGTCAAGATGTATATTCAAAAGTGCTTGAATAATGCTCAAAGCTCTCTACACGGAAAAAACAGTTTAACTTGCAAACAATCTATCAAAAGCCGGCCAAATGAGACCTCTTTGAAGCTCCAACAGTATACTCCTGATTCTGCACAAATTCAAAAAAGAAAAATCGTGCACCTGTTCCTTCTCTGGGAACGCTCCCAGAATCTATAACTCGTTGCCTCAGGATTTACGTGACTATCACTCATTCCCTCACTTCAAGAAGAAACTTAAACTTCTTCTTATTAATAAATACCTACACCCTCCCCACTAAACAATCTGATTGGCCTAATGCTCCTACTCCACAACCTCCATTGAAATGTCAGTACCATTGCCTTGGGCAAAAACTGTGTCTCTATTCTCCCCATCTTCACAACAACCTCACGGAATTACCTCAGAACTATATCATTTGCATATCCCACTGTCTAGTATATACTTTTTTTTATATGGTTACTATGCACTTCTACTTACTCTTCTATGTAATTTGGGTAATTGATGCTATATCATTCACATATCCTACTGTGTATTGTATGCCTCTTTTTATACTGTTATGTTATTATGTACTGTTATTTACTTTTTATGTAACTCGTGTAATTGCTGCTATATCATTCACATATCCTGAAGTCTATCGTATGCTACTTTTTATACTGTTACTATGTGCTTTCATTTGCCTTTTATGTAACTCATGTAATTGCTGCTGTGCTAACTCTTTAAAGCGTTCAGATGCCTTCGGGTCAAGTTTGTGCTATACAAAACTCAATAAATAAATAAATAAATTCTAAAGTTGGACTGGGAGTATTTAGCATCCATTTTTAGCGCTATACCATCAAAGTCCCTGCTGTGAAAGAAGCACCACAAAGCCACATGAGCAAGAATTGTTTAGAGCAGCTGGTTCTGGCCAGGGGAAAGGACGCACTGCAGGGAGCAGGCCAATTAGTGAGGCTGTGCTGTGTGTTTGATAATAAATGAGTTTGTTCACAGGATCAAACTGTTTAGTAAAGTAAAAACTCAAACACAGATCTAGCTCAGCCAGGGCATATAAACATTGTGCCGTTAGGGTTTTTTTTTTAAACGTTTAGCCCCAAAGCTTTGGAGATTCAATCAAACCCAACCACACAGCCACTACCAACACACAGCTCAGCTGTCACATGGGAATAGGTTTCAAATTCTATCTGGCTTGGAAGATAATGATTGAAAGCTGATGGGGAAGTGTGACCTGGCTACAGTTCACATTAGCGGGGGCTTTGTACGACAATCTTGGCCTCCCCCTAGAGTCCCCCGTTACAAGTCCCCCAGCAAGTATTAAAAATATAGGGCTACCCCAAGAAGTGCTGACCCTTTCACCTATGGGTGACCTGTTCAGAGGCTCTCAAGCCTCTGGATCTAAGAGCGGTTATGATATAGCTTTGGGCCCCTACTCACCTAAGCTTAGTTTGGATACTCAATTTGATGATTTTTCGCATCCTGATACCATCCATACTAACTGGGTCAGCTTGAATACTCACAACTTATCTACCCACTCCGAAATTGACAATGTTGGCATACCTGGGTTTTTGTGTACTGGTAATGATTCTCCAGTTCTTGAAGTCTCAAATAGCACACTCACTGATTCTGAAGGCACTTTGCCCCTGCCCAAGTGCTCCATTAAAAATCATGATGTACCTTTGATCTCAGTGGTTTCTTGGAATGTGGCTGGCCTCAAAGCGAAGATGATGCAGCTACCATGGGATGAATTTGTCGACAAGCATGATTTATGTTGCTGCCCAGAAACTTGGTCAATAGAATCTCTACATAAAGTGGGGTACTTGTCTTTTCAATTTCCAACTAAGCCTAAAAAGTTTGGAAGACCTATGGGTGGTCTAACAATATGGGTGAAGTCCTTCCTAAATTGTAAGATTTTCCAATTAACAATTGATTGTACTAACATACCAGGCATTGAAGTATGTAGGGTGAGGGACCATAGTATGATGATCTTCAACATATATGCACATGGGGTTAAGGGTAGACACACTTCGGTGACAATTCAAGCCCTAGAGTCTCATCTGGCTAAGTCTCGTTCCAGTTTATATCTGATCATTGCAGGGGACTTTAATTCTATATTTGAGCCCTTAAACATAAATGATATTGAAATCACTGCTGAGGAGGAAGAATCTTGGGCTATCCCTTTAGTTGAAAGCGCTCTCCATTGAATTGGGGGTCGGTGCTACTATTGGTCATACTAAATCCGATACCAAGGGGGCATACACTTTTAACAACCATTTGTCCAAAATCCAAATTGATTACATCCTCATTGACTTAAGATTGTGATCCAGAGTGGGTGGCATGGTAGTACAGGAATGAGTGGAGAGCGACCATAACCCTCTACGTCTTATGCTGCTCGCTTTGCTTGATAAGTATAAAATTGACCCGGCAAGGCCATCTAGTACTCGCAATGTTGTACATATATCTGATAGACGTCGCCTCAAATGGCATCAGGTAATTGTAAAGCTGGAAATCTTGTCAAACATCAACAAAGATGTTCAGGCAACTCTGAGTACCATTGCAAAAAGTATGGAAAAGGAGGGAGACCACCTAGTCTTTAGTGTGTTATATAAAGACCTTTTTGAGAGGATTGCAGCTTATTTTATAATTTAACCCCTTCGGTGCTCATGATGGAATGGTTCCATCATGAGCACCAGTGCTCCTGTGCTCATGACGGAACCATTCCGTCATGAGAACAGGGGCACTAAATCCCTCTCCTGCAGACAGCAGAGGGATTTCCCTTTTTTTTTTATTGGCCTCCGGAGGTTGGGGGTGAGCCTGGCAGGGGTCCTCTACCCGGTGACACTACGCGCGAGTGGCAGCGGTGACTCTGAGCATAGTGGAAGACTCCCGTTTGCCCCTCCTGCAGCAGAGGAGAGTGCCAGGGGGCACAGTGGATGATTGATGGAGGTAGTGGGCACATTCAACGCCATAATCGGGAGGCATGCACCTGAGGCTCTGAAAGCTCCTGATCGTGCCCTGAACTGGTGAGTGAAGAGCAGAAGCGGCTCATCACGGTGAGCGGGGACCGGGGGACACTGGGGGACACCTTGACTGCCTTATCACTGGGTGGCCCTTTTGATTATAATTAAACTTCAACACGGCACGCCTGACCTCAAAATGGCGACCCGAGTGAAGCCCTTACCCACGAAGGGTTGCACAAGCGATCGGATGGACACCTTTACACAAGAAGATACGTGGGCCCTATGTGACCTGAATTGCTCTAAGAGGGGCTTAATCTCAATAAGCTCTGGGGGGGAACCCCTGAAACTATAATGTGCCTGTTCCTAAGATGGCCGCCAGAGGCCTAATGCCTGACATATTAAACACTGAAAATAATTCAGCTATGAGAGCCACGGAAAGATGCAGATGCCCACCTGAGACTGGGGACTGGCCGAATGGAACACCAAAGGCAGAATCTCTTGCCTGACCCCATGTTGGCCCCCATGAGATCAATCTGACTCAACTTGCCTGATTATAACATGGCAGCCTATCCTCATTCCCTTTCCTATCCTGCCACCCTTGTCTTCTACACTCGCCCATCTCTGGACTCAAGACCTTCGGTCACTTCCTGATCTTCACACTTAGCCGGCTGAGCATGTATCACATGGCCGATTCCCGGTAGAGCTGCTCCAACAGTTATAGGGGAGATTGGCTCTGGCACACCGCTATGGCCATCACCTACCCAGCCGGATTTCGGACATATGCCTCGTCAGTTTCTCCGCTGCTGTCTACTTCCTGTGGTCTCCCAACTCTCCTTGGTCTTTTTTGGGTCTTGATTTTCTTGTTCGCTAGTAACTCCTGTCTTGACTACGTAATCATGCTGTAACTAATGTGACATTTTTGTAACTTGTAACATGCTGTTTCCTTATGTAAAGTGCTCTGATACCTCCGGGTCTAGCCAGCGCTATATAAAACTCAAATAAATAAAAATAAAATAAATAAAAATTGCAATGAAAATGAAACTGAAACTTAGTTTGTTTCATTGTTTCAGTGCTAGTGGGGCTATCTCAGCCCCCCGATCACCGAAAAAGATGGAGAGGTATCGTTGGAAAGGGGAGAACCTCCCCTTTCCAATGGTACCCTTCCCTAGTGGATCCCTGCTTGGGGATCACCCCAGCAGGGCGATCCCCAAGCAGGGATCCACCTATTAGCACCAGGGAGAGGGGAGCGGCCCTTTGGGTAAGGGCCTTTGCTCCCCCCATATTTGTTTGGGCACAACAGTCTTTATGCCCCCCCTGGGGGGCAGTAGCCCCCAATATGCCCCCCCGGGGGGGCAGAAAGCCCACTAGAAACCAGGGAGTTGTTTTTTTATTGACGTTGGGGTGAGGGCTGCCCAAAAAGGGCATGGCAATGTCCCCAACCCCCCCAGAAAAATGTCAGTCTTTCTGCCCCCCCAGGGGGCAGATGGGGCAGTAGCCCCAATCTGCCCCCCCGGGGGCATAAAGCCCACTAGAAACCAGTTTTTTTTTTTATTGATGTTGGGGTGGGGGCTGCCCAAAAAGGGCATGGTAATGCCCCCCCCAAAGAAATGTCAGTCTTCCTGCCACCCCCAGGGGACAGAAAGCCCACTAGAAACCTGGGATTTTTTTTATTGATGTTGGGCTGGGGGCTGCCCAAAAAGGGCATGGCAATGCCCCTAACCCCTCCCAGAGAAATGTCAGTCTTTCTGAACCCCCAGGAGGCAGGCGGGGCAGTAGTCCCCAATCTGCCCCCCCGGGGGGGGGGCAGAAAGCCCACTAGAAACCAGGGATTTTTTTTTTTATGTTGGGGTAGGGGCTGCCCATAATGGGCATGACAATGCCCCCGCCCCCAGTGAAATTCCAGTCCAGATTTTTTTTATTGATGTAGGGGTGGGGCCTGCCCAAGATGGGCAGGCCAACGCCTCCACCCCCCAAAAAAAATGCAACAGTCGTTCTGCTCCCCCAGGGGCAGATGGGGGCAATAGCCCCTGATCTGCCCCCGGGGGCAGAAAGCCCACTAGGCACCAGGGATTTTTTTTATGTATAATGTAGGGGTGGGGGCTGCCCAGAATGGGCATGATAATGCCCTATCCCAAAAACAATTACCACAGTCTTTCTGCCCCTCCCCGGAGGCATATTGGGGCAATAGCCCCTTATCTGCCCCCCCAGAGGGGGAAGAAAGCCCTCTAGGCCTCAGGATCTGTTTTTTATTCAGGGTAAAAGTCAGTCCAGAATGGGCATGCCAATGCCCACACCTCCCCCAAAAAATGCCACAGTCTTTCTGCCCCCCCGAGGGGCGGATGGGGGCAGTGGCCCCTTTTCTGCCCCCGGGGGGGCAGAAAGCCCACTAGGCGCCAGCGATTATGCTGGCTTTTTTTATGCGCGGGGTGGGGGCTGCCCAGAATGGGTATACCAATGTCCCCACCCCCTAAAACATAGCCAGTCTTTCTGCCCCCCTTGGGGGCATATCGGGGCAACCCCCCCTGAAGCCCCCCTCAGGGCGGCAGAAAGCCCACTAGGCACAGACTAGTTTTTAGCAATGTGCCTACCTGTGGATTTTGGGCCCTAGCGCAGCCGGCACATAGAGAAATTTAGCAAACCTAGACACCAAGGGGAATCCAGGATGGGGTGACTTGTGTGCCTCTCACCAGGTTCTGTTTCCCAGAATCCTTGCAAACCTCAAAATTTGTCCCAAAAAACACATTTTCCTCACATTTCTGTGGTGGCAAGTTCTGGAATCTGTGTGGATCCACAAAATTCCACCCACCCCGCATTCCCCAAAGTCTTCCGAGAAAAATGGTTCCTCACTTGTGTGGTTAGGCCTAGTCCCCGTGAAAGGAAACGGCCCAAAACGCAACGTGGACACAACACATTTTCACAGTGAAAACGGACCCTTTTTTTGCAAAGTGCCTAGCTGTAGATTTTGATCCCTAGGTCTGCCGGCACCTAGGGAAACCTAGCAAACCTATACATTTTTGAAAACTAGACACCCAGGGGAATCCAGGATGGGGTGACTTGTCTGGCTCTCACCAGGTTCTGTTACCCAGAATCCTTTACAAACCTCAAAATTTGTGGAAAGTTCTGGAATCTGTGTGGATCCACAAAATTCCACCCAGCCCGCATTCCCCAAAGTCTTCCGAGAAAAATGATACCTCACTTGTGTGGGTGGGTCAAGTATCCGCGACAGGCAAGGGCCCAAAACCTATTGAGGCGACTTCAAAATTACCTATCACAAAACAACCTGGTTTTGGCCCAGGGCTCGGCGGCCACCTAGGGAAACCTACCAAACCCACACATTTCTGAAAACTAGAAACCCGGGGAGTCCAGCAAGGTATAGCTTGCGTGGGTCCCCCAACATTTCCCTACCCAGAATCCCCTGCAATCCACGCAAGCCATACCTTCCTGGACTCCCCCGGGTCTCTAGTTTTCAGTAATGTGTGGGTTTGGTAGGTTTCCCTCGATGGCCGCCAAGCCCGGGACCAAAATCTCATGTGACTCCCCCCTTGCAAAACCAGGTCATTTTCGGATACATAGGGGGCATCTGAGTTTTTGATCCCGAGTCGGCAGCCATCTAGAGAAACCTACCAAACCCACATATTTCTGAAAAATAGAGACCTAAGGGAGTCCAGGGAGGTATGGTTTGCATGGGTCCCCCAACGTTTTCCTACCCAGAATCCCCTGCAAACCTCAAATTTTGATGAAAAAATCAATTTGTTCTCAAATTTCTGTGTAGGTATTTCCTGGAATCTATGTGGATCCACAAACTTCCTACCACCCAGGGTTCCCCAGGTCTCCTGATAAAAATGGCACCTCACTCGCGTGGGTGGGTCAAGTACCTGTGACAGGCAAGGGCCCAAAACGTATTGAGGAGACATCAAAATGACCTATCACAAAACAACCTGGTTTTGCAAGGAGGGTCACCTGGGTTTTTGGCCACGGGCTCAGCGGCCATCTTAGAAAACTACCAAACCCAGACATTTCTGAAAACTAGACACCCTGGGGAGTCCAGCAAGGTATGGCTTGCGTGGATCCCCAATATTTTCTTACCCAGAATGCCCTGCAAACCTCAAATATAGCTGGAAAAAATCACTTTTTCTCAAATTTCTGTGTGGGAAAGTTTTGGAATCCATGTGGATCCACAAATTTCCTACCACCCAGCGTTCCCGCAGGTCTCCCGATAAAAATGATACCTCACTCGCGTGGGTTGGTCAAGTTCCCGCGACAGGCAAGGGCCCAAAATGTATTGAGGAGACTTCAAAATGACCTATCACAAAACAACATGGCTTTGCATTGGGAGTCATCTGGGTTTTTGTCCCAGGGCTCGGTGGCCATCTTGGAAAACTACCAAACCCACACATTTCTGAAAACTAGACACCCAGGGGAGTCCAGCGAGGAATGGCTTGCGTGGGTCCCCCAATGTTTTCCTACCCAGAATGCCCTGCAAACCTCAAATTTAGCTGAAAAAAAATCACTTTTTTCTCAAATATTTGTGTGGGAAAGTTCTGGAATGTACGTGGATCCCCAAATTTCCTACCACCCAGCGTTCCCCCAGGTCTCCCAATAAAAATGGCACCTCACTCGCGTGGGTGGGTCAAGTACCCGCGACAGGCAAGGGCCCAAAACATATTGAGGAGACATCAAAATGACCTATCACAAAACAACCTGGTTGTGCAAGAGGGGTCACCTGGGTTTTTGGCCCCGGGCTCGGCGGCCATCTTGGAAAACTACCAAACCCACACATTTCCGAAAACTAGACACCCGGGGGAGTCCAGCGAGGTATGGCTTGCGTGGATCCCCCAACGTTTTACTACCTTGAATGCCCTGCAAACCTCAAATTTAGCTGAAGAAAACACATTTTCCACATATTTTTGTGTGGAATCACTGTGCCAGCACAAATGTCCTACCCCACAGCGTTCTCCTCTGTCTCCTGAGTAAAATGATACCTCACTTATGTGGGTGGGGCAAGGGCCTGTGACTGGGAAGAGCCCAAAACATAGGGAATAAGGGTATAGCACCTAGATTTCTAAGCGCTAGATTTTTAAAAAAATACGTTTTTTGCCAATTCTGCATTGGACACCCACACAAGTGAGGTATCATTTTACTCGGAACACTAAGGAGAATGCTGTGGGGTAGGACTGTGCTGCCACGGTGATTCCACACAAAAATATGTGGAAAATGTGTTTTTTTCAGCTAAATTTGAGGTTTGCAGGGGATTCTGGGTAGGGAAACGTTGGGGGATCCACGCAAGCCATACCTCATTGGACACCCCTGGGAGTCTAGTTTTCAGAAATGTGTAGGTTTGGTAGGTTTCCTTAGATGGCGACGAGCCCGGTGCCAAAAACTCATGGGACCACACCTTGCAAAACCAGGTTGTTTTGAGATAGGTCATTTTGAAGTCACCTCAATAGATTTTGGGCCCTTGCCTGTCGCGGGTACTTGACCCACCCACACAAGTGAGGTACCATTTTTCTCAGAAGACTTTGGGGAATGCGGGCTGGGTATAATTTTCTGGATCCACACAGATTCCAGTACTTTCCACCACAGAAATGTGAAGAAAATGTTTTTCTTTTTGACAAATTTTGAGGTTTGCAAGGGATTCTGGGTAAAATAACCTGGTGAGAGCCAGACAAGTCACCCCATCCTAGATTCCCCTGGGTTTCTAGTTTTCAAAAATGTATAGGTTTGCTAGGTTTCTCTAGGTGCCGGCAAAGCTAGGGTTCAAAATCTACAGCTAGGCACTTTGCAAAAAAGGGTCCTTTTTTAATCGTGAAAATGTGTTGTGTCCATGTTGTGTTTTGGGCCGTTTCCTGTTGCGGGCACTAGGCCTACCCACACAAGTGAGGTACCATTTTTCTCTGAAGACTTTGGGGAATGCGGGGTGTGTGAAATTTTGTGGATCCATGCAGATTCCAGAACTTTCCACCACAGAAATGTGAGGAAAATATGTTTTTTTTTGCAAAGTTTGAGGTTTGCAAGGGATTCTGGGAAACAGAACCTAGGGAGAGCCAGACAAGTCACCCCATCCTGGATTCCCCTGGGTGTCTAGTTTTCAAAAATGTATAGGTTTGCTAGGTTTCCCTAGCTGCAGGCAGAGTTAGGGTTCAAAATCTACAGCTAGGTACTTTGCAAAAAAAGGGTCTGTTTTCACTTTGAAAATGTAGTGTGTCCACGTTGTGTTTTGGGCCGTTTCCTGTCGCAGGCACTAGGCCTACCCACACAAGTGAGGTACCATTTTTATCGGGAGACCTGGGGAACGCTGGGTGGTAGGAAATTTGTGTCAGCCCGGTGATCCTAAAACTTTCCCACACAGAAATGTGAGAAAAAATAGATTTTTTCAACAAAAGTTGAGGTTTGCAGGGGATTCTGGGTAGGGAAATGTTGGGGGACCCTTGCAAGCCATACCTAGCTGGACTCCCCCGGGTGTCTAGTTTTCAGAAATGTGTGGGTTTGGTAGCTTTCCCTAGGTGGCCGCCGAGCCGGGGCCAAAAAGTCATGGAACCCCCCTTGCAAAACCAGGTTGTTCTGTGATAGGTAATTTTGATGTCGCCTCAATAGGTTTTGGGCCCTTGCATGTCACGGGTACTTGACCCACCCACGCGAGTGAGGTACCATTTTTATCGGGAGACCTTGGGGAATGCAGTGTACAAGGAAATTTGTGAATCCACACAGATTCCAGAACTTTCCCACACAGAAATTTGAGAAAAAAGTGATTTTTTTCATCTAAATTTGAGGTTTGCAGGGGATTCTCGGTAGGGAAATGTTAGGGGACCCACGCAAGGCATACCTTTCTGGACTCCCCAGGGTGCTAGTTTTCAGAAATGTGTGGGTTTTGTAGGTTTCCCTAGATGGCCGCCGAGCTCGGTGCCAAAAACTCATGGGACCCCCCCTTGCAAAACCATGTTGTTTTGAGATAGGTAATTTTGAAGTCCTTCAATAGATATTGGGCCCTTGCCTGTCGCTGGTACTTGACCCACCCACACAAGTGAGGTACCATTTTTCTTGGAAGACTTTGGGGAATGCGGGTTGGGTGGAATTTTGTGGATCCACACAGATTCCAGAACTTTCCACCACAGAAATGTGAGGAAAATGTTTTTTGGGACAAATTTTGAGGTTTGCAAGGGATTCTGGGTAACAGAACCTGGTGAGAGCCAGACAAGTCACCCCATCCTGGATTCCCCTGGGTGTCTATTTTTCAAAAATGTATAGGTTTGCTAGGTTTCCCTAGGTGCCGGCAGAGCTAGGGCTCAAAATCTAGAGCTAGTCACTTTGCAAAAAAAGGGTCAATTTTCACCGTGAAAATGTGGTGTGTCCACGTTGCGTTTTGGGCCGTTTCCTGTGGCGGGTCCTAGGCTTACCCACACAAGTGAGGTGCCATTTTTCTCAGAAGGCTTTGGGGAACGCGGGGTGGGTGGAATTTTGTGGATCCACGCAGATTCCAGAACTTTCCACCACAGAAATGTGAGGAAAATGTGTTTTTTTGACACATTTTTAGGTTTGCAAGGGATTCTGGGTAACAAAACCTGGTGAGAGCCAGTCAAGTCACCCCATCCTGGATTCCCTGGGTGTCTAGTTTTCAAAAATGTATAGTTTTTCTAGGTTTCCCTAGGTGCCGGCAGAGCTAGGGTTCAAAATCTACAGCTAGGCACTTTGCAAAAATGTATAGGTTTGCTAGGTTTCCCTAGGTGCCGGCAGACCTAGGGATCAAAATCTACAGCTAGGCGCTTTGCAAAAAAAGGGTATTCTGGGTAGGGAAACGTTGGGGGATCCATGCAAGCCATACCTCATTGGACTCCCCCGGGTTTCTAGTTTTCAGAAATATGTGGGTTTGGTAGGTTTCCCTAGATGGCGGCGAGCCCGGTGCCAAAACCCCAGATGACCTCTCCAATACCAGTTAGTTTTGTTATAGGTAATTTTGAAGTCTCCACAGTACGATTTGGGCCATTTCCTATTGCCGCCACTATGCCTACCCACACAAGTGAGGTACCATTTTTATCGGGAGACCTGGGGAACGCTGGGTGGTAGGAAATTTGTGTCAGCCCGGTGATCCTAAAACTTTCCCACACAGAAATGTGAGAAAAAATAGATTTTTTCAACAAAAGTTGAGATTTGCAGGGGATTGTGGGTAGGGAAATGTTGGGGGACCCTTGCAAGCCATACCGTGCTGGACTCCCCCGGGTGTCTAGTTTTCAGAAATGTGTGGGTTTGGTAGGTTTCCCTAGGTGGCCACCGAGCCCGGGGACAACAACTCAGGGGACCCCCCCTTGCAAAACCAGGTTGTTTTGTGATAGGTAATTTTGATGTCGCCTCAATAGGTTTTTGGGCCCTTGCCTGTCGCTGGTACTTGACCCACCCACACGAGTGAGGTACCATTGTTATCGGGAGACCTGGGGCAATGCGGTGTGCAAGGAAATTTATGGATCCACACAGATTCCAGAACTTTCCCACATAGAAATTTGAGAAAAAAGTGATTTTTTCATCTAAATTTGAGGTTTGCAGGGGATTCTCGGTAGGGAAATGTTAGAGGACCCACACAAGCCATACCTTGCTGGACTCCCCAGGGTGTCTAGTTTTCAGAAATGTGTGGGTTTGGTAGGTTTCCCTAGATGGCCGCCGAGCCCGGTGCCAAAAACTCATGGGACCACACCTTGCAAAACCAGGTTGTTTTGAGATAGGTCATTTTGAAGTCACCTCAATAGATTTTGGGCCCTTGCCTGTCGCGGGTACTTGACCCACCCACACAAGTGAGGTACCATTTTTCTCAGAAGACTTTGGGGAATGCGGGCTGGGTATAATTTTCTGGATCCACACAGATTCCAGTACTTTCCACCACAGAAATGTGAAGAAGATGTTTTTCTTTTTGACAAATTTTGAGGTTTGCAAGGGATTCTGGGTAAAATAACCTGGTGAGAGCCAGACAAGTCACCCCATCCTAGATTCCCTGGGTTTCTAGTTTTCAAAAATGTATAGGTTTGCTAGGTTTCTCTAGGTGCCGGCAAAGCTAGGGTTCAAAATCTACAGCTAGGCACTTTGCAAAAAAGGGTCCTTTTTTAATCGTGAAAATGTGTTGTGTCCATGTTGTGTTTTGGGCCTTTTCCTGTTGCGGGCACTAGGCCTACCCACACAAGTGAGGTACCATTTTTCTCTGAAGACTTTGGGGAATGCGGGGTGTGTGAAATTTTGTGGATCCATGCAGATTCCAGAACTTTCCACCACAGAAATGTGAGGAAAATATGTTTTTTTTGCAAAGTTTGAGGTTTGCAAGGGATTCTGGGAAACAGAACCTAGGGAGAGCCAGACAAGTCACCCCATCCTGGATTCCCTGGGTGTCTAGTTTTCAAAAATGTATAGGTTTGCTAGGTTTCCCTAGCTGCAGGCAGAGTTAGGGTTCAAAATCTACAGCTAGGTACTTTGCAAAAAAAGGGTCTGTTTTCACTTTGAAAATGTAGTGTGTCCACGTTGTGTTTTGGGCCGTTTCCTGTCGCAGGCACTAGGCCTACCCACACAAGTGAGGTACCATTTTTATCGGGAGACCTGGGGAACGCTGGGTGGTAGGAAATTTGTGTCAGCCCGGTGATCCTAAAACTTTCCCACACAGAAATGTGAGAAAAAATAGATTTTTTCAACAAAAGTTGAGGTTTGCAGGGGATTCTGGGTAGGGAAATGTTGGGGGACCCTTGCAAGCCATACCTAGCTGGACTCCCCCGGGTGTCTAGTTTTCAGAAATGTGTGGGTTTGGTACCTTTCCCTAGGTGGCCGCCGAGCCGGGGCCAAAAAGTCATGGAACCCCCCTTGCAAAACCAGGTTGTTCTGTGATAGGTAATTTTGATGTCGCCTCAATAGGTTTTGGGCCCTTGCATGTCACGGGTACTTGACCCACCCACGCGAGTGAGGTACCATTTTTATCGGGAGACCTTGGGGAATGCAGTGTACAAGGAAATTTGTGAATCCACACAGATTCCAGAACTTTCCCACACAGAAATTTGAGAAAAAAGTGATTTTTTTCATCTAAATTTGAGGTTTGCAGGGGATTCTCGGTAGGGAAATGTTAGGGGACCCACGCAAGGCATACCTTTCTGGACTCCCCAGGGTGCTAGTTTTCAGAAATGTGTGGGTTTTGTAGGTTTCCCTAGATGGCCGCCGAGCCCAGTGCCAAAAACTCATGGGACCCCCTTGCAAAACCATGTTGTTTTGAGATAGGTAATTTTGAAGTCCTTCAATAGATATTGGGCCCTTGCCTGTCGCTGGTACTTGACCCACCCACACAAGTGAGGTACCATTTTTCTTGGAAGACTTTGGGGAATGCGGCTTGGGTGGAATTTTGTGGATCCACACAGATTCCAGAACTTTCCACCACAGAAATGTGAGGAAAATGTTTTTTTTGACAAATTTTGAGGTTTGCAAGGGATTCTGGGTAACAGAACCTGGTGAGAGCCAGACAAGTCACCCCATCCTGGATTCCCCTGGGTGTCTATTTTTCAAAAATGTATAGGTTTGCTAGGTTTCCCTAGGTGCCGGCAGAGCTAGGGCTCAAAATCTAGAGCTAGTCACTTTGCAAAAAAAGGGTCAATTTTCACTGTGAAAATGTGGTGTGTCCACGTTGCGTTTTGGGCCGTTTCCTGTGGCGGGTCCTAGGCTTACCCACACAAGTGAGGTGCCATTTTTCTCAGAAGGCTTTGGGGAACGCGGGGTGGGTGGAATTTTGTGGATCCACGCAGATTCAAGAACTTTCCACCACAGAAATGTGAGGGAAATGTGTTTTTTTGACACATTTTTAGGTTTGCAAGGGATTCTGGGTAACAAAACCTGGTGAGAGCCAGTCAAGTCACCCCATCCTGGATTCCCCTGGGTGTCTAGTTTTCAAAAATGTATAGTTTTTCTAGGTTTCCCTAGGTGCCGGCAGAGCTAGGGTTCAAAATCTACAGCTAGGCACTTTGCAAAAATGTATAGGTTTGCTAGGTTTCCCTAGGTGCCGGCAGACCTAGGGATCAAAATCTACAGCTAGGCGCTTTGCAAAAAAAGGGTATTCTGGGTAGGGAAACGTTGGGGGATCCATGCAAGCCATACCTCATTGGACTCCCCCGGGTTTCTAGTTTTCATAAATATGTGGGTTTGGTAGGTTTCCCTAGATGGCGGCGAGCCCGGTGCCAAAACCCCAGATGACCTCCCCAATACCAGTTAGTTTTGTTATAGGTAATTTTGAAGTCTCCACAGTACGATTTGGGCCATTTCCTATTGCCGCCACTATGCCTACCCACACAAGTGAGGTACCATTTTTCTCGGAAGGCATTGGGGAATGCAGGTTGCGTGGAATTTTGTTGATCCACACAGATTCCAGAACTTTCCACCACAGAAATGTGAGGAAAATGTGTTTTTTTGACAAATTTGTAGGTTTGCAAGGGATTCTGTGTAACAGAACCTGGTGAGAGCCAGTCATGTCACCCCATCCTGGATTCCCCTGGGTGTCTAGTTTTCAAAAATGTATAGCTTTTCTAGGTTTCCCTAGGTGCCGGCAGAGCTAGGGTTCAAAATCTACAGCTAGGCACTTTGCAAAAATATATAGGTTTGCTAGGTTTCCCTAGGTGCCGGCAGACCTAGGGATCAAAATCTACAGCTTGGCACTTTGCAAAAAAATGGTATTCTGGGTAGGGAAACGGTGGGGGATCCACGGAAGCCATACCTCCAGATTTCATAAATGTGTGGGTTTGGTAGGTTTCCCTAGATGGCGGCGAGCCCGGTGCCAAAACCGCAGGTGACCCCCCCAATACCAGGTACCTTTGTTATAGGTAATTTTGAAGTCTCCACAGTACGATTTGGGCCATTTCCTATTGCCGCCACTATGCCTACCCACACAAGTGAGGTACCATTTTTATCGGGAGACCTGGGGAACACTGGGTGGTAGAAAATTTGTGTCAGCCCGGTGATCCTAAAATTTTCCCACACAGAAATGTGAGAAAAAATAGATTTTTTCAACAAAAGTTGAGGTTTGCAGAGGATTCTGGGTAGGGAAATGTTGGGGGACCCTTGCAAGCCATACCTTGCTGGACTCCCCCGTGTGTCTAGTTTTCAGAAATGTGTGGGTTTGGTAGGTTTCCCTAGGTGGCCGCCGAGCCCGGGGCCAACAACTCAGGGGACCCCCCCTTGCAAAACCTTGTTGTTTTGTGATAGGTAATTTTGATGTTGCCTCAATAGGTTTTGGGCCCTTGCCTGTCGCTGGTACTTGACCCACCCATGCGAGTGAGGTACCATTTATATCGGGAGATTTTGGGGAATGTGGTGCACAAGGAAATTTGTGGATCCACACAGATTCCAGAACTTTCCCACATAGAAAACTGAGAAAAAAGTGATTTTTTTCATCTAAATTTGAAGTTTGCAGGGGATTCTCGGTAGGGAAATGTTAGGGGACCCACGCAAGCCATACCTTGCTGGACTCCCCAGGGTGTCTAGTTTTCAGAAATGTGTGGGTTTGGTAGGTTTCCCTAGATGGCCGCCGAGCCCGGTGCCAAAAACTCATGGGACCCCCCTTGCAAAACCAGGTTGTTTTGAGATAGGTAATTTTGAAGTCGCCTCAATAGATTTTGGGCCCTTGCCTGTCGCGGGTACTTGACCAACCCACTCAAGTGAGGTACCATTTTTCTCGGAAGACTTTGGGGAATGCGGGCTGGGTGGAATTTTGTGGATCCACACAGATTCCAGAACTTTCCACCACAGAAATTTAAGGAAAATGTTTTTTTTTTTTTACAAATTTTGAGGTTTGCAAGGGATTCTGGGTATTAGAACCTGGTGAGAGCCAGACAAGTCACCCCAACCTGGATTCCCCTGGGTGTCTAGTTTTAAAAAATGTATAGGTTTGCTAGGTTTCCCTAGGTGCCGGCAGAGCTAGGGTTCAAAATCTACAGCTAGGCACTTTGCAAAAAAGGGGTCCTTTTTTCACCGTGGAAATGTGTTGTGTCCATGTTGTGTTTTGGGCCGTTTCCTGTTGCAGGCACTAGGCCTACCCACACAAGTGAGGTACCATTTTTCTCGGAAGACTTTGGGGAATGCGGGGTGGGTGGAATTTTGTGGATCCACGCAGATTCCAGAACTTTCCACCACAGAAATGTGAGGAAAATGTGGTTTTTTTTTTCAAAGTTTGAGGTTTGCAAGGGATTCTGGGTAACAGAACCTAGGAAGAGCCAGACAAGTCACCCCATTCTGGATTCCCCTGGGTGTCTAGTTTTCAAAAATGTATAGGTTTGCTAGGTTTCCGTAGCTGCAGGCAGAGTTAGTGTTCAAAATCTACAGCTAGGTACTTTGCAAAAAAAGGGTCCGTTTTCACTTTGAAAATGTAGTGTGTTCACATTGTGTTTTGGGCCGTTTCCTGTCGCGGGCACTAGGCCTACCCACACAACTGAGGTACCATTTTTCTCGAAAGACTTTGGGGAATGCAGGGTGGGTAGAATTTTGTGGATCCACGCTTATTCCAGTACTTTCCACCACAGAAATGTGGAGAAAATGTGTTTTTTTGGACACATTTTTAGGTTTGCAAGGGATTCTGGGTAACAGAACCTGGTGAGAGCCAGTCAAGTTACGGCCATCCTGGATTCCCCTGGGTGTCTAGTTTAAAAAAATGTATAGGTTTGCTGGGTTTCCCTACGTGCTGGCAGAGTTAGTGTTCAAAATCTAGAGATAGGCACTTTGCAAATAAAGGGTCCGTTTTCACTGTGAAAATGTGGTGTGTCTACGTTGCGTTTTGGGCCGTTTTCTGTGGCGGGTCCTAGGCCTACCCACACAAGTAAGGTGCCATTTTTCTCGGAAGGCATTGGGGAACGCGGTGGGTGGAAGTTTGTGGATCCACGCAGATTCCAGAACTTTCCACCTCAGAAATGTGAAGAAAATATGTTTTTTTGACAAAGTTTTAGGTTTGCAAGGGATTCTGGGTAATAGAACCTGGTGAGAGCCAGTCAATTCACCCCATCCTGGATTCTACTGGGTGTCTAGTTTTCAAAAATGTATAATTTTTCTAGGTTTCCCTAGGTGCCGGCAGAGCTAGGGTTCAAAATCTACAGCTAGGCACTTTGCAAAAAAAGGGTCAGTTTTCACTGTGAAAATGTGGTTTGTCCATGTTGTGTTTTGGGCCATTTCCTGTCACAGGCACTAGGCCTACCCACACAAGTGAGAAACCATTTTTCTCAGAAGACTTTGGGGAACACGGGGTGGGGGGAATTTTGTGGATCCACATAGATTCCAGAACTTTCCACCACAGAAATGTGAGGAAAATGTGTTTTTTTTACAAATATTTAGGTTTGCAAGGGATTCTGGGTAATAGAACCTGGTGAGAGCCAGTCAAGTCACCACATCCTCGATTCCCCTGGTTGTCTAGTTTTCAAAAATGTATAGGTTTGCTAGGTTTCCCTAGGTGCCGGCAGAGCTAGGGTTCAAAATCTCCTGCGGAATCCCACAGGGTTCATCACTGAGCCCCACCCTCTTCAACATCTACATGGCCCCCCTCGCAGCCATCGTCCGACAACACGGCCTCAACATCATATCCTATGCCGACGACACCCAGCTCAACCTCGCCCTCACCAAAGACCCCACCACTGCCAAACTCAACTTCCAGAAAGGAATGCAAGACGTTGCAGTCTGGTTGACCAACAGCTGCCTGAAGCTCAACTCCGAGAAGACAGAAATCCTCGTCCTCGGTACCACCCCTTCTGCATGGGACAGCACCTGGTGGTCGACCGCCCTCAGAAGCCCACCTACCCCCTGAGACCACGCCAAGAACCTCGGCATCGTACTTGACTCATCACTCACTATGAACCGACAGGTCAATGCTGTCACCTCCAGCTGCTTCAACACCCTCCGCATCCTACGCAAGACCTTCAAGTGTATCCCCTCTGAGTCAAGGAAGACAGTCACCCACGCACTCATAACCAGCAGACTGTACTATGGAAACTCACTCTACGCCGGCATCAACAAGTCCCTACTCCGTAAACTCCAGACAATACAGTACACCGCCGCCAGACTCGTCCTCGGCATCCACCAACACGAACACATCAGCCAACACCTACGAAGTCTCCACTGGCTCCCCGTGGAGAAAAGAGTCACTTTCAAC
Organism: Calotriton arnoldi; assembly: GCA_963921515.1. Lineage (NCBI taxonomy): Eukaryota > Metazoa > Chordata > Amphibia > Caudata > Salamandridae > Calotriton > Calotriton arnoldi. Next base: position 354,974 of record CAWUFW010013783.1, on the reverse strand, counting down.
ATCCTCACTCACGCCTACAAATGCCTACACAACAACGGACCCAAATACCTCAACGACAGAATCAACTTCCACGTACCCAAAAGAAACCTCCGATCTTCCAACCTTGCACTGGCCAAAACCCCGCGCATCCACAGAGCCAGAGCAGGCGGAAGATCCTTCTCTCACATTGCAGCCAAGACCTGGAACGAGCTACCGGCAGACATCAGATGCGCCCCCTCCCTGAACACCTTCAGGAAGACCCTCAAGACCTGGCTCTTCGGCTAAACAGATCTGTGGACCCCCCCTCAGCGCCTTGAGACCCTCACGGGTGAGTAGCGCGCTTACAATTCCCTGATTGATTGATTTATTGATTGATTGATTGATTGAAATCTACAGCTAGGCACTTTACAAAAAAAGGGTCAGTTTTCACTGTAAAAATAAGGTGTGTCCACGTTGCATTTTGAGCCGTTTCCTGTCGTGGCCACTAGGCCTACCCACACAAGTGAGGTACCATTTTTATCGGGAGACTTAGGGTAACACAGAATTGTAGAGCAACTGTTATTACCTATTGACTTTCAATGCATTTCTGCCTTCCAAATGAAAGACAATGTGTAAAAAAGAAGTCATTTTGAAAAATGACCTATAATTCTCATGCTAGTATGGGTACTCACAATTTTGGAAATGTGCAAATATCTACTGTTTCTAAACTCTACATTTTGTTCTAATTTCATAAATACATAGGTGTATTTCATACCGATATTTCCATGTATATATTTTCCCAAATTAATTGCTATATACTCGGTACATAATAAAAAAACATTGCAAGATGCCGCTCAATTATTGGCTCTAGGTTCGTCGGGTTCTTGGTGAACCCACAAGTCCCATATATCCCCACAACCAGAACGGTCCAGCGGATGTAACAGTATATTGCTTTCAAACAGCTGTCATAATTAGAAGAAGTTACAGGTGAAAACGTTGACACAAATGGCTGTTTTTTTCAACTAATTTTCAATTTTTCCTATATTCAACGGTTAGTTTCTATAGAGAAACCTTGAAGGATCTACACAAATGACCCCTTGCTGAATTCAGAATGTTGTCTACTTTTTTTAAATGTATAGCTTTCCAGGATCCATTATTGCTTTCATACCCATTTCTACCATTAACTGGAAAGAGGTTGAAAGCACAAAAAATAGCAAAAATAGGCTATGTCCCAGAAAAATGCCAAAACTGTGAAGAAAATGTTGGTTTTCTGAAAAAAGTCTGCTTGTCCCTGAAAGCTGGGAATATGGTAATTTAAGCACCACAACCCATTTTTTTATACCATTTGCAGGGAAAAAACCATACGCTTTCATCTGTAGCCCTTTTTACCCATTTTTTAAAAAATGTACCTGTATTTTGGCTAATTTCTGGGTCCCCTCCAGGGGAATCCACAAACCCTGGGTACCTTTAGAATCCCCATGATGTTGGAAAAAAAGCACGCAAATTTGGTGTGGATACCTTATGTGGTCAAAACGTTACAGGGGCCTAAGCGTGAACTTCCCCAAATAGCCAAAAAAAGGCTTAGCACAGGGGGGGAAAAGGCCAAGCAGCGAAGGGGTTAAGTAGAAGCCCCCCCAAACAAAAGATAATGGATGATTTAACAGGGAGTGTAGGCACCTGAGATGCACTCTAGCTAGGGCGATCAAGTTGAAAAAGCCATCTATAATTGCAGCCATCAGAAAGTAATACAAACAGCATATTGAATGCAAAGAAGGAATGGTACAATAATAGATAGCAGGAGTTAGCGGAAGCATGTTCATCCAGAGGCTATTCGTGCTTCAGAAAATTGGTTGCCTGTGGTACAAATCCCTGGGGTGAAGAACCGCAAAACCATGTTCCACCCTCAGAATGGGTTAATCATTTTGCTGCCCTGTACTATGAGGAGGTAGTCCCTGTCACCAAAGTTACTCTGTTGTATAGTAGCCTCCAGAAATGTACCTCTTCCCTGCTCACTAAAGAGATGGTTCTATCCTCGCTGTCTACATTTGCGAGGGGAAGGGCTCCAGGCCTTGATGGTATTCCTCTTTATTTGTTTGCTCAAATGCAGATGCCTGGGCTGACTATATAGTAGCTCTATCAAATGCGATTGCTCTGGGAACATCTATTCCGGAATCTTGGCAGGGCACCGAAGTTATACCAGTATATATCAAGGGCGAAGTTATACCAGTATATATGAACATCTATTCTGCAATCTTGGCAGGGCGCCAAAGTTATACCAGTATATATGAAGGGCGAGAAGTCTTTACCTGTCAATTATAGGTTCATTAGACTTATTGATTGTGTCTAAAAAGTCTATTCTCGTTTGGTTCTGGTATAATCTCAAACGTGGGTATCAGATTGGGATATTATCAGCCCACTTCAAGCGAGACTTTGAGCCAAAACCTCTACGATAGACCAGGTATTTAGGTTTATCCTAATTTTTTGGGAAGATTTTTCTGATGGCAGGGGCAACTTATTCGTTGCTCTTGTCAATCTAAAATCTGCCTTTGACCTGGTTCCATGCTTGAGGCTGTGGCAGGCTTTGAAGGCGATGGGTATGCCTCACAATATTCCGTCACTACTGATTAAGCTACATGAGAATAACTTTTCCTGTGTCAGATGAGGGTAACAGGGCCAACTGATCGACAAGATCCCAGTGCTGAAAGGTGTTCTGCAAGGGTGTGTACTAGTCCCCACTCTTTTCACTTTGTATCTAAATGGATTGGGTGACTATCTTTCTGACTGCCCAGTGGATGTCCCTGTTATAGCTAACACCAAGATCCCTATATTGCTATTTGCAGATTACACTCTTTTAATATCGAAAACTCTGAGTGGCCTGAAAATTCTTCTTAGCAAATTTGCTGCCTTTTGTCATGTTCGTGGCTTAAAAATCAATGCAGCCAAAACTAAATGTATGCTGTTTAGAAACCATAAAAAAGTTAAGGGAAATCTGATGCTAGGGGATAAGGCTGATGGAGCAGGATTTCACAAAAATGAAACCTGCTCGAATTAACACCCTATAATACATACTAAAAGTGTGCAGTGATAGTTTAACATAACATTACATGAACAGGAGGCTAACCGCTTTACGCATGTATGTACTAATGTAATCTAATGCATGAAAGAACTAGGCCGCATACAAAAATGCGTTTAGAAAGAAACAGAATTAATGCATGTTTAAGCTGCCTTTCTATATTTCTCATCTCACATCTTGCTTTAAAATTAATGAATAATACCGCTTTTGCCTTAAGCTTTTGCTAGGAAAACATGTAACGGGGTAGTGCAAAGGTAGGTGGTAAACAGTGAAAAGTGCTTTTCAATGTGATTAATGAATACTTATGTTTTATTTGCCGTAGTGAGCTGAAATGTGCCTCCATTATTCTTAAGTTGGCCGGATAGAGGAGGGGCTGGAGTGAGAGTGAAAAAGTCATGACAGAGCAGCCAGAAGTGCTGAGTGCTGTAAAGAAGGGACAAAAAGTTCAAGGAGCACCAGCACTGAAATGTATTGTTCGTCTGCCAAAAGGATGTGACTGACCGTGGGACTAAACACTGCTCTGCGGACATTGTTGAAAAAAGATGTGCAAAATTGTTGAAATGTATCATATATTAAATCGTATAAAGGAGACAATTATTAGGTCATGAGAAAGGATGTAAAATTATATTCACGAACAACTAATGAATGAAATCACAGTGGTGTGACACACTACCTCCAAAGTCCACCAATGAACTGTCGAGTTTCATGAATTGTTACAACTGATGTGGGATGGACAAGTAGGTTTTAGGGTATAACTGGGGTGCCTTTGGGGGTGTGGTAGGTGAGCACGAGTAGGAGAGGAGGGTGATGTGTCGCTGATCATCGGTTTGCAGTGAGGCCTAGCTGTTCCTGTCCCTGTCCCATTCCTGTCTCTGAAATCTTTGTTCCCTGGCTCTAGTTCGGGGAACCCCCACTGTCCCCTCGGCCAAGGGGGTGGTATTTCACAGATCCTTTGGGTTTGTATTATTCTGACTCATACTTTGCATAATCATTTTGCAAATGTATTCTTGTCTCTGAAATCTGATGTCTCTTCATCTATCTACTCCATCATATGTATATTGTTTCACATTATTTTGCTGTAACTTATGTATCTTCACCTATCCACTCCCTCATATGCATATTGTTAATTGTGGATGAGGTCTAACACTGTTTGCATGGCTGATTGATTTTTTTCTCTCCTATGTGAGATTTGTTTGTTTGCACTTGTAGCTGTATGCAGTTTGAGTATTGATGACATTTCGATTTGAGATAAACTTTATTAATCTTACCAAGAGTCTGTGATTATTTAGCTGACTAGATAGTTAGTTAGATAAGTGCTTTCATTGCCATCAACTACTCAACTAATTGGTCTATCGACCAAGAGGAAAGAGAGTTGATATACAGGTCTAGTTATGTATTTAGACTTGGTAAACATGAATCTGTGAAGGAACCAAAATGTCACGTCATTAAAACTTGACCCCCAGCGCATCAGAGACTTGGGTGAATGTGTATGGGCCATTGTATGAATTATTGATGAGTATCGATCCCTGATTAGGTATCGCGCTGGATCAGTCAAGGGTTGATTCATTTGATTACCTAGGGATCAAATTGTCAGACAATATGTTATGGTGTCCACACATCAATAGCCTTTGCTTGAAGCACAGACAGACTATTGGCGCCATCCTGAAAGAACATCGGGCTTCTTTCACTAAGCCAATGGTGCCAGCGCTACAGGTGTATGAGCCCAAGGCCCTTGGCTCAGCACCAAATGGTACTGAGCTGTGGGGCTTTGGTGACATCTCTGTGTTGGAGCAATCGGAGAACAGTTTTTAAGATCACTGACCTCCCTTCCACCAAGTACACCATTGCGCCTTCTATTTTTGGACATGGGAGTTAAAAAGGAAGCCCTTAATGTCCCCCTATGGTCCATGCTATTCTGACGAAGATTATAGGCTAACCCAGAGCTCGCCCAGTATGCTGCTGCCTTACAAGACATCAATAAGTTAGATAGATTTCAAACAATTCTCTGGTTGACCTCAACCAAAAATTCAGTTTCTTTAGGCTTTGGGGATATTTGGCACCACCCTACTAAACCCCAAATACCCTCCAAGGAGACACAAAAAAACAGTATTGGGCATTTATGCTGCAGAGGGAGGAGCAAAATGTTGCAGGCACTTCACTGTCGGGGGAACTTTTGATGTTTAAATTGGTGTATGGCCTAGAGAAGTACTAGGAGTTAATTATGGGGCTTTATTTTTTATGTTCAAAATGTTTTATTGAAGATATTTACATATATATGAAGCACAATACAAAAAATAATACCGAATCATAAAGTATAGAAACATACTACAATATATAAGAAGAAAAATAGAATACCTATATCAACATTACAGAATAGTGCAAATATGATATAAATAATAAAATAAACATAAAAGGGCTACAGTAAGCAAAGATTAATTAATACAAATTGAAATAAGTTTCCTAAATTGTAAAACATGTACTGATGTAGGAATCTAAACTAGACCACATACTAGACCTAGAGGAAGAGGGGTCTTTATGAGAGTGTGGATAAAAACATTGCCCGCTTCTAAGAAAAATAATCCATTCCCGCCATGCATTAACCGAAAGTGAAGTAGCGTCTTTCCAATTACAGGTAATAGATTTGATTGCAGTAGAAATAAGGAAATCCAACAATTTACAATCTGTAGGGGCTTTTAGAAGGAATCAATTTAAAGTAGGGACGCTCCATCTTAAATCATTCACTGCACAATGGTTGGAATCTGTCTCTGGGAATTGCCCTTTCTGTCTTGATCAAAACGAGTCTTTACCACATATGTATGCCTGGCTTATGACCAGTCACACTCTGCATGACTGTCACCCATTTGCAGACAACTGGGCACATCTAGCCACTGCACCGCTTTGAGGTTACTGAGATTGGACCTTTCCATACTGTATACCAGTGCAGTAGCAACATTTTTGGGGCTGATGTGGGTGAAGATAATAACTGTCATAAAATGATTGTTTTTTATATTGATTTTAGGATAGTGATGCAGAGGGACTAGTGTTATCAATTTTTGAATGTCATGGTGTTTTTAACAGATTGTGTGTTCCGCTGTTGATATTAACTTGGCATTCTGACACTTCCTCATTAACAATGTAAAAATATGTTGCACTTTTCTTTTACCTATATATTTATTGTATTTTATCAAACTTTTATGGCTTTGCCGAAAAAGAGTTATATTTCACTTGAAAAGCCAGGATTACAACTGAGGTGATCTCTCACAAAGAAGTGACTGTTAACCTTATTACTGACAGAAATTGTGTCATACCGTGGATTATTTGAAATTTTGTAGTAAGTGTTGATCACTTTAGATTTCCTGTTTGAAGGAAAACACAGAGCAAAGGGAGAGGGTCTGGCATTACATCATAGCACCGACTTTGCAACTGGGAACCAGCTGCGAGTCTTGGCGTCGGGGCTCACCTTCCTGTGATTCTAGGCAAATCTCTTAATCTCCCTGTGTAAACCCTCCCCAAAAAAATGTCATTGCGTAATACAGCTAGTGTTCATATGAAGGACTCCTATGACTTCGGAGGGAGTTTACACTACTTAAAACTGCCAGAATAAAAATAAAAAATACGACATTGGAAGTTGTTTACAACTGTGCAATATCTGTAATTGATGACTGGCTGTAACTTAAGAGTCTATAAAATACATTGGAGTACCCTCAGTTACCAGATGTTTTTCATGTCTGAGCATCATCTCAAGGCTCTTGTTTCATGCGTTTTTTCTTTGGCATTCTGATATACGTTTTCAGGATGATGATTTGCATAGAAACCTACATCATTTTTTTTACGGAGGTAGGTTTGTAATTGCTCGAATATAAAGGCTCTAAACTACAATATGGGAAGTTTTACCAACAGCACTTCATGGCTGATGGGAGATGGGAGATGGGCCATGCAGCACCTGGATATCTTTGGTGAGTTTACTGCTCACAGAAGGTGACCAGTTATAATACTAAGGAAAGAACTACTCGAGGACTTGGTGAATATATTTTCTCAAATGGCTGGTGAGAACAAATGAAAGTTGAGATAATGTATATTGTAGGTGGTACCAATTGCACATTGCAATGCAGAAAAAAAAAGACAATTAAACAAAGTGAAAGCTGTTAATATTAAACAATTTGAGGACTCTCTCTTTTGATATCCCAGGATGAGAAAGCGAAGGGCATTGAAAGCGCAGTGCATGCCCCAGTGTGAGAGTCAGGCCCTGACTGGGTTCCAATCTGTCCCCAGCAATGCCTGCTTTCCCAGCCTTCCACTCTCTAGTCCCTCTCTCTCCAGCAGTGGTTGCTCTCACTCTCTCCATTCTCTTTTGGCCTGGACATTCTTTACTCTGCAGTCATTGCTCTCCCTCTTTCTTCTAAAATTCTCGCCTTCTAATCTCCTGCTCTAATCCCTTTCCTCCCTTTGAACCCTCTCTCCACAGCAGCTCATGCTCTCTCACTGTCCCTCCCCCTGCCCCCTCTGTTCTAAGTATTCCGTTCTCTTATCTCCTTTCCTCTCAGCAGTGCCTTCTTTCTATCCTGTCCTTTCTCGCGGGCACTCCTTTTTCTAAAGTTTTGCTCAGCTTTCTAAATGAGGGTGTTCCACTTTTCCTGGTGAGACTGACCACAGCCGCATCCCAGATCTTGGTGTTGCGTATCTACAAGATGAAAGTTATAAGGCTGTTGTGGGAAATTAGGTTGTTGGTTGAGTAGAAGGGAGGTGAGCCCTTCTGAAGCAACAGTCACAGTACCTGTCAGAGTGAACCTTAAAAGTTGCTAAATTAATCTGTTTTAACCCTCTGGTAGCTTGGCACAAAAGCAGTCAGGCTTAACTTAGAGGCAATAGGTAAAGTATTTATGCAGTATACAAACAGTAATAAAGTGAAACACAACACAAGAACAATCCCAACTCAATTTAGAAAAATAAGATACATTTTAATAAATTTAATGACACCAAAACAAATCCAATCAGTACAACTGAAGCTATGATTTTTAAAAGTTTTCAGAAAAATCTAGAGCCTAAAAGATCAAAGTGCCAACAACTGTTATTTGGTTGCTCAAGACCAGTACACAGTCAAAAGTTAAGGTTTACTGCAGTGGCACACAAGTCAGATACAAAAGGTGGCTTGGGCCTGGTCTTGGTTTACCTTTGGACTGAGAAGAAATTTTGAAGAACAGAAAAAGGAGAAGGTAGAGCTCAAAGGGGCAAGACAGCAGGCTGTGCCCAAAGAGGATTCGTCATCGCTGGGGAGTGCTGGAGGAGGTCTTGGTGTAGCAAATGTCAATGGCAAGAAAAAGCTCTGAGCAGAAAAAGCAGAATTTCCAGGCTGATGAGTTTGTCATTGTTGATGGGGAGCTGGTCGACATTGAGCCCGGTGAAGACTTTTTCCTTTCAACTTAGACAACTTTCTGGGAGTTGAATACCTCCAGAGGGCTCCACAAGGCCAGATACCATCCCTGAGAGGTCCCGGTGAACAGGATTTGCTGCTGTGGTGAAGAACTTAGTGGGAGCTAATGCAAAGTCAGACCGACTGGCAATGCGCCTTGGGTGGATCAACTGGCAGGTAGGTTCCAGTCTTCTGTTGGTTCTTCTGGCAATTTTTGGTGAATGTTTTTTGACGTCCAAAGATTTAAGGGTAGGTGGGAGCAGCACCTCTAACACCACTTCCAAAGGTGCAGGATGGGGGGGGCAGCATTTGGAGGCTGTTAGGACTAACTCCAGCAGAGTGACCAGGTGCAGGGTTCAAGGTCTCTGGAGCTTGTTATGCCCCTGTATTTCACACAGGAGACCAGGAAATTAGCCCTTAGAGTCACATCTGGTGGTCCCGCTTTCAAGGAGATGGTCCAGTTCTCTTCTAGCAGAAAGGTTGGGCTCTAGAAGCAGGGCAAACTTCTGGGAAGCAAGGCAGGTCTTAAACAAGCAGGGCAGTCCTTTGGTAGCAGCATGGCAGTCCTCTGGGGACCAATGCAGGCCTCAAGCAGCAGGGCAGTACTCTGGAGGTCCATGAAATCCTTCTGAAGTCTTCCATGGGTTTAGAAACATACTGAAAACATGATCCATGGTTCCAATAGTTATACCTGGTGCCGGCTTTTGAAGTGGAGGCATTTCCTATGCTACCCATATATCTGGTTCTAAGGCTCTAAGAATTCTGGGGTGAAAAAGACTTGTCAGGTTTCATTGTGTGTTTTGCTGGAGTCAGACCTTTTGAAGTGTAGGTGGGACAGGGTACAGTTCCACCCCCAGCTATCCCGGCAGCAAGGCACAACCTGCCAACACCTAATCCCCTTTTGTCTCACTCGGAGGAATATATAAAGCCAAACATCTAAACTACTCACAGTCTTGTGACCCAGTACACTGGCAGAAGGCACCAAATGGTCAGGACATGAAAATGTAATCTTTCTAAAAGTGGCAGTCTGAATTTTAACTTAAAATTAAGCTTTACCACTTTACCATTAAAGAGGATTTTAAGTTACAATTCTTTTGAGTCCAAATTTGACATCCTTACCTGTTCCCAATCAAAAGTTAACACATTTTAAATGTAATATAGTCACACAATGGTATCCAATGGGAGAGACAGGCCTAACAGTAGTAAAAAATTAATTTAGGAGTTTTTTCCCTACCAGGACATGCAAACTTAAAAACACATGTCCTACTTTTTATTTACAATGCACCGTGCCCTGTGGGCTTTTTAGGGCCTAGACAAGGAAGGCAATATGTATTAAAAAAGAAGGTTTAGGCCTGGCAAAAAGTTTATTTTTCCAGGTCGGATTGGTAGTTTAAAACTGCAATGACAGGCTAGAGATGTGTTTTAAAGTGCTACTTTAGTGGGTGGCACAATGAGTGCTGTAGGCCCACTAATAGCATCTCGGGTTAGATTTCTCAAAATGTCACGCAACTCAGTGGAGCAAGACACCTTGCAGTGCTGCATGACAGGTAGGCAGCAGGGATGCACCATATTTAACATTATATTGCGCATTCCTGTTCTTTCCTTGCCCTGATACACTTGTGGCTGCCTAGCGCAAACACAGATACTCTTGTACCATAGTGCAAAGGGGCCTGCGCAGCAAGCAAGATTGTTTTTGTGCAGGAGGGGACATCTTCCTGCACAAAAACAATACTGTGAGACTTACTCCAGATTTACCAAGTCACTCAGGGTCATGCAAGCTGACCTTGCATGGCTATGTAAATCTTAGTCTAGGTTTTGCTTCACCCTGTGTCCCATTGCGTGGCTCTAGGATGACGCAAAACCTTTCATAAATATGCCCCTTAATTTACAGGTCATGGGTACATTTAGAGCCATATACTCAGGGCCGGACTGGCCGAAGCGGGCACCAGGTGTTTACCCGGTGGGCCGCCAGGAAGGGGGCGGTTTTGGACCCCTGGGAGGCCGTTTTTGTTACCGGGGGCCAGTTTTGCAGCATAGCTGCAATATCAGGCCCTATAACAAAAGCGGCTGAAACCGGCACTGGAAAACAGCTCGGACGCCCTCCTCAGGGGGCTGGCCATGCTGTTTGCCAGAGCTGGTTTCGGGTCACAGTCTGGCCGTGCATATATTAGGGACATAGAAATAAATTAAATGTACCAATCAGATGTATCATGTTTTAAGGAGAAATCACTAGCATTTTAACACTGGTTGGAAGTAGTAAAGTTGGGAGTCCTTACGCCAACAAAAACAAATTAAGAAAACATAAGGGATAAAAGCAAAAAGTTTGGGAGTGACCCTACAAAGAGGGCCAGGTCCAACAGGTACCTTGATTGAGAGAGGACTTCAGTGAAGTCATTAGGTGGCTGACCATACTTGCTTTCTCAATGCGGAAGGGCAAAGGTCTAGCAGAGGACCAGATTTCATTCTCAAAATTAGTTTGGTTAGAGTCTCAATGTCAAATGGATGAAATTCTGATAGTAATGTAACATAGGACAGATCAAGCTTTGAATTCACTTTAAAAAAATATTTTTCAATCTCACTTCTGATGCCACTGATTTTTCATCCAGTTGTTTGCAGAGCACCCTAGAAGGAGCTTGTAAGAAATTGTAAGACATTGGGTTACTGAATGAGGGGGGGAGTGAAACCCTTCTCAAGCAGCAACCACAATTCTTCTCCGGGTCAAGTCACACGCAAACCCTAAATTAACCTGCCGCATTAGCTCCAGCCCTGGAGGAGGGGCCGTGACACCTGGATTTGGCATTGGAGCACCACAAAAAGCATTGTGGCTTCCCACTATGCTGGAACACTGTCACCTGCCGTGCTAGCTCCAGCCCCGGAGGAGGGGCCATGACACCTGGATTTGGTGCCGAAGCGCCACAAAAAGCATCAAGGCTTCACACTGCGTGGGAATGCCTTAACCTGCCGCACTAGTTCCAGCCACAGAGGAGGAGCCGTGACACCTGGATTTGGTGCCGGAGTGCCACAAAATGCATCGCGGCTTTCCGCTGTGCGGGACGCACGCGGGCTCAGCCCGGGTGAAGACTGGGCCAAGATGGGCCTGTCTTAGCCCGGAAGAGGCTGGACTGGGCCACCCCCCTGAGACTTGACCTTGGATATCCTAGGAGCATGAACAAGGGCACTTAAGCTTACTCCCACCACCAAAGATATTGTACATTTTGAGCTTTTTGCCCTTCCTTGTACGTCTGCTTGGTCGCTCCTTATATTATTGAACTGTGTTACTTACTGTATTCAAGCATGGGCAAAAAGACAGGGTCCCCCGGTGCTACTAATGCGCTGCCACCACCTCGTACTCGCTCTACCGTTGACAAATATTTAACTCGGGCTGTGGATATGGTCACTAGTGAAATAAGGCTGGTAAAACGATGCCTCTCCCTTACACCTGAGGAGCTTGCCCTAACGTTACCTCCGCTACAGCCTAATACTCAAAGTCCACCTGCACTTGCCCAGTTGAGTACAATGAGTACTTTGGCTTCAAGCCCGCCTGCTTGCTTACCTGGTGATGTTCTACCAGGGAAGAGAGGGCTATCTACTAACGTTATGATGGCCTGCCCGGGGGGGTGCCTCCAGCACAAGGAAAGGGAGTTGAGTCCATTGCCATTGAGCGTAGTCCTACTGTCATGGTGAATAGCGATCAACACCATGAGTTTGACCCAGAGAGCAGCCCAAAATCTAAGCGTAGAAGGAAATATGTTAAAATTACAAAAACTAAATATCCCGCTGCTAAAGTTAAAATGGTCCCCCAAAATAGGCCCTGTAATGAGGAGGTACCTGTGCCAGCATCTGTTGCCACCGAGAACATTTGGGCACAGCTTAGTTGTCACATAGGCGAGCTATTGGATGTGAAAATTTGCCCCATTATTGATTGCTTGGTCCAATTGGAAGCCAAAATAGTAATTCGACGAGTCTTTAGGACATTCACTTGTTCTCAGGAGACTCAGTGCACCCCCATTCCCCATATAAATCAGTCTTCCAATCTTAGGGGTGGAGGGGCAGCTGATAACCAAGTCCCTGACTTTGACACTGGCCCAGCTCTTATCAGTACATCCAGGATCAAGGAAGCACACCCCATCAGGGATAAACAAGCTGCCCAACCACCAGTAACATGTGATTCCAGCACGGACATGCTTCCTGTGATTGACTTACCTCCCGCCTCTGCCCCTATGTTATTGTTTCTGGCGAACGTTCCCAGACTCACAGTTGGCAACCTGGAAAATACTAGGGGACTTATGAATAAAACTATTCACTGGTTGTACACGAACGTGCCTGGCCACGGGGACATATCTAAAGATTTGCAGGTTGGGAATAGGGTACAATGGGGATGATATTATGGTCAATTTTCATAACCCTTTGGTTGTAATAGAGATCCTGAGACAAGCCAGCACCAGACTGGTTAAACTCAGCTCAGTTAAGATTCTCGCCACTTGGTTATTTTTATAGGCACTTTTCCACCTCATACTGTAACATCAATGGGTTAGCTGCCACAAAGAGCGTTTCTCCCGGGCTTCCATCTGAACCCTCCCAACCATTTGTACCTCTAAATAACAGGTTTACAGTCTTGGGTGAGCTGGAGGACAATGATTGACGGCCAAGCGAGGAGTGCGAGGTAGGCGAATGTTCGGGATCCTCAGTTGAGGGTGGTTATCTCTTAGGTTTATTCCTTCTGTATAACTGATTACCAATGCAGCCCAGACTAATCCCCCAAAAGGTCCAGAAGCAATCATTCCAATGGTAGAAGGTGGTCTAGATCATGCTTGTATTACATTTTTTAGCTGGAATGTGGCAGGACTAGCTTCCAAAATCTTGATTGAAGACTAGCAAATCTTTATCTTGAAGAATGACATAGTCTTTATGCAGGAAACATGGGACGAGAAAGAGACAGCATTTGATGGTTTTACTTGTTTTAGTCTGCCAGCTACACCATCTCCGGCCGGGATGGCAAAAGGAGGGTTGACAGCTTGGTTCAAAGTAAATATTGGTTGTTCTATCTCTCCCCTTTTCTTGGACCAGGGGGAGGCACAAGTTTTTTGCCTTAGCTGGAATAATATATTTAAGATATAAATGGTGAATTTTTATAACAATAATTTTTCCAGCAAGGGTGATTGTAATTTCCAGGGCCTCTTTGCGGCAATTGATATGCTGGTGGAAAAAAAGGCTCAGGCAGAACGTCCCCTCAATTTGTTGGTGGCAGGGGATTTTGATGCCAAATTACGGATTTTACCATCTCTATCCCCAACTATTTTCGAACACTTTATTTGTGAAGCAGATTGCAATACGATGGACACCAGGGAGCGGGTCCTATTTTCCTACAGGCTGAACGGGGCTTGGTCAATATGATCTCTAACCCCTCTGGCTGTGATATTCCAACTTTTATAGGGAGGGGGCAGGGAGCACTATAGGCTATATCTTCACTTCCAGGATCATGTCCTCAATCTTTAAAAACAGGGAGGTCATAGCTCAGATCCACAGCGACCATAATCCGATCGCTATGCGAATATTGACCCCATTCACAAATCATAAGCCTAAGCTACTATCGCCCCAGGTCTTAAACATAAAGGATGCAGGACGCAAATTGGTTTGGCGTACTGCAAACTTGAAGCACATCATGGCCCTGGTAGTTTGAAATAGCACAGTTTTGGTGAATGGTTGCAACTGGGCAAGTTGCATCCCGGCAATTATCCTAACCCATTTTACAGACCTTTTGCTGTGGATAAAAGAGAAGCTGTCTAAACCCAATGCACAGCCACGTCACCAAGTTAAATCATGGTTTGATAAAGAATGCAGATCAGCCAATGTTTCCCTACGTAGGGCTTTAAAGCAACCCCCTATAGATCACAGCGCCATTACAGCTAGCAGGAAAATCTACCAGCAAGCAGTAAATAGAAGTAAACAGGCCATAAAGGAGCAGAAATGGGAATCCATTGTGAGTGCATGTCAACTAAAAGACCCACAGGCCTTTTGGAAAGCTGTGTGATCTGTTTTATCTCCTCCATCAGAGAAAGATAAAGTTCCAGTTCACATCCCAGGGGGTGCATTTTTCTGGGATGTACTCCTCCGACAACGTATTTCAGTCACTGGTCCCACTGGGGTTAAACCTGGAGTTTAATGCGAAAGAGGTCCTGAAAGCGATTGTTGATAGTAGGTGTAAGAAGGCTCCAGGACCCGATGGTGTCCCGCTTGATCTGTTTAGGGAGGACCCAGAGTTCTGGACTCCTGTCCTCACCTCTGTATTCAACTCTGTTTGTAGCTTAGGCATGCCCAGGTCTTGGTGTTCATCTATAATAGTGCCTATCTTTAAAAAAGGTAATGTGCACAACATTATATGTTATCACCCAATATCCCTCCTGGAATCCACAGCCAAAATTATTGCGAGGGGATCGCTTACTCGACTGAACTAATAAAAATAGAATACTCACCCCAAGTCTGTATGGGTTCAGAAAAGGGACTGGGACTATTGAGCAGTGCCTCAGCCTTCACTTAATTGTGGCCAAATACAAGTATGCTAAGGAGTCTCTACACATTTGGTGTTTATGGACCTGTCAAGCGCCTTCGACTACATATCTAGAACAAAGCTGTGGTCTATTTTAGAGAATATGGGCGTCGACGAGGGGTTGGTTTCATTTTTAAGACTACTTCACCATGATCTTACAGCAACAGTTAGGTATGGTAGTGCTGGTGAATGCACAGAATCATTTAGTATTCAGCGGGGGGTGCGCCAATGATACGTGCTCGCCCCAATTCTTTTTCTCCTTTACACAAATGATCTGGAAGAAACTCTGGAATCCTTTGGGGCAGACGTGCCGTGTGTGGAGAAAAAGTCTGTTCCAGCACTTCTATATGCTGATGATGCGGTGCTCCTGGCAAGGACGGCCAACGGCCTTCAGTGGCTTATTTTTATTTATGTCAACTTCACGAAAGAGCAGGGCTTGGAGACTAATCTTAAGAAAACCTTTACTATGGTCTGCGGACCAAGAAACACGATCATGCGCACCTTCAATATCGCTGGCAAAACATTAGACAGGGTTAGTTCCTTCCATTATCTGGGTTTGGACTTTTATGATAGCTGTACTTGGTCTACCTGTATCAAAAGTAGGATAATGCCTTTTACTCAAGCTGTTGGTACCACTTCCTCACTTGCAATGTCCATCGACAAAAAACCCATTGCGCCAATTCTAGAGATCTATAATCGGAAATGTTTGCCAATCTTGAAATATGGAATGGGTATTTGGGGATATAGGAACGCCCTTGCAATGCAGACGGAAGAGAATAGATTGTGTTGCTGGTTACTAGGTGTCCCTCCCTCTACCACTCATTTTCCACTGCATTTGGAGTTAGGCTTGGGATAAGCTCAAGACACTATTAATGCCTCATCCTTGGCCCTTTGGTGTTCTATATGGTACAAGAAAGAATCCGAACTTAATCAGGCAGTCATCTGAGATTGCTTATCCTGTGAGCAAGGCTCGGCCATCCCGTGGTTAAAATATATCAAAGAGAGTTTCTCGGTGCTGGGATGTGCCCGCCTGTTTGAGCACCCTGACATAATCGTGAAGAAAGATAGAAACTGGGTCCTGGACTGTTTTTTTAAGCATAAACAAGCAACTAGAGAACTAACGGAAGTGGCCAAACCTGTAGTCCGAGATTATTGCATCATTCAAATGGTGCCAACTACTGCCCCATACTTATTATACGTGATTAATGTGTATGAGAGAACACTGCTGGCAATGTTCAGGTTAGGCTCCTTCCGCTGGCTAATTTCTTTTCCCTTCGGCCAGTATTCTTCGGATTCTATTTGTACTTGTCCAAGTGATGAGCATTCAAACCAAAATATCTTACATTTTGTCTTCTTTTGTCAATTTTATTTGCCGTACACAAGGACATTTTTATTACCCTTATTACGAAGACATAAATTTTCGAAATGTAAAGCCCTCCTATTTTACCTGCTGCAACTCAATGACCACTGTGTTTGCTCGCAGTTGCTAGCTTCTTGAAGTGTGTCTTAGCTAAAAGAAGGTGCATGTTGTGTTGATGAAATAGTTTTTATTTTCTATTTTAAAAAGTGTTATGGGTCTTGTATTGTAAAGCGTACGTTTGTCCTTGGCATCTTACTTTTTACCCCTTTTATTGTCTTTTTAGCTTGGCTGTCCTTGGATTTAAATGTAGCACTGTCACTTTACATACTGTAAATTATTTCATCTACCATTTGGGGTGAAGTTTAATATTTCCAAACCAAGACATATGTAATCTTTATTAGAATGTCAGATGCATCTTTCTGAGTCATTATTAGGATGCACTTACTAATACAAGGATCACCACGCAAAAAAGTAGTAAGCCACTGAGGTGTCAATGTAAAACACAAAGCTATCACACAAGAATCCATGCTTGCATGTTACACACTGTGCTTTGCAACAGGCTATTTACCCTTAATGCGATTTAAAAAATAAAACTTTTATTGTATATTATAAATGAAAAATACAATGAATACACAATAATGCATTTGGGTCACAATTCGGTATACAACGCAGCATACTTATCAAGGTGTTAACAGGTTGACCCATGTACACATTTACTGTAATCTGTCAATTTCTTTGGATCCGATGCTCCTCTTATCTCTCCCACTTGTGACTCCAGCATTGCTGCCAAGTTTCCCTGATCAGTGCATGATGTGCTGCTCCAGCCAGGTTTTTATTTGAATTCTCTGATTTGTATTCCAGTTTTGTAATGGAATAAACAAGACTACAAGACCCAGAATTTAAAAACAAAAAAATCTGGACTGGGGACATGGGAAACTTGGCAGGGCTCCTCGAGTCCGTTCATCTACCACAATGTCAGCCCCAGTTTATGGGATCCTTTAGCCATTTTCTCCACATGCAGCACTGGTTAAAAGAAAAGCCTTCACATGCCACAATGCAACTTGCAGCAGGTTGAATTAGAGGTGGGTAAGTAGCAAGCCTGAAGCCTGGCTCTTGCCCAGCTCGAGGTCCTGTTGGAACCTTGAGCCTATACAAGCTGAGCTTTCAAATGGCTTCTGCCTACTATCCACTGCTGAGCCTAGGATGTGGCGTTAAGGCTAGAGCTGTTGATTTTGGAACTGGGTAACCAGGTTTAAGTCTCAGCATTGGCTCAACATTCTGTGAATCTGGGCAAATATTTTACCCTACCCAGGTCAAAAAATATGACTTTGTGTAATTTAACTGATGCAGATGTAAAGTGGTTCAATGCCTTAGGGTTGGGTTGCTCTATATAAAAACTGCAGAAAGACGTAGAGAAGTAAAAAGAATTCGCTAATGGCACTATCGCCATTGTGGATGCTGGGGCAGGAATAGTTCTACAGCCATGTTTAAAAGCTATCACTGTTAAGTACTTCTCAGTGCAGCCCTATAATGTGACATATTAATGTCAAAGCTTCTACAAGTTAAAGAAATATACTTCTTTGAATTTTGATCAGACTTTATCATATTTTACACAATGTTTGTTGGCTGCTTTTCATATGAGATATCACCACAAGGCACATCTACATGCAATAATGGAAGGCCTTTACTGCTCTGTCCCTGTACTATCTTTAAAGATTTGAATATGTTTTATTATTAAAAAGCCAAAAGGTTTTCTTTCCCCATTTTCCTCTCACACTTTCTCTCTCAGTCTTTTTCAATGCTGTAAATATCCCTTGTTTCCCTCCTGTTTTTGCAATATTTCTTTGCTTTTTCTATTACTGTGATGGTTCCCCTCGCTTTTTATTTTATTTTCCTTGTGTTCATTTTGTTCCACTTCCTTAAACTAATCTTTTCGTTTAGCTTTCGAGATCTATGTTTATTTTTCTCCTTTGTTTTACATGTAGTGCACATCAGTTCAAACAGTCAGAGGTCATGGCAGGATAAACAAACTGTTAAGCACTTTATTGGGACCCTTTCTGAGTGTCCCCGCAAACAGAGCAACTGGTGCATTTCCAACAGCAGCTTTGCTCGAGGCGTTGCTGCTTCTGCCTGCTAAAGTCGAGGTTCACCTCTCCTGAGGTGGGTGGGGCTGCTGTGGGCCCATCCGAGATGTCCAGACCTTGGAAGTCTGCCGAAGAGCGGGGGATATACGATCCCAAGGAGATACCAAATATTACACAACACCTGTTAGTTTCTGCTGGTGCACCGGTATCTCGGAGTTGGAGACGTGTTTTCTGTCAGTACATTGAGTTTCCAGGGTTATGTAGCAGGGTGACTCTGATCCTGCAGCAGTTCAATCACCATTAGGATGCCTAGGCCATTGACACCCTACCCCCTTACCAAAAGAGATTCCATTGAGTTGTTTCTGGGTCACAGTAGCCAGTGTGCACGCCTCAAGCACTGTCACGCCTGCAGATCCAAGGGCCTCTGAACTACAAAGATGGCCGTTAGTCGAATGACGCGCAGGCGCAGGTAACGTAAATACCGGCTCCATTAGAGTGACGGCGCTTCGCGTCTGTTCTTTCCTGCTCGCAATTGCTCGTTCACTAACTTCCGGTCCGTCGCGTTCCCTCACTTCCGCGTCGCGTCCGTCGATGCCGGCGGCTCGCGTCTACGCTGAATCCTCTCCTGCTCGTCTCCTGGATTCTCCTGCGCTACCAGGGAGGCAAATTCACTTACCTGCTACTTCTCTCCGCCTGGATCACGGATTCCCTTTCTCTGGATCAATCTTCACCAGCCCTTCAGTCCGGTTCCTGGAAACCTTGCCAGAAGATAAAAGATGGACTTTTAGAGACCTTTTTCACCGTGGTTACGGTAACAGCGCCCGAAGCGCTGCCAGTTTCTTTTCATAGTTTGTTATTGGATGTGTATTAATATTTCTCTCGCTTACCTGATGTGGGGACCAGCATTATCCGGGGGTTGCTCCCTTTTTGAAGGTCCTGTTAAGTCCTCAAAGGAAGCGTTAGAGAGAAAACAAAAGACTATTGTTATGTTCAGACACACCGCTCCACAAGTCCTTTAGATTGAATTAACGTCTACTAGAAAAGGTGGGCAAGGTGCTCTTACTTATAGTTTTAGTTCTGAGGGTATTCCAGTACATTTCATACCTGTTTTCTCTTTACAGTAGGACATAGTGGTTGGGACACCAGGACATTTCACTGCTACCTGTAACAGAAGAAAGGGATGTTTAGGTAAAAGCAGCTCGTACACATAAGGTAGAATAGAGGGTGTGCTTTGTTATAGTCTAACGTATATTCCCTCTTATTTCACAGCTCTTTACTTCTCTTGGTGCACTCTGGCTGCTACTGAACTACGAAGAAGACTTGTTTTCCCCTCCTTCCCTTGTTTTGTTTCCCTTCTTCCCCGAGTCACCTGTTATGGTTCACTTCTACATTGAGCGTGTAGGTGATTCGGGGACGTTGTGGACCATTCTTCAATTTCATGGCGTTCCTGTGGAAATACAGGTGAGATTTTGACAAGCACTGCTTGCTGCTGAGGTGATCACAGAGTCACCAGATACACTTGCAAAACATGCAGTGCACTAGCAATCGTCAGTATGTTTACAGCTGCCAGACTGTCTGCAGAGGAGGTGACGGGCCTAGTCAGCATGTTTTCCTTCAGAGCTGGATATAGTACACAACAGAGTGCTGGCACGAGGGTCCTGATCAGCATTTTATCCTTCCGAGCTGGATATAGTACGCATCAGAGTGCTGGCACGATGGGCTTAGTCAGCCCTCTGTCCTTCCAAGATTGATACAGTTTGCATCAGAGTGCTGGCACGAGGGGCCTAGTCAGCATCTTATCTTTTCGAGCTGGATATAGTTTGTGTCAGAGTGCTGGCACGAGAGGCCTAGTCAGCATATTATTCTTCTGATCTGGATATAGTGTGCATCAGAGTGCTGGCACGAGAGGCCAAGTCAGCATCTTATCCTTCCGAGCTGGACATAGTATGCATCAGAGTGCGGGCAAGAGGTGCGTAATCAGCATCTTATCCTTCCATGCTGGATATAGTACGCATCAGAGTGCTGGTGTGAGGGGCCTAATCAACATCTTATCCTTCTGAGCTCAATAGAGTGGGCATCAGAGTGCTGGCATGATGGGGCTGGTCAGCATCTTATCCTTCCGAGCTAGATATAGTACACATCAGAGTGCTGGCATGATTGGCCTAGTCAGCCCTCCGTCCTTCCAAGGTTCATACCGTTTGCATCAGAGTGCTGCCATGAGGGGCCTAGTCGGTATCTTATCCATTTGAGCTGGATAGAGTGTGTGTCAGAGTGCTGGCGTGAGGTGCCTAATCAACATCTTATCCTTTTGAGCTCAATAGAGTGTGCATCAGAGTGCTGCCACGGGGTGCGTAATCAGCATCTTATCCTTCTGTGCTGGATATAGTATGCATCAGAGTGCTGGCACGAGGGGCTTAAACAGGATCTTATACTTTCGAGCAGTATATAGTATGAATCAGAGTGCTGGCACGAGGGGCCTAATCAGCATCTTATCCTTCTGAGCTCAATAGAGTGTGCATCAGAGTGCTGGCATGAGGGGACTAGTCAACATCTTATTCTTCAGAGTTGGATATAGTATGCATCAGAGTGCAGGCACAATGGGCCTAGTCAGCCCTCCGTCCTTATAAGGTTGATACAGTTTGTATCAGAGTGCTGGCACGAGGGGCCTAGTCAGCATCTTATCCTTCTGAGCTCAAAGGTGTGTGCATCAGAGTGCTGGTATGAGGAGCCTAATTAGCATCTTATCCTTCTGAGCTGGATATAGTGTGCTTCAGAGTGCTGGCATGAGGAGCCTAATCAGCATATTATCCTTCTGAGTTTGATAATGTTTGCATCAGAGTGGTGGCTCGAGTGGTCTAGTCAGCAGCTTATCCTTCCAAACTGGATATAGTATACATTAGATTGCAGGCACGATGGGCCTAGTCAGCCCTCCATCCTTTCAAGGTTGATACAGTTTGAATCAGAGTGCTGGTACGAGGGCCCTAATCAGCATTTTATCCTTATGAGCTCGATAGTGTGTGCATCAGAATGGTGGCACAAGGGGCCTAATCAGCATCTTATCCTTCCAAGCTGGATATAGTATGCATCAGAGTGCTGGCACGAGGTGCGTAATCAGCATCATATCCTTCCGAGCTGGATATAGTTCGTATCAGAGTGCTGTCATGAAGGGCCTAATCAGCATCTTATCCTTCCGAGCTGGATATAGTTCGTATCAGAGTGCTAGCACGAGGGGCCTATTCAACATCTTATCCTTCTGAGCTCGATAAAGTGTGTATCAGAGTGGTGGCACGAGGGGCCTAATCAGCATCTTATCATTCCGAGTTGGATATAGTATGCATTAGAGTGTTGGCATGAGGGGCCTGATCAGCATCTTATCCTTTTGAGCTGGAAATAGTTTGTATCAGAGTGCTGGCATGAGGTGCATATCAGCATCGTATCCTTCCGAGCTGGATATAGTTTGTATCAGAGTGCTGTCACGAAGGGCCTAAACAGCATCTTATCCTTCTGAGCTGGATATAGTATGCATCAGAGTGCTGACACGATGGGCCTAGTCAGCCCTCCATCCTTCCAAGATTGATACAGTTTGCATCAGAGTGTTGGCACAAGGGGCCTAGTCAGCATCTTATCCTTCTGAGCTCGATAGAGTGTGCATCAGAGTGCTGGCACAAGGGGCCTAGTCCACATCTTATCCTTCTGAGCTCGATATAGTGTGTATCAGAGTGCTGGCACAAGGGGCCTAGTCAGCATCTTGTCCTCTTGAGCTCGATAAAGTGTGCATCAGAGTGCTAGCATGAGGGGCCTAGTCAGCATCTTATCCTTCTGAGCTGGATATAGTACGCATCAGAGTGCCGGCACAACAGGCCTAGTCAGCCCTCCGTCCTTCCAAGGATGATAGAGTATGCATCAGAGCAATGGCACAACGGGCCTGGTCAGCATCTTATCCTTCCGAGCTTGATAGTGTGTGCATCAGAGTGCTGGCATGAAGGGCTATTCAGACCCCCTTCATTCCGAGGTACAGTGTGCATGAGTTTTCTGGCAATCTATTGCATGCTTACAACAGCCAGATTGTCTGCAGAAGGGATGACTGAACTAGCTAGCGTCCCACCCTTCCGAGCTTGATACATTGTGCATCAAAGTGGCGGCACAATGGGCCTAGTGAGCCTCCCATCCTTCCAAATCCGATACATTTTTCTGTGCCATGATGACTATATAGACAGACAGATAGACAGATAGCTAGATAGATAGATAGATAGATAGATAGATAGATAGATAGATAGATAGATAGCAGCTTATGCTTCCAAACTGGACATAGTATATATCAGAGTGCAGGCACGACGGGCCTAGTCAGCCCTCCGTCCTTTCAAGGTTGATACAGTTTGAATCAGAGTGCTGATACGAGGGCCCTAATCAGCATTTTATCCTTCTGAACTCGATAGGGTGTGCATCAGAATGGTGGCACGAAGGGCCTAATCAGCATCTTATCCTTGCAAGCTGGATATAGTATGAATCAGAGTGCTGGCATGAAGGGCCTAGGCAGCATCTTATCCTTCTGAGCTGGACTTAGTACGCATCAGAGTGCTGGCACGCGGGGCCTAATCAGGATCTTATCCTTCCGAGCTGGATATAGTATGCATCAGATTGCTGGAACGAGGGGCCTAATCATCCCTCTGTCCTTCCGAGGTTGATACATTTTGCATCAGAGTGCTGATACGAGTGGCCTAGTCAGCATCTTATCCTTCTGAGCTCGATAAAGTGTGCATCAGAGTGGTGGCACGAGGGCCCTAATCAGCATCTTATCCTTCCGAGCTGGATATAGTATGCATCAGAGTGTTGGCATGAGGGGCCTGATCAGCATCTTATCCTTTCGTGCTGGAAAGTGTGTGCATAAGAGTGCTGGCACGAGGGGCCTTGTCAGCATCTTATCCTTCCTGCTGGATATAGTATGCATCAGAGTGCTGGCACAAGGGGCCTAGTCAACATCTGATCCTTCTGAGCTCGATAAAGTGTGTATCAGAGTGGTGGCATGAGGGGCCTAATCAGCATTGTATCCTTCGAGCTGGATATAGTATGCATCAGAGTGTTGGCATGAGGGGCCTGATCAGCATCTTATCCTTTTGAGCTGGAAATAGTTTGTATCAGAGTGCTGGCATGAGGTGCATAATCAGCATTGTATCCTTCCGAGCTGGATATATTATGCAACAGAGTGTTGGCATGAGGGGCCTGATCAGCATCTTATCCTTTCGAGCTGGATAGATTGTGCATAAGAGCGCTGGCACGAGTGGCCTTGTCAGCATCTTATCCTTCCGTGCTGTATATAGTGTAGTGTAGCTCCTATTTCCCTAATAGGCTCTGCGCATTGGAATAATATAGCCTATAATTTTGACATAGGACTAAGGTCAGTATGTCCCTATCGAGTATATTAAATTTAATTACTTGTGCCAGCTAGCTCAGAGGCCACTAGAAACTCCTTGACAAACAAGAAGGGAGTAGTTTCTGGCAGCCGCAAAACATGACAACTTTGTTTCCCTTTAGAATCAGAACGTGTCCCAGAGTCGTGGAAACAATAGATAACTATTTCACTCAGCTCAGTCGTGCATGCTTAGTTTTCTCCAAGTTACACAGAAAGAACAGACAGGCATTTCAATAAAAGATTTATTGAACAGTCTTGTTTCTGGTGTAAGTTAAATGTGCTGTTATGATCACAAGACAGTATGCAAGATAAATAATGTACAGCGTAAGCAGTAGAAATAAATAATACTGCGCTAGCATGATCTTTAGTAGATATTCATTTACATAAATAACTCAGACTAAAAATGCGAGTGCTCATACGATGCGTTGCTAAGCTAGTTCTACCCCAATGTACCTAACCTAACCTAGGTGTAGGGAGAGGTATGAAGTAGGTGAAGTATTCCTTACTATGGTATACTAAGAGTATGTTAGGTCTAGTATGCCTAGTATGCCAAGAGTCCCTCTAGGTTCTAGTCAGCTCCATACCTTTAGAATGAGAGAGGTGGGAATCTCTTGCCAGACTCGAACTCCAACACCCCGCGAGGGAAGTCAGATCACTGGTAGCTGGACTCTCTGCGTGCAGGGATGACAGCGTCTTCTCAGTGCGTCAGGCCGAGAAACTGGCTCCTCTGAAGTCAAGGTCTCCTCTGATTTACAGCGGCTAGGGAATGCATATTTATACCTGAGAAGAACCTAAGACTGTTAGCATTGACGTGAGTCGGACATCGGAAGACGTCATGAATGAACCCCTAAGGTATAATGGTTCATGCATAATATATGAGTCCTTGAAGAAATCAATAGTCCTGTGCTAGGGAAACTCCCGAAGCCTAAGGGTCTGTTCTTCAAGAACTCATTGTGACGTTAGGGTGGACGGATGTCGGAGACCATGCCTGTATTTGGAGTGCACGGTTTAATGCCTAAATAAGGACTGGGATTTTATGCCTATATAAGGGCAGGGCGAATTGTGCCTATATAAGGACATGATACAGGAAAGCCCGTGTATGTACACCCTCAGAGGAATACAACAATAGTATGCATCAGAGTGCTGGCATGAGGTGTGTAATCAGCATTGTATCCTTCAGAGCTGGATATAGTGAATATCAGAGTGCTGTCACAAAGGGCCTAATCAGCATCTTATCCTTCCGAGCTGGATATAGTATACATCAGAGTGCTAGCACGAGGGGCGTAATCAGCATCTTATCCTTTTGAGCTCAATAGAGTGTGCATCAGAGTGCTGGCACGAGGGGCCTAGTCAGCATTTTATTCTTCCGAGCTAGATATTGTATGCATCAGAGTGCAGGCACAATGGGCCTAGTCAGCGCTCCATCCTGCCAAGATTGATACAGTTTGCATCAGAGTGCTGGCACGAGTGGCCTAGTCAGCATCTTATCCTTTTCGGCTGGATATAGTACGCATCAGAGTGCTGGCACAAGGGTCCTAGTCAGCATCTTATCCTTCCGAGCTGGATATAGTATGCATCAAAGAACTGGCGCGAGAGGCCTAATCAACATCATATCCATCTGAGCTCAATAGAGTGTGCATCAGAGTGCTGGCACAAGGGGCCTAGTCAGCATCTTATCTTTCTGAGCTGGATATAGTACACATCAGAGTGCTGGCATGATGGGCCTTGTCAGCCCTCCGTCCTTCCAAGGTTGATGCAGTTTGCATCGGAGTGCTGGTACAAGGGGCCTAGTCAGTATCTTATCCTTTCGAGCTGGATAGAGTGTGTGTCAGAGTGCTGGCATGAGGGGCCTAGTCAGCATCTTATCCTTCCGAGCTGGATATAGTTTGCATCAGAGTGCTGGCGCTAGGTGCCTAATCAACATCTTATCCTTTTGAGCTCAATAGAGTGTGCATCAGAGTGATGGCACATGGAGCCTAGTCAGCATCTTATCCTCCTGAGGTCAATAGAGTATGCTTAAGAGTGCTGCCACAGGGTGCGCAATCAGCATCTTATCCTTCTGTTCTGGATATAGTATGCATCACAGTGCTGGCACGAGGGGCTTAAACAGGATCTTATCCTTCTGAGCTCAATAGAGTGTGCCTCAGAGTGCTGGCATGAGGGGCCTAGTCAACATCTTATTCTTCAGAGTTGGATATAGTATGCATCAGAGTGCAGGCACAATGGGCGTAGTCAGCCCTCCGTCCTTCTAAGTTTGATACAGTTTGTATCAGAGTGCTGGCACGAGGGGCCTAGTCAGCATCTTATCCTTCTGAGCTCAATGGTGTGTGCATCAGAGTGCTGGTATGAGGAGCCTAATTAGCATCTTATCCTTCTGATCCGGATATAGTGTGCTTCAGAGTGCTGGCATGAGGAGCCTAATCAGCATATTATCCTTCTGAGTTTGATAATGTTTGCATCAGAGTGGTGGCTCGAGTGGTCTAGTCAGCAGCTTATCCTTCCAAACTGGATATAGTATACATTAGATTGCAGGCACGATGGGCCTAGTCAGCCCTCCGTCCTTTCAAAGTTGATACAGTTTGAATCAGAGTGCTGGTACGAGGGCCCTAATCAGCATTTTATCCTTCTGAGCTCGATAGTGTGTGCATCAGAATGGTGGCACAAGGGGCCTAATCTGCATCTTATCCTTCCGAGCTGGATATAGTATGCATCAGTGTTGGCATGAGGGGCCTGATCAGCATCTTATCCTTTCGGGCTGGATATAGTATGCATCAGAGTGCTGACACGAGGTGCGTAATCAGCATCATATCCTTCCGAGCTGGATTTAGTTTGTATACGAGTGCTGTCATGAACGGGCCTAATCAGCATCTTATCCTTCCGAGCTGGATATAGTATGCATCAGAGTGCTAGCACGAGGGGCCTATTCAACATCTTATCCTTCTGAGCTCGATAAAGTGTGTATCAGAGTGGTGGCACGAGGGGCCTAATCAGCATCTTATCCTTCCAAGTTGGATATAATATGCATCAGAGTGTTGGCATGAGGGGCCTGATCAGCATCTTATCCTTTTGAGCTGGAAATAGTTTGAATCAGAGTGCTGGCATGAGGTGCATAATCAGCATCGTATCCTTCCGAGCTGGATATAGTTTGTATCAGGGTGCTGTCACGATGGGCCTAGTCAGCCCTCCATCCTTCCAAGATTGATACAGTTTGCATCAGAGTGTTGGCACAAGGGGCCTAGTCAGCATCTTATCCTTCTGAGCTTGATAGAATGTGCATCAGAGTGCTGGCACAAGGGGCCTAGTCCACATCTTATCCTTCTGAGCTCAATATAGTGTGCATCAGAGTGCTGGCACAAGGGGCGTAGTCAGCATCTTGTCCTCCTGAGCTCAATAAAGTGTGCATCAGAGTGCTAGTATGAGGGGCCTAGTCAGCATCTTAATCTTCTGAGCTGGATATAGTACGCATCAGAGTGCCGGCACAACAGGACTAGTCAGTCCTCCGTCCTTCCAAGGATGATAGAGTATGCATCAGAGCAATGGCACAAAGGGCCTGGTCAGCATCTTATCCTTCCGAGCTTGATAGCGTGTGCATCAGAGTGCTGGCATGAAGGGCTATTCAGACCCCCTTCATTCCGAGGTACAGTGTGCATGAGTTTTCTGGCAATCTATTGCATGCTTACAACAGCCAGATTGTCTGCAGAAGGGATGACTGAACTAGCTAGCCTCCCACCCTTCTGAGCTTGATACATTGTGCATCAAAGTGGCGGCACAATGGGCCTAGTGAGCCTCCCATCCTTCCAAATCCGATACATTTTTCTGTGCCGTGATGACTATATAGATAGACAGATAAACAGATAGATAGATAGATAGATAGATAGATAGATAGCAGCTTATACTTCCAAACTGGATATAGTATATATCAGAGTGCAGGCACGATGGGCCTAGTCAGCCCTCCGTCCTTTCAAGGTTGATACAGTTTGAATCAGAGTGCTGATACGAGGGCACTAATCAGCATTTTATCCTTCTGAACTCAATAGAGTGTGCATCAGAATGGTGGCACAAGGGGCCTAATCAGCATCTTATCATTGCAAGCTGGATATAGTATGAATTATCCTTCTGAGCTGGACTTAGTACGCATCAGAGTGCTGGAACGAGGGGCCTAATCATCCCTCCGTCCTTCCAAGGTTGATACATTTTGCACCAGTGTGCTGATACGAGGGGCCTAGTCAGCATCTTATCCTTCTGAGCTCAATAAAGTGTACATCAGAGTGGTGGCACGAGTGGCCTAATCAGCATCTTATCCTTCCGAGCTGGATATAGTATGCATCAGAGTGTTGGCATGAGGGGCCTGATCAGCATCTTATCCTTTCGTGCTGGAAAGTGTGTGCATAAAAGTGCTGGCACGAGGTTCCTTGTCAGCATCTTATCTTTCCGTGCTGGATATAGTATACATCAGAGTGCTGGCATGAGGGGCCTAGTCAACATCTTATCCTTCTGAGCTTGATAAAGTGTGTATCAGAGTGGTGGCATGAGGGGCCTAATCAGCGTCTTATCCTTCGAGCTGGATATAGTATGCATCAGAGTGCTGGCACGAGGTGCGTAATCAGCATCGTATCCTTCAGAGCTGGATATATTATGCATCAGAGTGTTGGCATGAGGGGCCTGATCAGCATCTTATCCTTTCGAGCTGGATAGAGTGTGCATAAGAGCGCTGGCACGAGGGGCCTTGTCAGCATCTTATCCTTCCATGCTGTATATAGTATGCATCAGAGTGCTGGCACGAGGTGCATAATCAGCATCGCATCCTTCAGAGCTGGATATAGTTCATATCAGAGTGCTGTCACAAAGGGCCTAATCAGCATCTTATCCTTCCAAGCTCGATATAGTATACATCAGAGTGCTAGCACGAGGGGCGTAACCAGCATCTTATCCTTTTGAGCTCAATAGAGTGTGCATCAGAGTGCTGGCACGAGGGGCCTAGTCAGCAGCTTATCCTTCAGAGCTGGATAGAGTGTGCATCAGAGTGCTGGCATGAAGGGCTATTCAGACCCCCTTCATTTCGAGGTACAGTGTGCATGAGTTTTCTGTCAATCTATTGCATGCTTACAACAGCCAGATTGTCTGCAGAAGGGATGACTGAACTAACTAGCTTCCCACCCTTCCGAGCTTGATACATTGTGCATCAAAGTGGCGGCACGATGGGCCTAGTGACCCTCCCATCCTTCCGAATCCGACACATTTTTCTGTGCTGTGATGACTATATAGATAGACAGACAGATAGATAGATAGATAGATAGATAGATAGATAGATAGCAGCTTATCCTTCCAAACTGGATATAGTATATATCAGAGTGCTGATACGAGGGCCCTAATCAGCATTTTATCCTTCTGATCTCGATAAAGTGTGCATCAGAATGGTGGCACGAGGGGCCTAATCAGCATCTTATCCTTGCAAGCTGGATATAGTATGAATCAGAGTGCTGGCATGAAGGGCCTAGGCAGCATCTTATCCTTCTGAGCTGGACTTAGTACACATCAGAGTGCTGGCACGAGGGGCCTAATCAGGATCTTATCCTTCCGAGCTGGATATAGTATGCATCAGATTGCTGAAACGAGGGGCCTAATCATCCCTCCGTCCTTCCGAGGTTGATACATTTTGCACCAGAGAGCTGATACGAGGGGCCTAGTCAGCTTCTTATCCTTCTGAGCTCGATAAAGTGTGTATTACAGTGGTGGCACAAGGGGCCTAATCAGCATCTTATCCTTCCGAGCTGGATATAGTATGCATCAAGAGTGTTGGCATGAGGGGCCTGATCAGCATCTTATCCTTTCATGCTGGAAAGTGTGTGCATTAAGAGTGCTGGCACGAGGGGCCTTGTCAGCATCTTATCCTTCCGTGCTGGTTATAGTATGTATCAGAGTGCTGGCACGAGGTGCGTAATCAGCATCGTATCCTTCCGAGCTGGATATAGTTCATATCAGAGTGCTGTCACGAAGGGCCTAATCAGCATCTTATCCTTCTGAGCTGGATATAGTATGCATCAGAGTGCTGGCATGAGGGGCCTAGTCAGCATCTTCTCCTTCTGAGCTTGATAAAGTGTGCATCAGAGTGGTGGCACAAGGGGCCTAATCAGCATCTTATCCTTCCGAGCTGGATATAGTATGCATCAGTGTTGGCATGAGGGGCCTGATCAGCATCTTATCCTTTCGAGCTGGATATAGTATGCATCAGAGTGCTGGCATGAGGTGTGTAATCAGCATTGTATCCTTCCGAGCTGGATATAGTTCGTATCAGAGTGCTGTCACAAAGGGCCTAATCAGCATCTTATCCTTCCGACCTGGATATAGTATGCATGAGAGTGCTGGCACAATGGGCCTAGTCAGCCCTCCATCCTTCCAAGATTGATACAGTTTGCATCAGAGTGTTGGCACAAGGGGCCTAGTCAGCATCTTATCCTTCAGAGCTTGATAGAGTGTGCATCAGAGTGCCGTCACAAGGGGCCTAGTCTGCATCTTATCCTTCTGAGCTCGATAAAGTGTGCATCAGAGTGCTGGTACAAGGGGCCTAGCCATCATCTTGTCCTCCTGAGCTCGATAGAGTGTGCATTAGAGTGCTAGCATGAGGGGCCTAGTCAGCATCTTATCCTTCCAAGCTGGAGATAGTACGCATCAGAGTGTCGGCACGACATCCTAGTCAGCCCTCCGTCCTTCCAAGGTTGATAGAGTATGCATCAGAGTAATGGCACGGCGGGCCTAGTCAGCATCTTATCCTTCCAAACTTGATAGAGTGTGCATCAGAGTGCTGGCACGAAGGGCTATTCAGACCCCCTTCATTCCGAGGTACAGTGTGCATGAGTTTTCTGGCACTCTATTGCATGCTTACAACAGCCAGATTGTCTGCAGAAGGGATGACAGAACTAGCTAGCCTCCCACCCTTCTGAGCTTGATACATTGTGCATCAAAGTGGCGGCACGATTGGCCTAGTGAGCCTCCCATCCTTCTGAATTCGATACATTGTTCTGTGCCGTGATGACTACATAGATAGATAGATAGATAGATAGATGGATGGATGGATGGATGCATGGATGGATGGATGGATGGATGGATGATAGATAGATAGAGATAGATGGAGATAGATAGATAGATAGATAGATAGATAGATAGATAGAAAGTTAGATAGATAGTCTACCTGCTCTGCCTTATTTTGTACATGCCCACACCCAAAGCACACTGGGGCAGAGGTCTGGTGTCTAGTAGCGCTTTACAAAAGCCCTTATTAAAATAAACTAATAAAATATCATTCTGCATATGCTGGTTGTTGGACTTGGCGACCGGGCGAAGAGAAGGAGAGTGCGGCGGGTCAACGGGGCTCCCGTGAGCGTGAGGGAGCCCCGCGTGCAGCAAGTAGTCTTCCTCGCGACCGGCAGCCAGGACGAGAGAGGAGCCTCGCGCTACCCTGCCGCAGACCGGAGGAGTCCTGCATAAGAGCCCGGTGAGTGAGGGCTTGGCCTGGCATGTTGTTAGTGCCTATGTGCTGAGCGGCCTGCAGGAGAGCGGGCCGCTTCAACGTTGGGGGCATTTGTAGGGAGAGAGAGCGGCCCATTTTCTTTACAGCTGCACCGCACCAGTGCGGGCTGCTGCAACGTCTTGCCACAATTGTTCTTAGGGCCCCAGTGGGGGTCCCGAGGGCACAGTGGTGCCCGTACCTTCTTTTGTTGGGCTATTTTTACAGCTGCCCCGCTTGACAGTGGGCGGCTGCAACTTGGGGGCACATTTGTGTTTCAAGAGTCCCAGTGGGGGACTCATGGGCCAGGTGGTGCCAGCGCCATTTCCTGTGGGGGCAAAGTATGTTATTTCTAGAGCCCCAGAGGGGGGCTCATGAGGCACAATGGTGCCAGTGCTAAGGTTGTTCGCCCAGCTGCCCTGCGAGCACGCAGGCAGCTGCAACGTGTGGGCACCATTGAGTTTTAGAGTCCTAGTGGAGGACTCAGGGCACAGGAGTGCCCCTGCCTACAGTTTTCCCAGCTGCCCAGCACTTAGTGGGCAGCTGCAACGTTTAGGCCAGGGAGCATTGAGGAGTCCCAAGAGGGGACTCAGGAGGCACAGTGGTGCCCTTGCATTGCGCACTTTATGCTTTCACTGCAGTGGCAGCTTAGCACCCTGACATTCTGGACTTTAGGGCATTTGAGCCCCCTTTGAGAAGGCCAGCTGGCCTAGGGGCAGGTTGGTGACATTGGAAGAGCGCCAGGCTCTACAGGATTGCGTAATGTATTTATGCCTACTCTGAATGTTGCCAAGAATGATTTAGGCCCATTGCGTAATGTGTTTATGCTAATGAGGTTTGGGCCTAATGTGGTTATGCCTAATGTCATGTTATGATGTCTTGAGGTTTTGCCTATTTGCGTAATGTGTTTATGCTTATGAGGTTATTGCATAATGTGATTATGCAGGTGAGGCCCATTGCGTAATGTGCTTATGCTAATGAGGTTTGGGCCTAATGTGGGTTTATGTCTAATGCTAATAGGATAATGCTTAGGTCATTATGGTACCAGTAGTTACTGGTTGTGTTTTATATTTGCATTTACTTACCTGTTCTGATGGTTCTGACCGTGGCCCGATTGGCCTGGTCCTGTATATAATTCCCCTGTGAATATTGCCCGTGCCAGTTGGCACAGTGTAAATATGTGATTACGTTTCTAATGTGTTTTATGATAATACAAAGGCTATTTTTTATATAACCTTGTGTGGAGTTCCTTTTGTAGTGTGCCTAGTGTGTTGCTGCTGTATGTGTGTGTTGCGCAAACGCTTTACACATTGCCTCCGGGATAGGCCTGACTGCTCATGCCAAGCTACCGAGGGGGTGAGCAGGGGTTATCTTGGGTGTGTAACTCCCTTGCCCTGACTAGAGTGGTGGTTTCTGCCTGGCTTTGGCGCAAGCCTTAGCCAACCAGAAATCCCATTTCTAACACTGGTCTACATAGATGTAAAACCCTCAAGTTAATTAATTAAAAAACTAATGTCTGCCAGAGAGTTTCAAAACTGGAGCAAGGTACAAGCATTTCACAGTACTAATGTGGCATTTCCCCTTTTGCTTTTTTTTAAATGAGTGATAAGCCTGTTCTAAATACAAGTTAGAGGGAAAACAACTCGTACCATAAGGGTTCATAGTAAAATAATACGAAAATAGAAGACATGCCACCAAGCCTTTTAGGTCACTCACGTGCACTGTTTTCATCATCCTGTTTAAGGACTGCCACTTCCAATCATACGATTTCTGTTCATTTGTAACTACATTGCAATGAACAGATTTGGTGATTTATTTTAACAATTTACTTATGAGATAATAGCCATACGGTGTCTTTTAACCCTGTATGAATGAGTGGCTCCTCGGTTTTAGAGCAGAAAGGTACATTTCCAACTGCAGGTTTGCTCTGAGCGCTGCTGCTTCTGCCTGCTAAAGCCGAGACCTCCTGCGGTGGGCGGGGCTGCTGTGGACTCGCCTGAGACGTCCAATAGGCAGGACGTCTGGAGTATGCCCAAGAGCAGGGGATACACGAGCCCCTGGGGATACCGAAGATTACACAACACAGGCCCTTCGTCCAATGACCGAGTGCCCGCAATACCAATCCGTCCATGGGTTTGGCTTATATTATGTGAATGCGTATTTGTACGTGCCCCTGCACCACGATGGCGACTATCTATGCGCTATACAGAGCCCCGGACTTGCCATTAGTCCTATTTCTTTGATGACTATCTGCCCTGCATTACATACCGGAATAGAGACAAATGCTGGTTTACTCTGTTCCGGAAATACACCCGGGAGGCCCCGTTACCAACTCCGGTTTTACAATCATGTGCTAGACTACACTTCGCCTTTCGACATTTTATGCACAGAAAATTGCATAGTTTTGTGTTCCACAGGCTTATCAATGTCTGCATTGTTCCGTGCACTTTCCCCCATACTATTATTAAGCACACATTTAAATAGAAACTTCGAAGGTATGTTTTTTGATTTTAATATTTAGAAGTTTTGAGTCACTACGCACTGATAAGAGAACATCTTTGGCTTGGGGATTTCTCAGCTTGCAATGTATATCGGAAAATGTTTTCCTGCTGAGGATAACTGTGTTATTTAATTTTCATACTCGAAGTCTTTCCATGGTCTCACAGCCTATACATTAGAGCTCCATATATTTTTTTTAAATGACTTTCACGATGTGTGCTATTAATCCACAGTATATTAGCTGCATGACGTATTGGCAGTTAATTCAGCTGGCGGGATGCATACGAATCTGTCTTTCCTGTCCATGAGAAGCATTTAGTTTATTTGTATTTATTCATTGCAGGCTTATTAAGCCCCCATTCCTAAATTATTTGTTGCCCGTTTAACGCGGTTTGCTAGCACACAGGTATTTTTCAGGTACGTTCGTATTTGAATTAACTATATGCCCTTAGGCATATTTGAGCCACTAACTCACAACTTGCTTGTTGCATGACGTATTGACAGACAATTCTTTGTAATACCCATAAATAGTAGTAGTGGCCCCACCACTTATCTGGCTTATCATAAACTACAACCTGAGGCTATTAATCAAGCCTTACTCCTTTCCGCCCCAGCTATGACAGGGAACGTAGATTGTGACAGCGTCCGGATGAATAATTGGATTGGCGAGACGGTGAACGCACAAGCACCCATAAAGAAGTCCTCTCAATCAAGAGCTTGCCCAACGGCTCCTTGGTATAATACTGAGCTGACTCTTTGTAAGGACCAGTGTAAGAAGCTGGAAAGAATATGGAGACGAGGATACTCCAATGACGATAAAGCTGCTTACAAAGCTGCTTTAAAGCTATATCAAATGAAACTGCACTGTGCTAAAAAAAGTTTCTTTGACACTAGAGTTATGGAAGCAGATAATAAAGCAAAGGCTATCTTCAAAATAGTTGACTCCTTTATGCGTCAGGTGGTCACCTCGAGAGCCTGCACTCATTCCATGGAGTGGTGCAAAGAGCTCGATCGATTCTCTCATGACAAAATCATGTCACTTCAAAAAAGTTTTGGGACTCCTGCTCCCGCGGCACAGAATCTGGGGATGAGATCAGTTCCCTCTCCACACACTTATGCCACCTTAGATGCCAACACCCCAATCCCCTTGACTCAGTCCTTAGCATCATTAAAAACTCTTATATCGGGCTCCCTTCTTGATCCCTGCCCTATCTCAGTTTTAAATATGGTGGCTGTAGGAGAGTAGGATCTGCTTCACATGGGTACCCCCACTTTTTGCTGATGCTTCACTGTTTTTCGACTTTAGTCTGGCTGGGGCCCTGCCAATCAGGACCCCAGCCTAGCTGCTTCCTCTCTAAAATGGTTTCTATGTGCATTAGGCACATCTCTGATTGGAATCTGGAGTGCCCTTGTAAGTCCCTAGTATATGGTATACTATGTACCCAGGGCATAGGTACCTCAGAGGCCTACCAGGGGCTGCAGCACGTATTGTGCCACCCCTGGAAGGCCAGCCAAAAGGACACCACAGGTCTGCTACTGCAGCCTGGGTAAGGTGGTGCATGCATCCCTTACTATGATATAGGTTACCTATATCATTACATACATGCACACATATAAACCTATAAGTCACTCCTATGGCAGGCCTTGTCAATCCTGAAGGCAGAGTGCGTGGTTCCTATGTGAGAGGGTGCCCCTGCATGAGCAGGGCCCCTCTGCAGCGTTCGGAGACCCTTCTCTGATGCTGTTTGTAGTGCAGCCTGACCATATACTCTTAAGCGCATTATAACCTCGCGTTAAATGCTAACTTTGGAATGGCTGCACGGAAACATGTCGTGTTTGGTGTCAAACATCTTGGAATGCTACCCCGGCCGCCAGAATTGGCGGCGGGGGTAGCATTCCACCCTTCTAGAGGGAGAGACATGTACACACCGGCCTGCCCAGTAACTTCTTTCCAAGCCCTGGCATCACAAAATGGATGCCGCTGCCACAGACACGAGTCTGGCCTCCTGCTGCTGACCGAAACTCCGGCAGGGGAGGCCTGGACAATAGGTTTCCTGTCCCAGGGAGGTGTAACCACCTCCCCAGACAGGATAGTGTGTATTGGGGCTGGGCGGGAGCACTCTCTGGTGCTTTGAAGTCCTGCACTGGGGGCACATTTGGTGTCCCTGTGCATATGCCAGTTCAAACCGGTTGCAGGGGCTACCTGCCCCTGCTCTGGCGCGAAACTGGACAAAGGGAAAGGGGTGTAACCACCCCTCTGCCCTGACCCTCCCATAGGTGGGTCCACAGAGTATGTCCAACCCCCTACCTTAGTATAAGGTTGGGACCCCAGTCCTTAGGACTTTAGATCTACCTGGATGAAACTCTGACAGAATCCTGGACCTTCGACGCTCTACTTCAAGATTAGAGGACTGAAGAATCTCCCTTGGGGTCAAGGAGTGACTCCCCTGCTTGGCAGGCACCAAAGAAGCAATTGTCCGGTCTGCATCGCTGAAGCTCCTGTCGGACGCCGAAGTCTTTGCATCACCAGAGGTAGATTTCCAGACTTCTCCGAGGCTGCCCTGAGTCCCCAGCAAAGCTGAGGCCTGTAGCTGTCGTGGGTAACGTGGAACCGTGACCCCTGGACACCGAGAACATTTGCAAGTGCATCTTCTTCCTGGGATCCCACGAAGTTGTGCTTTGGGCTCCAAATAGCCCCTGCCTCCAGCACCGACTGCACCGAAGATCACTGGCCCCCACTCCACGAGTGTCCCGTGAGCCAGCTCCAAGTGCGTCCACTAGAGGCTCCTTTGCGGTCGCTAGTCCGTTGGCTAGTAGGCCCTCACGAAGGCCAATCTTATCCTGCTTGGGCTTCCCTGGTTGCTCCAGGCGTGCCCTGACTTACCCTTGCTGGGTGAGTCCCTCAGTCCTTGCTGGTCTGCACCATCATCCTTCTTCCATTTCCACGAGACTTGCCGCTGCCAAGGCTTGTTGGGTCCAATCCGGTCAACGACACCTCAGCAATCGACAGACGTCATGGGACAGCACGAATCCAGCTCCTGGTCATCGACAACACCTCCTGGACCTCGTGGCTGAAGAGTCAAGACAACTGTCAACCTACCTGAAGCACTCGACATCTGTGGGCATCTGCTCATCGCCTTCCTGGTCACTGGCTAGTGACCCAGACTCTGTCCCCTCTGCTTTCAGGTTCTTCAGATCTCCGATCAACCTTTGGATCCACCCGGACACTTTCGACTTGGTCGCCAGCAGCACTTTGCAGCAGATCGCCATTCAAATCGACGACGAAACCCGACCCAGAAAGGCACCTATGCACCCGGCTTCCCTGGGTGAGGTAACACGAGTACTCCGGTGCTCCCGTGGGTATAGACTCTAGAACGACCCAGTTCTGGAAGGGTTTGCTCCAAGTCCTCCTTTAAGTGTCCCTTTTCTTTAAAATTCCAACCGCGACTTGCCCCATAAAAGTCAACGGCGATTCGCAGCTGTGTTACCACACTGCACGCGTCCCCCGTGGGTCCCCTGTGTCACTACCTTGGGTGGTTCCTTGTGGTCCAAGCACTTCTACAGGCTCTAGGCGTTGTGTCTAGCTCAGTCGTGGTTCTTATACCACTGTATTGGTATATGGTTTGGTACGCCCCTAGGGCTCAAACGTGTATTTGTGCTATTACTGTTGATAACTGACTTATAACTTATGTACTTCGAACTCTAGCCTCATAAAGAGACTAGAGGGGTGTGTTTAGTAATAAATACATATATTTTGAATATATACCTGGTGTGGTCCTCTTTCATTTGGTCACTCAAGAGATTATAGACTGGTAAAACAAGCTGCTTTACATTCCTTCAAGACTTAGCCTGAAGGCTGCTCTCCATAGCTACCACTAGGATAGCTTTCATTAAAGGTTGTCTTTAACCTATCTCCAATAAGGGGTTGTTTGGACTGGTACAAGGTGCCCACTAGAATTAGTGGACAGCATATGCCAGGCCAACTTCTCACATTGGTGTGCTGCGTGTGGGATTCCAGCTTGCTATTGTTTTACCAGATAATCTCAATTGAATTGATCAACTGAAAACCACTAAGGGTACCTAAGGTACATATAAATCAAGCTTAATATACAGTAAGTTCTACTGAACTTAGAGTTGTGTGTTAAGGGATAGCACACCCTTTCTACAACTCAAGAGAGTTTAGTAGGCCACACTAGAGTAGGTGGTGCACACACCACACCTCACTAGTAATGTCTTCAAAGCCAGGACCCAGAGAGTCCTTGCCAGAAGCCAGTGGGCTTCTTCCCTCCAAGTATGATAAACTCCCATTCTTGGAATTGAGAGCATTATGCAATACTAGGAAGTTGAGGACAGGCCAAAGTGCCAGCACCCAACACCTGAAAGAGATGTTACTGGCTGATGATCTCAGCAGACCCCTAGGGTCTGAAGGGGTAGGTACAGAGGGTGGGGCAGAAGATGAGGAAGGGGCCAGGGGTGACATCACCCAGGACCCCCTCTGGAACTGGCCAGGAAGGTGACAATGACCTTGACCTGGAAAACCCAATTCCTCCTGTGGATGAGGAGGAGGATCAGAATGACCTCCCTTTGTCCCCCAGGAAGGATTGTGAGTGTGCCCAGAAGGTCTAGATCTCCTTCTCAGGAGTCTAACCACTCTGACACCTCAATAGGGACCTCTGTCTCCTCTCATAGGAGAGAATCCTCTCATGAGAGGAGAAAGAGACTGATTCAGTATGAGCAAGCCCAGCTTGAACTCAGAAAACAGCAATTGGCTATAGACAGGGAGTCCCTAGATCTCTACAAAGAGAGACAAATTTGGGACTAGAGTCCCATGGTGGCAGCAAGTTCCCCAAAGATAGGGAAAGGTCTTATGACCATAGGAACCTGAGCAAGATTGTCCCTCCCTACCAGAGTGGGGATGACATCCACAAATGGATAACACTGGAGAGGGCCTGTAAAGTACAGAGGGTCCCTCAGGAGCAGTGGGCAGCAATCTTGTGGCTCTCATTTGCAGACAAAGGTAGAGACAAGCTCCTCACTGTAAGAGAAGAGGATGCTGACAATTACAAAGTCTTGAAGAGTGCTCTTATTGATGGGTTTGGCCTAAAAACTGAACAATACAGGTTAAAGTTCAGAGACACCCAAAAAGCACAGGCTCAAGACTGGGTAGACTATGTGGATTGTTCTGTTAAGGCTCTGGAAGGTTGGTTGATGGGCAGTAAGGTGTGTGACTTCACAGGATTGTATGATCTTATCATGAGGGAGCAGATTCGTAATAACTGTCAAAATCAGCTGTTGCATCAGTACCTGGTGGACTCTGATCTGACCTCTCCCCAAGAATTGGTAAAGAAGGCAGACAAATGGGTCAGAACCAGGGTGAGGCAGAAGGTACAGAACCAAGGTGGTGACCCAAAGAAGCAAGATGCTAAGAACTCTGATAAGGGTGGGGAGAAGGGTAAAGACCAGAAGTCTTCACAAGGCCCCCAAAAATCTTCTTCAGGTGGGGATTCACAGTCTAACAAAGGGAAAGGCCAAAAGAAACCATGGTGCAAGGTCTGTAAGCAAAAGACCCACTGGACCAGTGATTGCACCAAGTCCAAAGACTCTACTCCAGCCCCCACCAATGCCCCTAAGGCACCTGTTCCCCCTAGTACAGTTACGTTTGGTGGTGGGAGTACACAAGCCAATGGTTTAGTAGGGTTGACCCTGGGTAAGGAGATGAGCTCTGACCTAGTCAGAGAACTCACTCAGAGTGTCCTAGTCTGTGATGGAGGCATGGATATGACCTCTGTGAGTCCCAGTAATCTGGGCAAGTACAGGCAACAGCCCTTAATCAATGGACGAGAGGCTTTGGCATTTAGGGACACAGGGGCAAGTGTCACCATGGTGACACAAGACCTTGTGAATCCTGGGCAGGTTATACTTGGTGATATGTACCAAGTGACCAATGCTAGCAATGTCAGAACAGACCATACTCTGGCAGTTGTTAACTTCTCCTGGGGAGGGGTAACTGGCCTTAAGAAGGTTGTGGTAAGTGCAGACCTACGAGTTGAATGCTTGCTTGGCAATGATTTAGAAACTTCAGCTTGGGCAGAAGTGGAGCTCAGGACCCATGCAGAAATGCTGGGCATCCCTGCAGATGTGTTTGCTGTGACCAGGTCACAAGCCAAAATGTCTAGCACTGAACAGGCCTTGGATTCTGGAATAATGGACCAAGTGCCCTCCAAGAAGAGGAGTAGTAGGGTAAAGGCAGTGCCTTCCCCTTGGCTCAGAAGGAAGATCAGTCTCTTGAGGGGATGATCTCAGTCCTGAGGAAGGAACTGTCCCAGAGGAGCTTGAACCTGACCAGGTTGAGTTCTTGGGGACAGGGGGCCCTTCCAGGGCAGATCTGAGCCAGGACCAGCAGAGCTGCCCCTCTCTTGAACCCCTCAGACAGCAAGCTGCTGCTGAGGCTGCTGGGAAAGCTAGTGGTCCCCATACAGTGTATTGGGATGATGGACTCTTGTACTCAGAGTGTAGAGACCCCAAGCCTGGTGCCACCAGGAGGTTGGTTATACCTCTGAAGTTCAGGGGCTTCCTATTGACCCTAGCCCATGACATTCCCTTAGCAGGTCACCTGGGCCAGAACAAGACTTGGGACAGAATTGTCCCTCACTTTCACTGGCCCCACATGTCTGAAGACACCAAGGAGTTTTGTCGCTCCTGTGTAACCTGCCAGGCCAGTGGCAAGGCAGGTGGCACTACAAAGGCCCCCCTGATACCACTACCTGTGGTGGGGGTTCCCTTTGAAAGGGTGGAGATTGACATTTGGATCCCCAAACAGCATCTGGGCACAGGTTTATCCTGGTGGTGGTGGATCATGCCACCAGGTACCCAGAGGCTATTCCCCTTAGGAGCACTACAGCACCTGTGGTGTCAAGGGCCCTCCTGGGAATTTTCTCAAGAGTGGGCTTCCCTAAGGAAGTAGTAACAGACAGGGGTGCAAACTTTATGTCTGGATACTTGGAAGCAATGTGGAAGGAGTGTGGAGTGACTTACAAGTTCACCACACCCTATCACCCACAATGCAATGGTTTAGTTGAGAGATTCAACAAAACCTTGAAGGGCATGATTAAAGGGCTCCCAGAAAAGCTTAGGCGAAGATGGGACATACTCTTGCCCTGCCTTTTATTTGCATACAGGGAGGTGCCTCAAAAGTGGGTTGGCTACAGCCCTTTTGAACTTTTGTTTGGTCACCCTGTCAGGGGTCCATTGTGCTTGGTGAAGGAAGGATGGGAGTTACCTCTCAAGCCCCCAAAGCAAGACATAGTGGACTACGTACTTGGTCTCCGCTCCCGGATGGCTGAGTACATGAAAAAGGCAACTAAAAACCTTGAGGCTAGCCAGGAACTTCAAAAAGCCTGGCATGACCAAATGGCTGTACTGACTGTTTACCAGCCAGGACAGAAGGTGTGGGTGTTGGAGCCAGTGGCCCCAGCAGCTCTCCAAGACAAATGGAGTGGACCCCATACCATTGTTGAACAGAAGGGTGAGGTAACCTACTTAGTAGACCTAGGAACACCCAGGAGTCCCCACAGGGTTCTCCATGTCAACAGGTTAAAACCATATGTGGACAGGGCAGACATGGGCTTGCTCATGGCTACTGATGAGGGACAGGAGGGAGAGAGTGACCCACTCCCTGACCTGCTCTCACAGAACCCTGATGATGGGTCAGTGGATGGTGTAGCCTTGGCAGGCAGCCTCACTACCCAGCAACAGACGGATTGTATACAGGTGCTCAATCAGTTCAGACACATATTCTCACTGACACCCAGTCAGACCACCTGGTGCACTCATGAAGTGGACACTGGGGACAGTCTGCCTATTAAAAATAAGATTTATAGGCAACCTGACCATGTCAGGGACTGTATCAGGACAGAAGTCCAGAAAATGTTGGATTTGGGAGTTATTGAGCCCTCAGATAGCCCTTGGGCTAGTCCAGTGGTCCTTGTGCCAAAACCTCACACCCATGGTGGGAAAAGAGAGATGAGGTTTTGTGTGGACTACAGGGGTCTCAATGCAGTCACTAGGACTGATGCCCATCCAATACCTAGGGCAGATGAGCTAATAGACACTTTGGCCTCAGCCAAGTATCTAAGCACATTTGACCTGATAGCTGGCTACTGGCAGATCAGGCTAGCTGATGATGCAAAGCCAAAGACAGCATTCTGTTATGTTATGTTATGTTATAGGCATTTATACAGCGCGAACGGTTACCCAAAGGTGTCCTGGCGCTAGCTGCTCTCAAACTGGGCACTGAGGTGGAAGACAATTTTTACAAAGTAAAAAGCCATGTCTTCAATTCCTTCCTGAAGGTTAGGATATTATGTGTGTTTCTCAAATGAAAAGGGAGATCATTCCAGGCCTTAGCAGCACCGGCAATAAAACTTCTCCCTCCCCATGCGACTTTTTTATGGGTGGTACTGATACCAACTTAGCACCAAGGGAGCGAAGAGTTCTTATGGGTTGATACCATTTCAGACGCTGTTTAAGGTAGTCTGGGCCTGTACCTTGCAGTGCTTTATGCACGGTGCATAGGGCCTTAAAACGTACCCTTTTCCTGACAGGCAGCCAGTGAAGTTTTTGATTTCCTTGGCAATAGGAGTAAATTTCGGGGTACCAGTAAGCAGTCTTGCCGCCGCATTTTGCAACAATTGGAGCTTGTTCATGAACCGTTCTTGAATGTTTAAGTAAAGACCATTGCAGTAATCCAGCCTAGACATGATAAGTGCCGTGACTACTGTCCGCCGACTGTCTACTGGTAAGAAATGTAGTATTTTTTTAATCATTTTGAGGGTATAAAAAGTGGCTGAGGTTACTGCATTTATCTGATCACCAAAATTAAGCTTGTCATCAATTATCACTCCTAAATTCTTTACTTTCTTGGTGGGTGTAGGGAGAGTACCCAATGTATCCGGCCACCAATTGGGGGTCCAAAAATTGGCATCATTTCCAAATAAAATGACCTCAGTCTTACCTGAATTAAGTTTCAGGCAGTTTTGCGACATCCACCTCCCGACTGCCGCCATACAGTCGTGGAACTGAATGTCAATTCCTACTCCCTGTCCTGGTCGCAGAGCCACCACAATTTGTGTGTCGTCTGCATAAGAAGTGAGGTCAAAACCAAAAGAGCCAATTAAAGAAGCCAGGGAAGAGACATATACGTTAAAAGAGTCGGACTAAGGGAGGATCCCTGAGGTACTCCGCAAGGCAGGGAAAACGGTTTGGAATAAAATTCATCTAGTGCCACAATTTGAGATCTGCCCATTAGGAAGGACTTCAGCAGCTTCCATGCCTTACCCTGAATCCCGCATGCTGATAATTGGTTCAGCAGTAGGTCATGATGGACCGTATCAAAGGCCGCCGATAAGTCCAACATAATCAAGGCGGCCTTGCCTCCCCTTTCCAATACTTCTCTAATTTCTTCAGTGGACTTAATGAGGGCAGACTCAGTGCTATGTCCCTCTCTGAACCCATACTGAGTAGGGTCCAAGGCTTGGGTTTCACCTAGGAAGGCACTGAGTTGTACATTCATCGATTTCTCGACCAGTTTGGCAGGCAGCGGGAGACGTGAAATTGGACGAAAGTTATTGGGGTCCTTGGGATCAAGGTTGGGCTTTTTAGCAGCGGCAATATTGAGGCCACTTTCCAAAGTTTAGGAAATACCCTGCATTGAACATTGAGTTGAACAGGGAGGTGAGTACAGGGGCAATAAGTCCCGAAGCACCTTTGATCACCGAAACTGGACAGGGGTCATAAGGGGAGCCTGACCTTGCTGCCAATAAGAGCGTCTCTGTATCAATAACAGATAGTGGCTCAAATTTATCAAAGACAGCGGTGGTCCTTCCTTCCAACTGTGTTACCGCCCCTATAGTGCTTGGGTGGAGGAATGTCGAAAAGATGACCTCTACCTTATTTAAAAAGAAACTAGCAATATTTTCACATAGTTCCTGGCTCGTCTGGATTTTTGCAGGACGGGGGAGGCCAGATTAGAAACTGTTTTAAAAAGTAAAGAAATTCGGTTTGTAAAGAACTCTTTTTTGCATTAAATATCATTAGTTTGTAGATGGCAAGACTTTGTTTATAGCGTTTTTCTCCGCTTCCTTGTATTCTTGCCTCCAATTCCGCTCAAGGGATTTACAATTAAGTTTCTGTTTCCTT
The DNA here is from genome assembly GCA_963921515.1 of Calotriton arnoldi. Classification (NCBI taxonomy): domain Eukaryota; kingdom Metazoa; phylum Chordata; class Amphibia; order Caudata; family Salamandridae; genus Calotriton; species Calotriton arnoldi. The sequence goes on along the minus strand of CAWUFW010013783.1, from coordinate 310,932 downwards.
AGATCCTCTGTATACCAAGGGGCCGTTGGTTGAGATCTTTTGGAAGATAAAACTTTTTCTGGGGCTAGTTTATTACACGCTGTTTCTAGCCACTTAGTATAGTGCATAGTGGCCTCCTCTATTCCTGTGGGTAATTGATCCATAGTTGATGTAAGCGCATTTTCTAGAGCCTTGCCCTCAATTTTATTCCAAGCCCTGCTTTTAATTAGGTACTTTGGCCCCTTACTGCCCATGCAGTACGCGGGGAGGGCCAGCTCAAATTGCACAGCAGAGTGGTCGGTCCAAGTGAGAGGCAACAGACCCGTGAAGCAGAGTTGTGGATGGTTAGAAAAGATCCCATCCAGAGTATGTCCTGCCACATGTCTAGGACCTATTACCTGTTGGCTAAGGTCAGCGCTTTTCATCATGTCCAGAAGGGCAATCGTGTCTGGTTCCAGAGGAGCTTCCAAGTAATAATTAAAGTCTCCCATAATAGTAAAGGAGCCAGTACAAAGCCCTTCTTCCAAAAGACTACTGATGGATGTTAGGAAGGTGCTCTTGGGACCAGGAGGTCTATATAGTAAAATACACTTAAATGTGTGGTGATTCAATATACTAAAACTAAAGGAAAGTGCCTCACAACCCTTAGTGGGCATTATCAATTTGTGGTGATGCCCTTTGGTCTGAAGAATGCACCTGCCACTTTTCAGAGGTTGGTGAATACAGTCCTTACAGGCCTGGAAGCCTATAGTGCAGCATATCTAGATGATATTGCTGTCTTTAGCTCCACCTGGGAGGATCACCTGGTCCACCTCAGAAATGTTTTACAGGCCCTGCAGAAGGCAGGCCTGACTATCAAGGCCACCAAGTGTCAGATAGGGCAGAGTCAGGTTGTGTACCTGGGCCACCTTGTGGGTGGAGGCCAGGTTCAACCACTGCAGAGAAAGATCCAGACCATCGTGGACTGGGCTGCTCCCACTACCCAGACTCAGGTGAGAGCCTTTTTAGGCCTGACTGGGTACTATAGGAGATTTGTCAAGGGGTATGGATCAATAGTGACACCCCTGAATGACTTGACTTCCAAGAAAATGCCCAAGAAGGTTCAGTGGACAGTTAGCTGTCAAAAGGCATTTGATGACCTAAAGCAGGCCATGTGCACTGCTCCCATTCTACAGAGTCCTGATTACTCCAAGAAGTTCATTGTCCAAACAGATGCATCTGAATTGGGGGTAGGGGCTGTACTGTCACAATTGAATGAAGAAGGTCAGGATCAGCCAGTAGCTTTCATAAGCAGAAGGCTGACCCCTAGAGAGAAACGTTGGTCAGCCATTGAGAGGGAGGCCTTTGCTGTGGTCTGGGCTCTGAAGAAGTTGAGGCCATACTTGTTTGGTACTCACTTCCTTGTTCAAACCGACCATAAGCCCCTCTTATGGCTAAAACAAATGAAGGGTGAAAATCCCAAACTGCTTAGGTGGTCCATTTCCCTACAGGGGATGGACTTTACAGTGGAACATAGACCTGGGAGTAACCATGCCAATGCAGATGGACTCTCTAGGTATTTCCACTTAGAACATGAAGACTTAACTGGTCAAGGTTAGTTTAATGTCCCTGCGTTTGGGGGGGTTGTGTAGGAGAGTAGGATCTGCTTCACATGGGTACCCCCACTTTTTGCTGATGCTTCACTGTTTTTCGACCTTAGTCTGGCTGGGGCCCTGCTATTCAGAACCCCAGCCTAGCTGCTTCCTCTTTAAAATGGTTTCCATGTGCCTTAGGCACATCTCTAATTGGAACCTGGAGTGCCCTTATAAGTCCCTAGTATATGGTATACTATGTACCAAGGGCATAGGTACCTCAGAGGCCTACCAGGGGCTGTAGCATGTATTGTGCCACCCCTGGAAGGCCATCCAAAATGACACCACAGGTCTGCTACTGCAGCCTGGGTAAGGTGGTGCATGCACCCCTTACTGTGATATAGGTTCCCTATATCACTACAAACCTACACACATATAAACCTATAAGTCACTCCTATGGTAGGCCTTGTCAATCCTAAAGGCAGAGTGCTTGGTTCTTATGTGAGAAGGTGCCACTGCATGAGCAGGGCCCCTCTGCAGTAAAGAGTCCATTCTCTGGTGCTGTTTGTAAATGCAGTTAAACCATATACTCTTAAGTGCATTATATCCTTGCGGTAGAATGCTAACTTTGGAATGACTGCATCAAAACATGTCGTGTTTGGTGTCAAACATCTTGGAATACTACCCCCCGCCAGTCCTGGCGGCGGGGGTAGCATTCCACCCTTCTAGAGGGAGAGACATGTTAACACTGGTCTACCCGGTAACTTCTTCCTAAAGCCCTGGCATCACAAAATGGATGCCTCTGCCACAGACACAAGTCTGGCCTCCTGCTGCTGACAGAAACTCCGGCAGGGGAGGCCTGGACAATAGGTTTCCTGTCACAGGGAGGTGTGACCACCTCCCCAGACAGGATAATGTGTAGTGGGGCTGGGTGGATGCACTCTTGGAGTGCTTTGAAGTCCTGCACTGGGGGAGCAAAAGGCTCCTCTGTGCATATGCCAGTTCAAACCGGCTCAGGGGCTACCTGCCCCTGCTCTGGCGCGAAACTGGACAAAGGGAAGTGGGTGTAGCCACCCCCTCCCTTGACCCTCCCATAGGTGGGGTCATAGAGTTAGTCCCTCCCTCTTTTACTGGATAAAATGGGGAACCCTTGCCATAGCAAATCAGATATTCCCTGGACGAAACTCTGATACAAAATCCTGGACCTTCGACGCTCTACTTTACGATTAGAGGACTGAAGAATCTCCCTTGGGGTCAAGGAGTGACTCCCCTGCTTGGCAGGCACCAAAGAAGCATCTGTCCGGTCTGCATCGACGAAGCTCCCGCCAGACGCCGAAGTCCCTGCATCCCCAGAGGTAGATTTCCTGACTTCCCTGAAGCTACCCTGAGTCCCCAGTGAAGCTGAGGCCCGTAGCTGCCGTGGGTAACGAGGAACCGTGACCCCTGGACACCGAGCATATTTGCAAAGTGCATCATCTTCTGGGACTCCCCCGAAGTTGTGCTTTGGGCTCCGAGTAGCCCCAGCCTCCAGCACCGACTGCACCGAAGATCCCTGGCCTCCACTCCACGAGTGTCCTGTGAGCCAGCTCCACGTGTTCCGTCTCGAGGCTCCTTCGCGGTTGCTAGTCCGTTGGCTAGTAGCCCTTCACGAAGGCCAATCCTTTTCTGCTTGGGCTCTCTGGTTGCTCCAGGCTCGCCCTTACTTACCCTCGCTGGGTGAGTTCCCCAGACCTTGCTGGTCTGTACCATCGTCATCTTCTGCTTTCCACGAGACTTGCTGTTGCCAAGGCCTGTTGGGTCCAATCCGGTCGCCGACACCTCAGCAAGCAGCAGGCGTCATGGTACAGTCCGAATCCTGCTCCTGGTTGCCGACAACGCCTCCTGGACATCGTGACTGTGGAGTCAAGACGACCGTCAACGCACCTGAAGCACCCGACATCGGTGGGCATCTGCTCATCGCCTTCCTGGTCACTGGCTAGTGACCCAGACTCTGTCCCCTCTGCTTTCAGGTTCTTCAGATCTCCGATCCACTCTTGGATCCACCCGGGCACTTTCCTCTTGGTCGCTAGCAGCACTTTGCAACAGATCGCCATTCAAATCGACGACGAAACCCGACCCCGAAAGGCACCTATGCACCCGGCTTCCCTGGGTGAGGTAACACGAGTACTCCGGTGCTCCCGTGGGTAGAGACTCTTCAAAGTCCTAGATCTCAAAGGGTTTGTTCCAAGTCCTCCTTTAAGTGTCCCTTTCCTTTAATTTCCTGACTGCGACTTTCTTCATAGAAGTAAACGGCGTATCGCGGTTGTGTGTTTACACTGCACGCGTCCCCCGTGGGTCCCCTGTGTCACTACCTTGGGTGGTTCCTTGTGGTCCAAGCACTTCTAGAGGCTCTAGGCCTTGTGTCTAGTTCAGTCGTGGTTCTTATACCACTTTTTTGGTATATGGTTTGGTACGCCCCTAGGGCCCAAACGTGTATTTGTGCTATTACTGTGATTATTTAACTTAGAACTTGTGTACTTCGAACTCTAGCCTCATAAAGAGACTAGAGGGGTGTGTTTAGCAATAAATACATATATTTTGAATATATACCTTGTGTGGTGCTCTTTCATTTGGTCACTCAAGAGATTATAGACTGGTAAAACAAGCTGCTTTACATTCCTTCAAGACTTAGCCTGAAGGCTGCTCTCCACAGCTACCACTAGGATAGCTTTCATAAAGGTTGTCTTTAAACCTAACTCCAATAAGGGTTGTTTGGACTGGTACAAGGTGCCCACTATAATTAGTGGACAGCATATGCCAGGCCAACTTCTCACAATCCGGATGCAGGGGTATCGAGAAAATTGCTTGGCACAAGTCAATCACTGTGAACCACTCCGCGTCACGAGGAATTTGGTAAAGAATTACAGCTGGATTGGGCACTATTGGACAACAAGGTACCACAATCTTATTAATCATCCTCAAATCTTGCACAATCCTATACTTGCCACTCGGTTTCTTAATTCCCATTATAGGTGAATTACACGGACTCCCTAGTATTTCTCTCAGAATACCTTGCTCAATCATTTGCTCAATTACAAGAGTAACTCCCTCAATAGTCTCAGGACTCATTTTATACTGTGGTGTTTTTGGAAATTCTGCACCCTGTTTAACCAAAATGTTAATAGGATCAACACCCTTCATCAATCTGATGTCTTTCCCTGAGAAATCCCACACATCAACTGTCACCATGTCTCTCAATTCAACAGGCAAATCATTTGCTGTAAATAAGGGATATAAATCATTCACTTCTGTCCCTTGCTTTGCTAACATCACCTTGAAAGCAACATCCTCATCTGGCGTTTGAAAGGCAATACCATCCGGTGTACAGTAGATGGTGCAATTCATCTTGCACAATAAGTCCCTACCCAAAAGGTTTACCGGACTTGTGTCACATACCACAAACCGATGCAAATCTCTGAACTTTCCAAAATGAACCTCCATTAGTTTGGTCACTGGAGTCTTAATATGCTTATTTGAGACTCCTACAACTTGGATAGTTTCTCCCGAGAGGGGTAGGTTCGGAATTTTTGCTGCTCTTACAATAGAACGGGTAGCACCAGTGTCCACAAGGAATGTAATATCATTACCTTCCACTTTCCCATCCATAAGTGGACCTGACTGATCTACCACTAGAGATGTGCCAAGCTTGCACTCTTCTTCCCCCCTCAGGCACTGTCATTGAGATGAATCCAAATCTCTCTCAGGACACTGCAACCAATATTGTGAAACCATTTGTACATTTTGATTCTTACCAACTTGTTCACCCACGTGAAAACCAGCATCCGCACTGTATCTCTGTACCTGAGCATTCACATTACTTGGCATAGGAGCTTGAGGCACTTGTACCTGTGGTGTAACTATCTGTTGCTGCTGCAATTGTTGTTGATTCACAACCACTTCATTTTGCATCTGAAATTTTTAACCATTCTCATATTTCCTAACAAACTCGCTCTTCCAATGCCCTAACCTGCAGCATCTATGACACGGATATTTCTTTTTTATCTCTTCTTTATTACTCTTACCTCTACCTTTTCCTGGTAATTGCTCTTGAACACCACCATTCGGTACAATATTCATAGGTACCTAACAATTTTGAAAATTCTGATTCTGCCCTGTCATCTGAAAACCTGTTTGCGAATCATCAACAAAATTCCAATTTTTCTCTGGTTTCAAACCAAACACAAACTTATAGACAAAATAACCCATGTCTTTGTCAGTTATACTCTCAAAACCACTATACTGTTTAAACACTTGTAAAATCCTTTCATAATAAGTTTGTACTGACTTTTTCGACTTCTGTGTCGTCCTATCAATCTTAACCCAAGCTGTTTCTTTTGGGGAAATCTTACTCTTCAAATATGTAATCACTTGATTATATTTCTTCATCACTTCTTCTGACGGGGCTCCAGTTTTAACATCTCTGGGATATTCTTCTTTTGGCCAATCAACTGCAATCTTACACTCAGTCCATAAATCAGCTGGAACTACAATATCAAACAAACCATCCAAATCTTTCCACAAGACCTTTGAAACCTTTACACATCTCACTACCTTTTTCTACCACTCTACAGGCTTTTCTCTCAACCTGGGAAATTCATTTGTGAAAGACAATATATCCTGTCTTGACCAAGGAATGTGAACATATCCACCACCCGGAACTTCTCTCATTGGATATATCATTTCAGCAGGTGGCTCTGTCTCCCTTAACGGAAGTAAAGAAGATGCAGTCACACCCTTACTTGCCAGTATTTCTTCTTTCTTTTCGCCCATCTACCTTTCCATCGTTCTAAATCACCCCACCTTTTCAAAATGTTTATCAACTCTTTTATTTGCAATTGTTTACCAGATGCATTCAAACTCTCAAGATCTTTGTCACTAAAATCCAATCTATATGTCTTTTGCAAAACTTTAGATTTTTCCATATCCACTCCATATTCATGTGCAGCTTCTGCCAATTTCTCATGTAATGTTCTTGCTCTCAATGTAATATTCTTGCACAAGAATAACAACTCCTCATCCTGATACTTACTCAATCTCAGGACTAATTGTACCAATAATCATTTCTTCTAAATCTACTCTCAATCTACCTACATCTATACTCAATTTGGACTTATGAGGTGCGATACCTCTTATCCATTCATCTAACTCCTCTGGCGAAGGTCCCACTGAACCTGAACCTCCTTATATCGAAGTTGTTTCTCTCTCATTTGACAATAACTTTCTAGGATCTATCTGTTTACTCCTTTTTGGTGTTTCAGTCACATTTCCATTCACTGGAAGATCAATCAATGACATACCCATCTCATTTGACTCAGATCCATTAACGTTTCTAACACCATTCACTGGAACCGTCAATGCATGCACTCTAGAAATATTTTGACTCTCACTATACAATGGAACTATAGGTCCAATTGTCACTGGAACTGACAATGCTTCTGCATTTAAGCTCATCTGATTAATTTTCTGAGTCAACTCTTCTTTTGCTCTATTAAGCATCTCAATTTCTTTTTCCTGTAAAACTTGCATAACCTGTGAGGACTGTTTAGCCAATGGAATTTGGGTAGCTTGTAAAACCTGTGGAACTTGTGGAACTACTATCTCAGTTAATGGTGCACTTGGAGTAATCCCATCCGGACTCTCTTGATATGGTGGAGGTCTTTTCAATAACATTTCTTCTAAAAATTCATCAATTTCATTCGAATCCATATCTAGTTCTGAACATCCTACATTATTCTTGTTCTCTTCACACTTTCCACCAGTCTGATCCTCAGCAACCATTACTGGGCATAATCCATCTTCTATCCTCCATCTTTTCATCTGAGCATCCCACTTAGCTTCTGAATACGATCTCATTGTATTCCTGTATTTCACTCCATTCCTATCACTCTCCCTTCTGTACACCTCATGTTCCCATTCTTCAAGCGCCTCATACTGCATAGGTCTAGGATTCGTTTCAATGAATTCATTAATCTCCTCAAACTCTCCAAAATTCTCACATTAAAAGTACCATGTTCTGGGAAGGCTAAAACTCCATCATTCTCTGTATACCTCACCCAGTTCTCCAACCATGTACACGTATGATACCCACGCTCTAGCATCATAAAAGAAGCAGGCAATCTTGGAGGAGGTGCAAGAATTCCCTCTCTAGTAACTATCAGCTTATCCTTTTTAAAGAAATCCAGAATCACTTTTATTAACTTCATTTTTAACTCTCTTTTTGCTCGATTTTAGAAATCAAGGAAATCCTTCCGTAATTCTACTCACTCTATTGGCTCGCACTCATCCTATACCTGCGCGACTCACCAACCAACCAATCATAGCACAATACACACCCGCTAATCTGACCAATGCCAGCACAGCTTTTCGTGATGTCAGTATAACTCCTATGACTGACCCTCCCTTCACAAAATAATACGGCAATGTACTACAGTATTTTTCTAAATAAATTCTTATTAGAAACTACACAAAATGCTGCTTTTTTGTCTGCTCCACTAAATAAAGAGATAGTTCGATTACTCAAAGAGATTCCTTTTACTTCCAGTAAAATAACGACCAGCGCCACTCTACTCTCAATCAAGTGAAAGAGGTCTTGGTACTCCTTTGGAGATACTAGCCAAAGTTTCGGAAGAGGACTTTTAGAAAAGAGGTCTTTCACTATCTCATACAATCTTCTTTCAACAGTAATAGGTCCCTTAGAATAACATCTACAGCATTTCACTGTTCGATATTACAACAACAGACAAAGTACTTCTGCAGTGTGATACTTTTCCATACTATTCCTCTGCCACTAGGGCTTAAATAAACATTCCGGGATATTAGGCAACTCTGTACACATACTTCCAGACAATATAAAACAAAGACACTAACTTTTCATATTAGTAACCAAAATCAAAAATTCAACAATTAATTTGCCAAAATAATCAATACTAACATCCTCTGCTACCAAAACGGATCCAGCGATCTGGGACTAATACATTTCTGCAGACAAGGCCCAATTTCATTACCCACCAAGTCCCTTCATGCTGGGTTAGTGTAATTCCAAAATATACCAAACTTACCAATAACCTATTTGTATCTTCATTTTTGATTACCAAATTATGGCGATGCGATCTTTTTATAGTTGACAGGGTTTGGCAAACCAATACTTAGATTTTAAAATACCTATAAACTAATATACAACTCTAATAAATGACAGACTAATTTATATATTTATAAATGTTTATCCAAATAATGTGAAATAATGCTCATCAGTACCAACATACAGTACAAACCATAGATCGTCATAAGGCAAACAACATTTGAAGAGAAAATGACAAATTCATATCAATGACAATACTTAAAGGAGTAGGGTAGGTGAAGAGACAAAAGTGTCAAAAAGAAAATACATTTGCAAGTGATTATGAAAATTCAGATTTCATTCTATACTAACCCAAATAAAGAATAGGAAATCCACTCTCTGGCCATGAGAGCAGCAAGGCCCCTCAAGAAGATTTGAACAGGCAAAGACTAAGTCAGGAATCAGCAGACAGGTGACAGAACAGCAAACCGACGACAACGACGATCTGCCAGCAGTTAGAACCCACACGAGTCTGTCTAAAAAACGCCATACAACTGCCTAAACCCCTCCCACTAGGCACCTCAATTATACCCTAAAAACCCAAATGTCCAACCCACACTTGTATCTAAAGAAGGGTTATTCTACATTTGATTGGTTAAGGAAGGGGGTGTACTATCACACCACTCTTGGCATGATCAACTCACTAAATGTCCCATTATTTTATTTATTCATCACGTCAGCTTCCACCCCAGGAAATATGATTCAAGCCATTATCAAAATGTTCTCTTCATTCTTGCCGGTTATGTAGCAAAACTTCGTATCATTTGTACGCTCGTGCCTTTCCAGAGGAAGCGTTTCCTCCACTTGATGAATCAAATCGTTTTTCATGCAAAGTTCTTGGCAGGCACTCAGGACAAATCTTTGTCCACCTTCCTCTTCGCTTTCAAACTTTTAATTTCATTTATTTATTCTTCTATTCCATTTACCCCAAATTTCCATGCAGAGTAGAAAATCATGCTTCTATGGAAAATAAACACAGGCATTATTATTCACTTGTAATGCTTTTTCACTACGCACCAACCCAATACTGCATCTATCCATGCGCAACCCATGTTAAATATTATTTCCCTAGCAAACATTAATAACGTGCATAAGAAACAGCATTAGTCTTTTTATTTTAGTTTTGTCAAAAAGCATTTGCAGCCTACTTCAGTGCCTTAGTACACGCTTGGGCAGTAGAATTTTTCCCTCACATTAATTGTTTTTAGCGCATAATTGTTCACTGCACACTGTTAGTAAATGTTACTGAGGGTCCAATCCAAGCAGGTTTTATTTCACAAAAACCCTGTTCCATCACCAGCCATCTCTAGGTGTGCAGAATTAGTTGTATCTGGCTTTACTTATTATGAAGTAGTTTGCAGCATCATCTTTTCTCCCAATTTTTTTTTGCAGCTTTGTTTTGTGTGTACTGAAACCTTTAATTTTGAAAACCATGTTCTTATATTAGTGAGGTGCTTTCTGCGTACATGCTGAGTACTAATATTGCTGCTTGTCAATATCTTTTCAGATACAGCTTTCTAATTATTTGTCTATTTAGTTTGTTATTCTATATGTCATACTTCTATACATCATATGTTTTACTTTCTATTTGTACTATACATATGGGTGCAGTGACGGTACTTTCTTCTAATCTTACTGTAGAAATGAGTCCAATATTCCTTAGGTTTAGAAGTAGATTTATTTTCTGGTTCAGCATAGCAATGTAAGTCCATCCATTAACAGCTCCAGATGCAACTGGGCAACAGACAAGATTCCAGTATGAAACAAACCATGCAGAATCTAGAATGTGAGTGGAAAGTAAACATAGTGCATGCCAGGGCTGGCAAGGAACCAGGTGATGTAACAAAGGAGGAAGGATAGGGAAGGAGGGAGAGAAGGAGGAAGAGAGATGTAACACTTACCTTCTGACTTTTAATGTTTACCTTTTGATGACACTTCAGAATGTTTTAGGTCTCTTGCTGCGGACGGGGACACCACAGTTATTTATGAACCCTATGTCATTATTACATCTGTTTAATACATTGTATATACCTTTTTGCAGCTTTGAAAAAGTATTTATGACAAAATACATATTGGCTGCCTGTTTATACTGGCTAATATGTCCTCATCAAGGAATGTGAATAACTATCGAAAGAATAAATCACATGCAATACAACTTTGCAAAAATATTTTTTTTCATTGAATGCGTTTCATGTTTTTGGACTTACTTGTGTGCTTCAGTATTTTCTTTTGATACAGTCCTCAAACTGAGTGGTATGCACATAGCTAGAGAAAAGGTAACAGACACTACAGAAACACACAGTTTCGAATAATGTAACAGTCATGACATATGAGGAGGATACATTATTTTTTTTTTTACGGAGTTTTATATAGCGCAAACTTTACCCAAAGGTATCAGAGCGCTTTACATGAGCACCAGTTGCGTTACATGAGGACACATTCATTTTTGTTAGGCACAGGGAGATTAAGTGATTTGCCCAGAATCACAGGATGTTGCACGTCCTTGCCAACACTTAAACCCGGTTCCCCAGATTTGAGGTCGTCCGCCCTAGCCGTTAGGGCAACTCATCTCTCTTTCTAGTTGAAAATTTAACTAGAGGGGGCAATTTTAGGATGGGTGAATACAATGGTGATGTATGCCATGATATGTGCAGGCCCGACAGTGGCAATACCAATAAATGCAACATCAACGTATGCCATAACCTAGACCCGCATAACACTTTCAATACTCATAAATATATGTAATACTGTATGCCCGTGCAACAGTGTTGATACTGGTAGAAACCATGTCAACGTATGGCAAAATCCATGCACACATAACAATGTCCATACCAGTAGGAACAATGTCAATGTATGCCTTGATCTAGGCATGCATAACAATGTCAATATCAGCAAAGACAATATTGTTGTACGCTATGACAACTGTACGCACAATATTGAGATTGTCAGTTAAAATTATATCAATGGGGTGCGGAGTATGCCTGGCTCGAAGATGGCCGCTGCCTAAGCGAGCTCCGCGAGCCGTCATACCTATCCTGCAATAATTCTTGCATTTCCGAGAACTAAAGACCCGGAATCTACAACTGCCGAAAGCGAGAAGAGTGCGCTTTCCTCCAACACCAGTATTGCAAAGATTACTGCAGCGCCGAAGAGAGACGACATGCGGCCTGTAATGAACGTATAGTGAGGCCTGCTGCTGCGTGAACCCTGTGTGCCTCGGGGTGTTACTGAGGCTCTCTGGACCCGGCTGTGCTGTTGGGCGAGACGGTGATGTGGCCAGTTACTCGGCCATCTGCTCCCAGCTGAGCCACACAGGCTGAGGGTGAGCCTGGGACCACGTACAGTAGACCAGACATGCGGCAAGGCCCAGGAGAGTCAACGCAGGACGAAGAGCTGCGGCCTATTGTGGAGCCGTGGAAGTACGGTGGATATTGGGGAAGCTGCCGCAAACCGGAGATCTGAGGCCTGCTGCGGGGACGTAATGGGACTTCCCTGCTGCTTAGACCCTGTCCTGGCTGAGAGGGGACTGGCATCCCACTGAGCCCTGAGGTGAGCTGATGTGCAGCTGCAGATAGCACAGACGTGAGCTTCACTTGAAGCGGAGTGCGGCAGCGCTTCCCGCTGTGAGAGAACTTAAGGGCAGCACGAGAATTGACACCGGGGCCCCGGCGAGAGGAGAAAATTAGCCCCCATACGCTGCTGAGCTGGGAGACGCTCTTTAAAGAACGCAAGTTGGGGTGCCCTAACTGCTAGAGGCCTACAACTCAGGAACAGAAAGACTTGCGGCATGGGCAGATCGGAGGGGACTGAAAGTTGACCTGCAAAGATGGTGCCTGATCAGAGAGGCTAGTACAATATCGAATAGCAAGGAAATTGAGGTGCCTCTCCGCAGGCAGAGTGCAATGTAGTAGTGCCTTCCTCCAGCCCCCTTATCTGTTTGTAAACCCTGGGAGGCAAGTGTGTGTTGCTCCCTAACCGGGGATAGTGGAGAAAGCCGTAGCCCTGAATAGCCTTACACCACCAGGACTTTGACTACGTAGCACAGCTATTAACTAAACGGCCAGCACCGAGAGTGGCGAGTTACCTTTCCACCTTTTTGTGGTTGGAAAAAGAATTCCCCTCATTGTGAGCCCAGGAGAGAATAGTAGACAGCAATTGACAGACCTGACGACCTGCAGATATGGGTAAAGTTGATAAAACACAGCCTAAGGTGCAGTTCGAACAACGTAAGTCACGGCATAGGGAGGATGAAGCAAGCCAAGCAGCTTCGGACTGGCAAACTATCACAGAGGAGTCAGAGGGGGATATACGTCAGATATTGTCTGCGATGCAGAAGAGACTATCCACCATAGATGGAAAGATAGACTCCCTGGCCTACAGGATGGATAGGATGTCGGAGTGAATCGACAAACACGTGGAACGCATTGATATGATAGAAAGGAGAGTATCCGAAGTCGAGGAGGCCCACACGGAGACCGACAACACGCAAAAGCAAATGGGGAAGCTTCTCACGATCCTGCAAGAAAAAGCTGAAGATTTGGAAGCGCCGTCAAGACTCAGCAATATCCGAATTACGGGACTGCCTGAGACTACGCCGATGGGAAATATGAAGATCTTTGTCGAGAACTTGTTGGTGACCCTGCTGGGTCGAAACACGTTTTCAGACATGTTTATTGTAGAGCGAGCGCCTAGGCCTTTGTGCCCTAGACCACCACCTGGAGCCCCTCCTCGTCCAGTAATTGCCAAATTACTGAACTACAGAGACAGAGATGCTGCACTGAAACATGCCAGAGAGTTGAAGGAATTGCAGCACTAGGGGTCGTCCCTCTCCCTTTTCCCTGATTTCACCACGAAAGTGCAGGAAGCGAGGAGGCAGTTTATTCCCTTGAAATGGAAGCTGAGAGATCTTGGTCTTGACTACGGGATGCTTTATCCGGCCAGACTTAGGGTCACAATGAATGGCACGTTGAAAATCTTTGTGGACCCTAAGTCACTACAAAAGGCCCTCAAGGACTGTAAAAAACCAGAGGCACATAGGGATCTGACGCAGGAGCAGCTGGCGGTGACAGGAGGAGACTTGGAAGAGTAGATATACTGGGTTGGTGAGCTGAACTGTTTACATAGGCTACAAGCAGGTATGTTGTAAATAAAGCTCTGATTAGGATATCCAAGTGTGAAATATGGCTGCCCAGTGGACAGGGTTGGCGCTGGACTGGCTGCAGTGTTTATAGGCAGCACTACCTATTTTGCAAATTGATACATTGTGCGAGATCAAGTGGTCGCTGGCTGCTGCTGCAAAATAATTCTGATCTGGAGGTCAGACATTTAGAACTGCTGGCTACAATTAGACTTGTGTTAGTGGTGCTTAATCCACTGACCTGGCTAGGAAATGTATAATAGAACATGATGGCTCAGTTTATCCAATGCTTTACAAACGCACTTAAGGGTTCTGCCGGTAACATCCGCCCCTGTGTGTTACCCACTACTGGGTTTGAGACTGAAAATGATTGTTTCTTTTAACTCTCAAATTTGTATGAGAATGTTAAGGGGTCCTGGGAGGGAGGGATGGCGTTGATCATACCCAGTTGGGGCTAGCATGGTGTGGGAGGGGGGATATGTTATTGTTTGTTATGACAGTGAGGTGTGCATGCAGTGTGTACTTGATGCTCAAAATCTGAGGATTTGCCTGGAGAAAGTACTGGGTAACTTTTTATATGTGATCAATCCTGACATGACAACTGTACAGAGCCAAGATGGAGGGTAGAGGTAGCAAAATCCGATTGCTCACTTGGAATATTAGGGGGCTAAATGACTTCAGAAAGTTACATAGGGTTGTTGCATACTTAGAGAGACATGAGATCGACATTGCGTTGCTACAAGAGTCCCACCTTCCTGTGGGTAGAAGTATGCTGACACATAGGGGTCTGCTTGGCCACTCGCATGCAGCTGGGTTTACATCCCATGCCAGGGGAGTACTTACATGGGTTAATCCTAAATCAGGTATTAAGCTGCAGGCACTAGAAGCTGACACTGGGGGTAGATATGTGATTTCCAGATGCACTGGGAAGGGAATTGATTGGCATACAGTCAATGTGTACAGCCCTAACTATGATTGCCCACAGTTTTATCAGGAATTGCTAAATCGCATGAGAGCTAGTATTGATTTGCCTATCCTCTGGGGTGGTGATCTTAACTGTGTGCTGGACCCCTCGTTGGATCGTTCTGGAGGGCCGTCGCAAAGTCCATCTACTGCGGCCAAAGTTGTATGTGATATCACTGTCCAACTGGATTTGCTAGATGCTTGGAGGGAGCGCTCTCCAGGTGCAGGAGGATTCACTCATTATTCTGTCCGCATAATTTGTATACCAGAATCGATTACTGGTTTGTACCGAGACCCCTGTTTCAGCGGGTACAGGATTACAAGGTGCTCCCCCGGTCTCTTTCCGATCACTCCTCAATACTGTTGGATATCGATAATTTGAGAAAGAAGCCTGCGCCTTTCATATGGTGATTCCCCCATACTCTTTGCTGGATAGCGTTTTTCGTTCTGAACTTGCTGAAGCTATAGAATGCTTTTTTGATACCAATATTGGGTCTGTTCAGAGTTTCTCCCCGATCTGGGAAATATTCAAGGTATATATCATTGGAGTAGCCATATCTAAACACTCTGGAGTTCTACCAGCTATCCGTCAGTGTCTGGTAAGCTTAGAAGGGCGGTTGGCAGAGTTAGAAAAGGAAGCCATTGAGAACGACAGCCCTCTGATAGCTGACTGCTTAAGGGAGATGCTGGTAGAATATCATGAGATTGCAGACAGCAAAATAAAACACTTGGGGAAGTATGCTGTGGCTAGAACGTATGGTGAATGCGAGCGACCGGGTGCGATGTTGGCAGCACTGCGAGGCAAGAGGGAGGCGGGGAATGTGACGGAGATACATGCTGCAGATGGGGGGGTTACTGACTGATACTGCAGAAATTGCAGATAGATTCAATCAATATTAGGCTGATTTGTACTGAACGAAAGCGTCCACAGATGGGACAGCTATTTCAGATTACCTAGAACACATACGGATGCCTTGGCTCTCCAACGAGCGTAGGGAACACCTTATGAAACCATTGGATGCACATGAGGACCTGATAGCCATGAATTCGATGAGAGTGGGAGGCGCTCCTAGATTAGACGGCCTCACTGTTGCATTCTATAAAGAATTTAAGGATCTCTTAATCCCGGACTTATGAACGCACTTTGAGGAGTTGGGGAGGAGGGGACGATGCCACCCTCAATGAGAGAAGCACTTATTGTCACTATCTTAAAAACCGGTAAACCCCCGGACGAATGTTCATCCTTTCAGCCTCTATCACTCCTCAATGTTGACACAAAACTTTTTGCGAAGCTCTTGGCAAACCGACTTGCCCCTTGGGTGCCGCTGATGGTGGGCCCGGAGCAATCGGGCTTTGTTCCAGAACGCAACTTGTCGTACAATCTAAGAACGGTCTTTGGCGCCATACAACATATCAAACCTGAGGTTAAAGCTGCAGCGTTTTGTTTGGATGCAGAGAAGGCCTTCAATTCAGTAAAATGGAATTTCATGTACGCCGTACTGAGGCGCATGGGAGTAGGAGATATATTCCTTAGGCTGGTGGGGGTCCTATATAGCTCTCCGGCTGCTCTAATACCAATTGGTGACATAGTCACGTCCTCTATTAAAACATCGAGGGGCACGCGACAATGATGTCCGTTGTCCTCGCTACTATATGCTTTAAGTGCTGAGCCGCTCACATGTGCCCTAAGAGAATACCCTAGTCATAGGGGGCTTAGATTTCCTGAGTATAACCTCATAGTGTCGGCATATGCAGATAACACGCTGTTGTATGTTAGGGACCCTGAGATAAACCTAATCCCGATCCTCGACGAGGTGGTGCGATATGGCGAAATGTCCAGCCTTAAAATCAACTGGGCTAAATCGACAATTTTCCCTTTGACCCCAGCTATGCAACCAGTAGAAATGGGCTACCCCCTACATTGGTCATTGGACGCGATATGGTACCTAGGCGTACGCGTACATACGCATTCAGCTTTGGTGCTAAGTGAAAATTATGGCAGACTGATTACCACCTTAGAGGAAGATGTGGATATATGGATTTGCTTACCCTTGTCGTTGCTGGGACATATATCCCTAATGAAGATGGTGGTGTTACCTAGATTTTTGTTTTTATTCCTAAACTTCCCTATTGTGTGACCTATGCATATTTTTAAGACAATTTGCTCACTACTTATGAGATTGGCCAAGGCAGGGAAGCAGCCGCGGGTCAGCTGGAATGTTCTTACACTACCATATTCTATGGGAGGGCTAGGGGCTCCAGATCTGGAGCTATACTAAAGAGCTGCCCAGAGATCCCACGCTTTCCACTGGATTCACGAGGAAATGCGCCCTCCACATTTAATAATAGAAAAGGTGGTGGCAGCACCTGAATCACTTCCTGTAGTGCTGTTTCGGGCTCCTACCAGAAGAACTGGAGTCCCGGACTCTGTCAATTCAGTGGTGCACACATGGAACAATTTGCTGAAAAGGCTTCAGGCAGGCGTGATTCTTTATTTCCCCCTTGACTCCGATTGAGTGGTGTGACTGGATGCCATTGAGCCGTGAGAAGGGTATGGTACAGGCACTTGAAAAACTTGGTGTCACTAAGATGGGTGATCTGTTTTCAGAGGGCAAGGCCCGGAGCTGGGATGAGCTGGCTGTGGAGGTGGGGACTACCACACCGCTTGTTCACTTCCAGTTTCATACAGTGAGACATGAGTTGAGCTAGCTGCTTGGCGATGAGATGTTGGAGCCTCCTGAACTGAGGGCACTCTCCCATATATCACACTGGTAAGCCCCTAGAAAGATGGCTTCAATTATTTATGAAATAACGCAAGATTATGGACGACATCACTATTCGAAGGCCTGACTAGAATGGCAAACAGACTTGGGGGTTGCACTAGAGGATTCTGTATGGAGATATTGTTGTGAGATCACACAGCAAGTTTCCCTGAATTGTAGGCTATTTAGATATGGCCTGTGAGACTCAGCAGAATGCGAGAGGTGTGGGGCAGACTCACCGGGGTTCCTGTATATAGCCTGGACATGCCCGAGGATAGCGATGTTCTGGGAACAGATTTTTCAACTATTAAACTAAATTACTGGCTTGGAACTTGCACTAAACCCACTGGTGGCATTGCTGGGGTACACTGGGAAGCTGCCGAAAGATGTGCGAAAACTTATGGGTATGGGTAGGTTGCTTGCTAAACTTAGAATCACTATACGGTGGGCGCAGGGACATGCACATACCATTACAGAATGGACCAAAGACATGATATATTGCAACACACAATATGAATTGTATAGCGATTTGCTACCTCCCCAGAGCCGCCCTAAGAGTTTTTGGGGACTGTACCTGCAATACTTGGTGGGAAAGGAAACAGGGGAGACGGAGTGAACAAAAGAAAAAGATGGTGAGCACACTGTGAAATAATGATGGTCTTGTTTGCACATGTGGAAATATTACGTTAGACAAGGTTTGTGCAGCTGCATGTCATGATAGGAAGGTACTGCATGAGGCTGACTTTGGTAAAATCGAAGGGGCCATGTCCTGTTGAAAAAGTTGTACGTTTGTATTATAGTGGAGGAGATTGCACTGTGATTGGCTATGACGTCCACACACTGAAACTGCTAATGGTCAATGTATGTATTTGATTTGCAGTTTTCAATAAAAACTTTTTTTTTAAAATTGATATCAATGACCTCCACATTATTTGTAGAAGTTCTAACGAGCTCTTATCATTGCTGATGGATTCACCCAAGGTGACCTCCTCATCAACCCAGAGTCAGAGATACGTGGTCAGACTAGCTCTGTGACCCCAACCCATGCCTATCGAGTGACAGGTCACAAGTGGTGTCTCACTAAGCCGAAAGACAAACGCGCAACCAGTGAAAACCCTGATCGATCCCACAGACAGTTGCACCACAAACAGGTCCAAGGAAATTGGCCCCTATAAAACACATTTGGCAAGAGGTGCACGTTCCCCAAAAATACCACAAAGTTAGATGACACATTTAGATAGAAACACTCAGCCAATCAGGACACAACATGCACACCACATGCAGTGATCATGCTTTCCCCGACACCAGACATTTGGACACATACACACTGGCCCACTCTAGCTCTACTAGCTCTCCTTGAGGTCGAGAGCAATCTGTATCCCCTTATCAGATGACCAAACTTGTTATTTACAACTAAGATGCTTTTTCAAGAATGCAGAATTAGTTTATTTTACATCACAAGATGTATATATTGTCAGCCGAAACTTTGTGCAGCGAGAGTCTTTCTTCAGACACTCTCTGTCTATACTCTCCTGGCCTCTGCATTTAATTAAACCAACTTGTTCCTGTTTCACCAAACGCCCCTTGTTTTTTCATTTCTTTAAGGTAAATTCACATACGAGCCAACAGCAGTGTGCAAACTTGCCAATGCAGCACCAAAGGCAAGCCCGTCTGCTCCTTTCTGCACCTGAACAGGTTAAGGGGCCAGGAACCCTGGTCGTTGTACCCCAGGGCTTGTTAGGCAATCTTGTGAATTTTTATACTCTCTCCACCCGGAGACCCCACTGTTTTGTACCAATACCCTTTCTCCTGGAGAGAATATAATTATGAAGACTTACTGCAATTGTAGCTGGCATGTCACTCCAATTTAGAGCCCAAACTGTAAAGGACATCATCACCTTCAAGGTCTTTGGACTTTTGTTGCATTTCTGTGAATTGTTGTTCGTTAGATAAACATTCACTGGAAATTGCAGAGCTCATTAATGGGCAGGAGTATGATGCTTTGTTTCTCACTGAAACTTGACTTAATGAATCATCTATGGCTGATATTGCTCAAGGTGTTCTAGAACACTATGGAATTGTAAGACAAAATCACAGTGGTAGGAGGGAGGTGGAATTGCTATTATTTTTAAATCTATATTTTACTGTCATACTGAACTTTTAAATATATCGGATTGTGAGGATTTAATAGTCCATCTTTAATTAACTGAGCAATTCACTAAGTCAGGTGCCCTAATATACTGTCTCCCGGGTCCTGCACGTAGCTATGCCTCAGCAATATCTGAGACCATTTCTCAGTTTGTCTTGAACTTTGCTAACTTTGCCACTTTAGGTGAACTCAACATTCTCTACGATTATCCAAACAGTGTGGATATCACCTTGTCTGAAGACCTTCGCATCATTGGCTTATTGTTTTTAGTACATTATTCAATTCATTCTGAAATGCACACTCTTGATCCAGTGTTTTTTTTTTTTTTTTTTAATATTTAGCTTTTTTGTAGTGGCAAATCACCTATGCCTCTATAGTGTCTATCTTCATAAAGAATGTCCTAACATCACAGGATCTTTGGACGATGACGCTGTTGCTCTTGACTCTTGGATTAGCACCTGCCTTGATAGGGTCCTGCCAAACAAAGTAAGAGGCACTAAAAGACCCCTCCATGG
The DNA here is from genome assembly GCA_963921515.1 of Calotriton arnoldi. NCBI lineage: Eukaryota > Metazoa > Chordata > Amphibia > Caudata > Salamandridae > Calotriton > Calotriton arnoldi. Next base: position 290,700 of record CAWUFW010013783.1, on the reverse strand, counting down.
TTCAGTGAATCCTTGCTTCTACTCAAGAAAAAGAGCAAGCAGTTAGAATGCATATGGTGCAAACCTTATGGTGAGGAAGCCAAAGCTAATCTAAAGGTAGCTGCTAAAATGCAATGCTTCAATAAAATTCTCGGGCTCCACCCTATTTCTGTTTAGAAAATGGTGGTTCAGGCCTTGATTATAGCCAGGTTAGATTATGACAATGTGCTGTAGCTAGGTGCCCCTAAAACGATATTAAAGAGACTTCAGATTGTACAAAATTCTGCGGCACTCCTGCTCTGCCATGTCCCTTGGCATATCTCAGTCACCTCCCTTCGCTCTCTTCAATGGCTGACAGTAGAGAAGAATATACATTTTAAAGCTTTATGCACAGGGCTTTGTATGGTGGTGGCCCTTCGTATATCAGAGCAGTGGTGCACTGGTATTCTTCTAAGTGGTCCATTCGCTCTGGTAATCAGCTCCTAACTGCTATACTTCATTATAACCATGTAAGACAAGGAGAAAGATCCTTTGCTATTCTTGGTCCTACACTATGGAACTCTCTCCCTATTAAAATTCTAATCTGCGCCTCTCTTGAATTGCCACAGATTAATAAACATAAAACAGTCTCTTTTAGGCTTTTGATTTGCTTTTTTTGTCCTGACCTTCACTGCAGCACTAAGAAACTCTTGTTGATTAGCTATGCATTTAGAAATGTACTATTTGAACTTGGAAAAAAACAGGTTTATTTCGACCTTTTTACTTCACACTCACTTACGTCAAAATGAGAAGTACCACTAAGATCAGCTTTGTCCCTGTTATTACTTAAAATTATGAGACCCCAACCTCATACTTGGAGTATGTTTGCTGAAGAATCAAAAGTGCTCGGCTGCATATGAAGGTTAAAAAACAGAACAATCCTCTTTGGCCAGAACAACACTAATAAATCTTTTTTCTACCTCTTTTACCAGTTTACAAGTTCACAATATTGTCTCGAGTTATGCAGGAGTTAGTATCATTCAAGGATTAAACAATACCATCGCCCCCTGAAAAAACTATTTGCTCAATAACTAACAAAAGCTTCTCACACTGAGCTCACAGATAAAGGAACTGAAAGCTCAAAAGACACCTAATTAAATTGCTTTTGTCAAGTGCTAAAATGTATACAAATGCAAAAGTAGAATGGGGCATCTGTTTTCATTCCAGTAGAATGCTGATTTCGTGCTGCAGGCAGTATTACTTTGTAAACCTATAACTGCATTGTTCTACCAAGCACAACCTGAAGTTCTGTGACTCTTTAAAAATCAATTTGTTTACCAAAGGACGGGTGCTCCTCAGTCAGTTCTGCCATGCTCTCTAAGGGGCCCCCTTAGCCCCGCCACTCCCACCCATTTGAAGCCCCTCTATTCCTCCTCTTCCAAGTCTGCCAATACAAACGGTGCCACTGTGTGGCACACAATATTGGCTCCCTTCATACGGTCACCTGGTGAGGAGCAGATAGCACAAGGTGGATCAAAGGTGGAATAGAAAAATCTTCTTAGTGTGGGTTTCCAGCTTGTGTTAGGAGCTTCTGCCCAGCCAATATCTATTACAGTTGTGAAAACACCCTAAGGAATCTATGGAAGACAACATTGTATTTAGACATTTCTTTTTTTGGGGACTGGTAAGATCGAATTGCCTCAAAAGCAGTGTTCTATAGAAAGCCCTGGCCCTGTAAGACCCCGTCCCCTTGTCAAACGGTGTAAAATGTTTACAAGCTCTGAGGTCTGCTATCCCCTTTGTGACTACCTTGGCGTAGCAGATTCCCAAAATAATGCCCTCTCTCAACACCTGAATCTCATCAATACTTACATTGCCATCCTGCCTGCCTGTATCTCATACTTGTCACATGTTCAGTGCCCTGCTGCTTTGAAGCTTGGTTGGAGCTTTAGAAAATTGATACAATCATAAAATTGTTTAAGGTTATACAAAATCTCCCGTGTTCTTCCCAGCAGGTTCTGGTAAACTGCAAGAAACAGTAATCAACAAAGAGTGCTATTCAAATGAAGTCACCTATTCATCCACTGGGTGCAGTGATGTGCAGTAATGTGCTTTTCAAAATTATGTTTTCTTAACCCCTTCGGTGCTAGGCATTTTCCCCCCTGTGCTATTTGGGGTAGTTTGCGCTTAGGCCCTTGTAACTTTTTGACCACATAAGGTATCCACGCCAAATTTGCGTCCTTTTTTTCCAACATCATGGGGATTCTAAAGGTACCCAGGGTTTGTGGATTCCCCCTGAGGGACCCAAAAATTTAGCCAAAATTCAGCATTTCTTTTTTTTTTTTTAAATGGGAAATAAGTGTTGCAAATGAAAGCGTTTTTTCCCTGCAAATGGTATCATCAGAGGGTTTGTGGGTCTAAAATCACCATTTTCCCATCTTTTAGGGACTAACCAACATTTGTTACACAGTTTTGGCATTTTACTGGGACATAGCCTATTTTTGCTATTTTTTGTGCTTTCAACCATCTTCAAGTTAATGGCATAAATGGGTATGAAAGCAATAATGGATCCTGGAAAGCTATACATTTCCGAAAAGTAGACAACATTCTGAATTCAGCAAGGGGTCATTTGTGTAGATCCTTCAAGGTTTCTTTATAGAAACTAACAGTTGTAAATAGGAAAAATTGAAAATGAGTTGAAAAAAACAGCCATTTGTGCCAACATTTTCGCCTGTATCTTCTTCTAATTATGACAGATGTTTAAAAGCAATATACCGTTACATCCGCTGGACCTTTATGGTTGTGGGGATATATGTAGGACTTGTATGTTCACAAGAACCTGACGAACCCAGAGCCAATAACTGAGCAGCATCTTGCAATGGTTTTTTATTATGTACCGTGTATATAGCAATTCATTTGGGAAAATATATACAGTGAAAAATCGGGATGAAAGACACCTATGTATTTCTTAAATTGGAACAAAACATAGAGTTTAAAAACAGTAGATATTTTCAAATTTCTGAAATTGTGAGTACCCATACTAGCATGAGAATTATACGACATTTTTCAAAGTGACTTCTTTTTTACACATTGTCTTTCATTTGAAAGGCAGAAATGCAACAAAAGTCAATAGGTAATAACAGTTGCTTTACAATTCGAGGTTACGCTATGTCTCTTGATAAAAATGGTACCTCACTTGTGTGGGTAGGCCTAGTGCCCGCGACAGGAAACGGCTCAAAACGCAATGTGGATGCACTTTTTACAGTGAAAACTGACCCTTTTTTTGCAAATTGCCTAGCTGTAGATTTTGAACCCTAGCTCTGCCGGCACCTAGGGAAACTTAGCAAACCTATACATTTTAAAAAACTAGACACCCAGGTAAGTCCAGGATGGGGTGACTTATCTGGCTCTCACCAGGTTCTGTTACCCAGAATCCCTTGCAAACCTCAAACTTTGCAAAAAAACCCCACATTTTCCTCACATTTCTGTGGTGGAACGTTCTGGAATCTGCGTGGATCCACAAATTCCATGCACCCCGCATTCCCCAGAGTCTTCTGAGAAAAATGGTACCTCACTTGTGTGGGAAGGCCTAGTGCCCACGACAAGAAACGGGCCAAAACGCAACATGGACACACCACATTTTCACAGGGAAACCTGACCCTTTTTTGCAAAGTGCCTAGCTGTAGATTTTGAACCCTAGCTCCGCCGGCACCTAGGGAAACCTAGCAAACCTATACATTTTTGTAAACTAGACACCAAGGGGAATACAGGATGGGGTGACTTGTCTGTCTCTCACCAGGTTCTGTTAACCAGAATCCCTTGCAAACCTCAAACTTTGTAAAAAGAAAAACACATTTTCCTCATAATTTCTGTGGTGGAAAGTTCAGGAATCTGCATGGATCCACAAAATTCTACCCACCCCGCATTCCCCAAAGTCTTCTGAGTAAAAATGGTACCTCACTTGTGTGGGTAGGCTTAGTGCCCACGACATGAAACGGCCCAAAACGCAACATGGACACACCACATTTTCACAGTGAAAACTGACCCTTTTTTTGCAAAGTGCCTAGCTGTAGATTTTGAACCCTAGCTCTGCCGGCACCTAGGGAAACTTTAGCAAACCTATTCATTTTTGAAAACTAGACACCCAGGGGAATCCAGGATGGGGTGACTTGTCTGGGTCTCACCAGGTTCTGTTACCCAGAATCCCTTGCAAACCTCAAACTTTGTAAAAAGTAACACATTTTCCTTACATTTCTGTGGTGGAAAGTTCTGGAACTCGCTTGGATCCACAAATTTCCTACCACACAGCGTTCCCACAGGTCTCCCGATAAAAATGGCACCTCACTTGTGTGGGTGGGTCAAGTACCCACAACAGGCAAGGGCCCAAAACATATTGAGGTGACATCAAAATTACCTATCACAAAACAACCTGGTTTTGCAAGGGGGGTCACCTGGGTTTTTGGCCCCGCGCTTGGCAGCCATCTTGGGAAACCTACCAAACCCACACATTTCTAAAAACTAGACACCCGGAGGAGTCCAGCAAGGTATGGCTTGCGTGGACCCCCCAATGTTTCCCTACCCAGAATCCCCTGCAAACTTCAAATTTTGATGAAAAAATCTAATTTTTGTCAAATTTCTGTGTTGGAAAGTTTTGGAATCTGCATGGATCCACAAATTTCCTACCACCCAGCGTTCCCCCAGGTCTCCTTATAGATATGGTACCTCACTCATGGGTCAAGTACCCTCATCAGGCAAGGGCCCAAAACGTATTGAGGAGACCCACACAAGTAAGGTATTTTACTCAGGAGAATGAGGGGAACACTGTGGGGGTAGGACATTTGTGCCAGTACGGTGATTCCACACAAAAATATGTGGAAAATGTGTTTTTTTTCAGCTAAATTTGAGGTTTGCAGGGGATTCTGGGTAGGAAAACGTTGAGGGATCAATGCAAGCCATACCTCGATGGACTCCCCCAGGTGTCTAGTTTTTAGAAATGTGTGGGTTTGGTAGGTTTTCCAAGATGGCCGCCAAGCCCGGGGCCAAAAACCCAGGTGACCCCCCTTGCAAAACCAGGTTGTTTTGTGACAGGTAATTTTGATGTCTCCTCAATATGTTTTGGGCCCTTGCACATCACGGGTACTTGACCCACCCATGCGAGTGAGGTACCATTTTTATCAGAAGACCTGGGGGTATGCTGGGTGGTAGGAAATTTGTGGATCCACGCAGATTCCTGAACTTTCCCACACAGAAATTTGAGGAAAATGTGCTTTTTTGACAAAGTTTGAGGTTTGCAGGGGATTCTGGGTAACAGAACCTGGTGCGAGCCAGACAAACCACCCCATCCTGGATTCCCATTGGTGTCTAGTTTTAAAAAATGTATAGGTTTGCTGAGTTTCCCTAGGTGCCGGCAGAGCTAGGGTTAGAAATCTACAGCTAGGCACTTTGCAAAAAAAGGGTCAGTTTTTACTGTGAAAAAGTTTTGGGTCGTTTTCTGTTGCGGGCACTAGGCCTACCCACACAAGTGAGGTACCATTTTTCTCATAAGACTTTGGGGAATGCGGGGTGGGTAGAATTTTGTGGATCCACGCAGATTCCAGAACTTTCCACCACAGAAATGTGAGGAAAATGTGTTTTTTAACTAAGTTTGAGGTTTGCAAGGGATTCTGGGTAACAGAACCTGGTAAGAGGCACACAAGTCACCCCATACTGGATTCCCCTTGGTGTCTAGTATTAAAAAAAGTACAGGTTTGCTAGGTTTCCCTATGTGCCGGCAGCGCTAGGGCCCAAAATCCACAGGTAGGCACATTGCTAAAAACAAGTCCGTGCCTAGTGGGCTTTCTGCCACCCTGAGGTGGGAATCGGGGGGGGGGGTTTGCTATTGCCCCCATATGCCTCCCAGGGGGGCAGAAAGACTGTGGTAATTGTTTTTGTGGTGGGGGCATTGGCATGCCCATTCTGGGCAGCCCCCACCCCTATGTAAAAAAAAAATATTCCCTGGTGCCTAGTGGGCTTTCTGCCCCCCCCGAGGGCAGATCAGGGGCTACTGCCCCCATCTGCCCCTGGGGGGCAGAAAGACTGTTGCTTTTTTGGGGGGGTTGGGGGTATTGGCCTGCCCATCTTGGGTAGCCCCCACCCCTAAATTAACTTTAAAACAATCCCTGGCTTCTAGTGGGCTTTCTGCCCCCCGGGGGTCAGATTGGGGGCTGCTGCCTCCGTCTTCGCCGCAGTGGGGCCAAAAGACTGGAATTACTTTGGGAGGTGGGGGATGGGGGCATTGTCATGCCCATTTTGGGCAGCTCCCACCCCTACTTCAATAAAAAAAAACTTGTTTCTAGTGGGCTTTCTGCCCCCCGCCAGGGCAGATTTGGGGCTACTGCCCCATCTGCCCCTGGAGGGGGCATAAAGACTGTATTGGTCAAACAAAATTGGGGGGAGCAGAGGCCCTTGCCCAAGGGTCCACTCCCCCTTCCCTGGTGTCTAGTGGATGGATCCCTGCTTGGGGATGGCCCTCCTAGGGTGGTCCCCAAGTAGGGATCCACTAGGGAGGGGTACCATTGGAAAGGGGAGATTCTCCGCTTTCCAATGATACCTCTCCCGTCTTTCTACGTGCTCAGGGGCTGAGATAGCCCCCTGAGCACATAGAAAGTGAAACTGAAATGAGCCTAAGCTCATTTCAGTTTCTGTTTCTATGAAATGATGACAGCGCGACGTGCGCGCTGATCATCATTTCACAGAAACCAGGGGGGGAGCCTCGGAAATCTGGGGAAGCTCCCGAGGCTATTTGGGAGGAAAGGAAATCCTTCTGATGCCTGCACCAGAGGGATTTCCGGTGCCATGTGTGAGGACAGCCGGGAGCCGTCCAGCACACACGAGCACTAATGCGCATGACGGCTCCCGGCCGTCCTGTGCATCGAAGGGGTTAGACACAGCTTTTGTTTGAAAACAAAAATGTTTGTCCCCGTTTTGCCAATGCAATAATAAGCTGTTGAAGTGCGACCTGGAACGTTATTATAATTTCACAATTTACAAGTATTTTGCTAATTCGATGGAATAATTAGAATCAATTTAGTTAATTATTTAGTCTCTAGCCTCATAGCTCCTTAGGCAGCCAAATAATTAACTATTGTGTTTTATGGGCATGCGCCCAAAATAAGCTTTGTGATGATGAACTGTCAACCAGTTGCTAATGGAGGAGTAAATATACATAATGATAGTTTAATATGATGTTTTAAAATACACATAATCTATTATGTTTCATTGCAGGTCAGTCGAGTGGAGCACCGTTTCAAATTGATTCAGTCACCAGTGCCCTGATTTCAGCAACTGTAATCCTTGGTGTCTTCAGTTTTTGCTTCTTTGTATTCTCTCTCATGCTTCTGAATAGAAAGAGGTGTAGCAATATAGTCCTAAATGGTGTACAAAATCAAACTATCAACTGATCAGCGGCTGGAACATTCTGATGGACATTGCTTTAACGGTGTGTTATGTTAAGACTATGTATTAAACTCATGCAACTATGTTTAGTTTACAGCTATCTCTTCAAGTCAGATGAAATGATGTAACACATTTGACTGTCATTTTGAAATTAATTTTCCTTTTGGTATGATTGCCTTTTATTTGGCTGTACTAATATTTTATTTTCATTTGTACTGTTTAAACAGAAGATGATTTAATATAAAATATGAAGTAAGTTTCACTAATTTGTGGCTGTATCATTCCATGCAAGTAATCCTATACAAGTTATCTCTAGTACTACTACTCATTATCATGTATGTTTATTCTAGGTGAATCTCTAAAATTAATATCTCAGTGATAGGTCATTTTCCTTATAAATGTTCTGAATATTTGTGAATTTAAATTAGGCAATACTTTGTTACAAAATATTCTTTATAATGAGTATCAAACATAAATAATGTTCAAATACAAATAATCCATTAAGGGCTATCATCTTATAAATGGCACATGTGAATATTCAACTGCACATACATATATTTTGAAACCTACCCTGTCATATTTGTCATACTGGATGTTTTCAGTTTTCACGAACATAGACAAGCTTTGAGGTTTTCGGTTAATCAATTCAGTAAAACAAGAATGTGTGCTTTTTCAACAAAAGTTGTTATGTTGTATATTTTCTATACACAGCGCCTCAGAAAACATTATATTTCTGAAATCAGGTTACAACTGTACCCAAAAATAGTAAGCTGAATTTCTTTTTACAAGTACATGAATTTGTTCCATATTTTTGTTTGTTTTTTCCGTTTCTTTCACTACATTTACAAACACTTTGCTGAGGAAAACAATTAAAATGGACATGTTGGATTCTTTATATTTTTGACTTCTCCAAATATTGAATTAAAGTCAATTATCCATTTTAATAACATTATAACTATTTTAGAAGTTGTGTTTCTGGTTGGCAGAGATATGCACTCTGTCCAAGCAGGAACCACAATCCTAGTCAACACACCTTAAATTATTCTGTGCTCACTCTCTTGTAGCTTGACACATAGCACTCCGGCTCAATGAAAGCACCACAGAAAGATTCCACACCAGGTTAGAAAAATAGATTATGAATTAATAAATAAAACAAGACAAAAATCCATTTAGTAGAAGTTGAGATATTACTTTTTAAAGAATAAATGTCAAAAAGAAGCAATACGCGCTTAAATGGGTTACCTGGTCATGCTAGGCAGGGGCGAAGTCAAAGGTTCAGGCCAACCATGATGGAGCATGGGCCGGATACAGGGACCCACTTGGGCCCACTGAACCAAAGAATCTTGATCCAGGATGCGTCGTCGTCGATTGAGGATGCGAGGTGCAGGTGATGCGTCAGTGGCGAGCTCTGGTTCCGGATGTGATGCGTGGCTGCTGCTCCCACAGTAGGTGATGCGTCAATGCCAAAGGCATTGTGCTGGTTTCGAGGGTGATGCATCGGGCCCACGGCCTGCTTCAAGCAACAACAAGGATGCACTGATTCCAAGGGCAATGAGCCGGGGTATGCACCCCTCAAAGGTGAAGATGCACCAGTTTCGATGAGAATGCGTGGGTTCTGGATAAAGAAGCACCTTAGGCCTCACGTCCAAGGGTCCAGGACTTGGGTGGCACCACTTAGCAGGGCAGACCCACAGCTTGCAGAGTCCAGATGCAGGTAGTTGAAGTCTTTGATATCCCTGTGACTTGGAACAGGAGGCAAGCCGGCTAGTCCTTGGAGTCACTCTGGGTTCAAGTGATGCAGGCCCAGTACTTATCACCCAGGCAGGAGAACGGCAGGCTGTAGGACAGCTCAGCATGGCCACAGCACAGCAAGGCAGAGTTCAGCAAAGCAGCAGTCCAACAGAGTGGCAGTCCTTTCAGCAGCACAGCAGTTTTTCTTCCTGGCAAAGTAATCACAGGTCCAGAAGGGTACTGATTTCGTAGTGCCAGAGGTCAAGTACTTATACCCAGTTGTGCCTTTGAAGTGGGGGAAACTTCAAAATGAAACGTTGAAGTGCACAGACATTCTCCCTTCCTGCCCTGGTTCCAGACACACTTCAGGGGGTAATCAATCCTTTGTGTGGGGATAGGACACGGTAAAAAGACATAGGGGCCGATTCCGATCTCGGCCGGTAGGGCTCCGAATCGGATTCCGCTTTACCGGATCCGATTCGGAGCCCTGTTTCCCGACCGAACCGTACGCGGGTCCGGCCGAGCGAGTACGATGCAAAATCTCCGACCGACTCGTCCGGGCGTCCCGACCGCTCCGACCGACTCGCTCCCGGCTCGAACCGCTCCGACCGACTCGCTCGGACTCGACTCGCACCGCGCAATGGAGACGTTTCCCGGCCGGGTAAGTACGATGCGCGCCGCGAGCAGTCCGACCGAGCCGCGCACTCCGGCTCGTAAGAGCTGTCGGAGCCGTACTTTGGGGGTCCGTGTCGGACCCCCTGTACGCGTAGCCGCGCGAGTCGCACACAGGGGGACCCATGGGTCCCCCTACCTGTGCGTGTACGGCGCGAATCGCTTCGCCGCGTACCCGCTGTAGGGGCGCCCTTGTCCGACTCGCACCCATTGAGTCAATGGGAGCCCGCGTACGCGTTGTGCGACCGGCTCCCATTGACTTCAATGGGAGTCCGACTCGACTCGAGTCCGATAACATACGGACGCATCGTACTCGTTCGGTCGGACTGCACGGGTCCGATTCGGTCGGAAATCTCTCCGGGTCCGGCTCGGTCGGAGAAATTTCCGGCCCGAATCGGAATCGACCCCATAATATCGAAACAAAAATATCAAATGGACAAAATATCGAGTCCAAAATATAGAATGGACATAATATCGAATGGACATAATATATTCGTTACAAATATCGAAATTAAGGTAAGTAATATCGATTGTTAAAATATCGAAGTACATAATATAGACATTAAAAAATATCGAATTTTTAATAATATCGAATTTTTTCTAAGTGTATTGTATGTTAGTATATGTGTTAAAAGTGTATATTAGTTGTTGTAAAGTATGTTTAATTTTTTAAAAGCAATGAATTTTATGTTATTTAATTTTTGTGTAATTTAATTCCGTAGCGGGTAGTGGGTTTATAGGGGAATAGGGGAATAGGGTGGGAAGTAATTTAATTAAAATTACGTACATATTAATAAATATTAATTGGTATTGATAATTAATTTATTGTTAATTAATTATTAATTTGTAATTAAAATTTATGAATTAGTAATTATTTTTTTAAATTGATTAATTGGTAATTATGTTAATTCTATTAATTAAATAGTTGTAGCGGGATGTGGGTTTATAGGGGAATAGGGTGGGAAGTAATTTAATTGAAATTAAGTACATATTAATAAATATTAATTGGTATTGATAATTAATTTATTGTTAATTAATTATTAATTGGTAATTACATTTTATTAATTGGTAATTATTTTTTTAATTGATTAATTGGTAATTATGTTAATTCTATTAATTAAATAGTTGTAGCGGGATGTGGGTTTATAGGGGAATAGGGTGGGAAGTAATTTAATTGAAATTAAGTACATATTAATTAATATTAATTGGTATTGATAATTAATGTATTGTTAATTAATTATTAATTGGTAAATACATTTTATTAATTGGTAATTATTTTTTTTAAATTGATTAATTGGTAATTATGTTATTTTTATTAATTAAATATTTATAGCGGGATGTGGGTTTATAGGGGAATGTGGGAGGAAGTAATTTAATTGGAATTAGTTAATTATAGAAAATACTTTTTTGTATTGATACTTAATTTACTGGTAATTAAATATTAATTGGTATTTATTTAAATATTTATACAAATCTGGTAATGATTATTAATTGGTTGTTAATGATTTATTAATAGGTAATTAATTTTTAATAAATATGTATTGTATTTATAATAAATTAATTATTAAACATTTTGTAATTGGTAATTAGTGTTATTAATAATATTTATTAGTGGGAATAGTAATTTTTACCCTCCCGCTATCCAACACTTTCCCTACTGTTGCACTCTCTGGAGTGGGAATAGTAATTTTTACCCCTACGCTATCCAAAGTTTTCCCTACTGTTGCACTCTCTGGAGTGGAAATAGTAATTATTATCCCTACACTATCCAACGCTTTCCCTAGTGTTGCACTCACTGGAGTGGGAATAGTAATTTTAACCCTCCCGCTATCCAACCATTTCCCTACTGTTGCACTCTCTGGAGTGGGAATAGTAATTTTTACCCCTACGCTATCCAACACTTTCCCTACGGTTGCACTCACTGGAGTGGGAATAGTAATGTTAACCCTCCCACTATCCAACCATTTCCCTACTGTTGCACTCTCTGGAGTGGGAATAGTAATTTTTACTCCTACGCTATCCAACGCTTTCCCTACTGTTGCACTCACTGGAGTGGGAATAGTAATTTTTACCCTCCCGCTATCCAACACTTTCCCTACTGTTGCACTCTCTGGAGTGGGAATAGTAATTTTTACCCCTACGCTATCCAACACTTTCCCTACTGTTGCACTCACTGGAGTGGGAATAGTAATTTTTACCCTCCCGCTATCCAACACTTTCCCTACTGTTGCACTCTCTGGAGTGGGAATAGTAATTTTTACCCCTACGCTATCCAAAGTTTTCCCTACTGTTGCACTCTCTGGAGTGGGAATAGTAATTTTTACCCCTACGCTATCCAACGCTTTCCCTAATGTTGCACTCACTGGAGTGGGAATAGTAAATTTTACCCCTACGCTATCCAACGGTTTCCCTACTGTTGCACTCACTGGAGTGGGAATAGTAATTTTTACCCTCCCGCTATCCAACACATTCCCTACTGTTGCACTCTCTGGAGTGGGAATAGTAATTTTTACCTCTACGCTATCCAACACTTTCCCTACTGTCGCACTCTTTGGAGTGGGAATAGTAAATTTTACCCTCCCGCTATCCTACGCTAAAAGTAGTGATTATTATTGTATATTATTACGTTAATATATGTATGTATTAAAAAATAAAAATGTATGTATATTTTTTTACTTAAAATAATTATTTATTAATTTTAAAGTAATTTAATTAATTTTAAGTATGTTTTACTTTATTTTATTTATTATTTCATTCATTTTACATTACTTTTAACAGATTTATAAAATTCGATATTTTGACTAACTATATTTTTAACGACGATATTTTGGATTCAATATTTTTGTACTTACCTGTTTAGAGATAGGGAGTCGATATTTTGACAGTCAATATTTTGTCAACGATATTTTGTGTACTCGATATTTGTGAGATTGATATTTTATCAGTGATCCATAGGACACAACCCATTCTGGTGTAAGTGTCAGCTTCTCCATCCCATCCTGCTCAGGATTGCCCATCTGCATGCAGATGACCACTCAGGTACACTTACCCTTCCTTTGTGTGTGACTGTCTCAAGGGAATGCAGGAAATCAGCTGTCACCTACCCCAGATATATATTCCAGAGACAGGCAGAAGGCCACAAATGGCTAAAGTAAGTGAATGCCAACCTTCCAAAACTGAAACATTTCTACACTGGAATTTAAAATTCAGCATCACCATAAGTTGTGATTAATTGTGAGTTCAGTGACACTAAACTTGAAAAGTCTATCTCTTCACAATTAGGAATTACACTTAAAACATGTAATAAGGTAATCCCAATGTTATCCTACGTGAGAGATCGGCTTTGCAGTAGTGAAAAATGAAATTGAATGTTTTTCACTACCAGGACATGTAAAATTTAAACGTACATGTCCTGACTTTAAATGCATGGCACCCTGCTTTGTGGGTAGACGGCATATTTTAGGGGTGACATATATGTATGAAAAGGGAAGGTTTGGGCCTGGCAAGAGAATTACCTTGCCAGATCAAAGAGGCAGTTTAAAACTGCACGTACAGGCTCTGCAATGGCAGACCAAAGCCATGGTTAGAGGGTTCTTTAGGTGGGAGGTACAATCAGTGCTTCATGTTCACTAGTAGCATTTAATTTACAGGCCCTAGGCACATGCACTGCACTTTACCAGGGACGTATGAGTAAAATAAATATGCAAATTGGGAATAAGCCAATGTTACCATGTTGAGGGGAGAGAACACAAGCACTATAGCACTGATCAGCAGTGGTAAATTGTGTAGAGTCCTAAAACTAGCAAAAATTAGTTTGGAAAAATGGGGGAGGCAGGTAAAAACTTGGGGGAAGACCACCCGGAGGCTGTCAGGTCTAACATGTGTCCCCCCAGCTGAAAATGGGAAGAGCTGCCTAACCCTTTGGGAGCTCTCTTCACTAAAGTGGAAGAATCTGGAGAGATCATCAGCATTGGTGGTGTCAGTCCGCAGGTGATATACCACTGTAAAGTCCATAACCTGTAGTGAGCTGGACCACCTCAACTGTTTGGAATTTTCACCCCTCCTGCATGAGCCATCTGAGGTGAGGAGCCTGTGGTGTGTCTGAACCTGGAAGTGAGTCCCAAACAGGTATGGTGTCAACTTCTTCATTGCCCAGACCACAGCAAAAGCTTCTCTTTCAATGGCACTCCACCTCTGTTCCTGTGGAAGTAACCTCCTACTAATGAAGGTGCCAGTTTGTCTAAGCCCTCCTCATTCAGCTGTGCTAAGACTGCCCCTATACCATGCTCTGAAGGGTCCATCTGCATGATGAATTCCTTTTAGAAGTCAGGGGGCCTGAACAGAGGTGCTGAGAGAATCATAGGCTTTCTGACAGGCCTCTGTCCATTTTACCAATCTGGGCTCCTTCGTAGAAGTCAGCTCAGTTACGGGGGCAACAATGGTGCCATATCCCTTAACAAATATACGGTAGTAGATAGTGATGCATAGGAAGGCTCTCACGGCTATTTGGGTTTTAGGTAGTTCCCAGGTCATGATGGTTTCAATCTTAGGGGCTGCACCTTGCCTCCTCCTACCAGGTGTCTCAATTACACCACTGAACCCTGTCCAAAATGGCACTTACTGGCCTTGATGGTCAGGCCTGCCTGTTGCAGGGCCTGAAGCAACTTGTGGAGGTGATGCAGGTGTTCCTCCCAGCTGGACTATAGACAGCATTGTTGTCTGAGTGAGTAGGCAGCTCAGAAAGCCTCCTTACCAGCCAGGACCCTGTTAACTAACTGTTGGAAGGTAGCAGGGACATTCTTCAATCCAAAGAGTATCATCTGGAATTGGTAATGACCCTCTTGGGTTGCGAAAGCTGACCTCTCTTTGGCCCCTCAGTCAAGGCGATCTGGTTGTACCCTGATGTCAAATCAAAGGTACTGAGGAATTTGGCATGCCTAACTGGTAAATGAGCTCATCAGCTCTGGAGATGGGTTGGGCATCAGTCCTGGTGATGGAATTCAGTCCTCTGTAGTCCACACAGAACTGGAGTTCTCGCTTGGCACCCGGTGGAGCAGCCTTTGGTACCAACACCACAAGGCTAGACCAAGGACTGTTAGAGGGCTCAATCGGCCCTAAAGTTAACATCTTAGAGACTTCCTCCTGGATGCTGGCTCTCACACTAACTGACAACCTGTAAATTCTGAACTTTACAAGGGGACTGTGTCCCGTGTCAACATCATGGACTTACAAATGTATGAGTCCAGGGGTGAGTGAGAACTGTAACTGAACTGTCCCAGCAACTGGTAACAGTCACCTTGCCGCTCTGGGGTCAGGGTGGTAGAGTGGTTGACCCCCTCCATTGGCCCATCATGTTCCCGTGCAGAGAGGAGGTCAGGGAGAGGTTCACTCTCCATTTCCACTCCCTCATCTATCAGTAGGAGCATGCTCACTTCAGACCTCTCAATGTGAGGCTTCAGTCCGTTAACCTGGGGCACCCTTAGGGTGTTCCTAAGGGTCTGGAGGTCCACCAGGTAGGTGGCCTCCCCCTTTGGCTCCTTTATCTCATATGAGCCAGTCCAGCAGTCCTGGAGAGCTCTGAGCTCTACTGATTCTATGACCTATACCTTTTGGCTAGTCTGAAACTCCACCAGTGTGGCCTTCTGGTGGTACCAGTTTTTCATCATCTCTTGGCTCGCCTCTAGGTTACTTTTTGCCTTCTTCCAGAAGTGGTGCATCTGGTTGCGGAGGGCCAGCATGTAGCTGACCACACCCTGGTGGGACTTTCTGGGAGCTTGCCCCCACCCCTCCTTGACAAGGCTCAGATGTCCCCTAGCACGGTGTCCATAGACTAGTTCAAAGTGGTTGAACCCTACTCCTTTCTGTGGCGCCTCCCTGTAGGCAAAGAGAAGGCAGAGCAAGAGGACATCTCATTTATGCCTCATGGGCTCAGGTAGGCCCGCATTTATGCCTTTCAAGGTCTTGTTGAATATTTCAACCAGTCCATTGGTTTGGGAGTGATAGGGTGTGGTGAACTTCTGAGTTACACCACACTTATCCAAAAGTGACGCTGACATGAAGTTTGTGTCTCTGTCTGACACTACCTACTTGGGGAACCCAACATGGGTAAAGTCCCCATCAGATCTCTCACCACCACGGGTGCAGTCGCTGACCTCAGATGAATGGCCTCTGGGTACTGGGTAGCATGGTCCACCAAGACCAGGACAAACCTGTTGCCTAGTGTTGTGTGTTAGGGTACAAAGGTCCAATGACTTCAATGCCCACCCTTTCAAAGGGGGTGCCAATGATGGGTAGTGGGATCAGGGGAGCTTTGTGCTTTTTCCCTGATTTCCCATTAGCCTCGCAGGTGAGAGAAAAGCCTGTCCCAAATGTGCTGCCAGGGGTATGTCATGAGCCAAACCCAGTAGGGAGGTCTGATAACACTGTGTGACCACAAGCACACAGGCTTCCCCAGCACCAGGAACCTTAGGCTTGCTGTAAAGGATAATATTCTCCAATAGATTAGCTGATTCCGCAGAGGCTTCACCTGATGCATGGGCTGTGGCCTGACTCCTCACACCCTCAAGAGTCAGATATTTTATCTGCATTTGGCAAAATTTCTCCCTGGGGCCCATCCTCAACCTGCCAGCTGGCAAGCTCGGGTAGGTCACTTAGGGTAGCAATGTCTTTCCCAGTTAGCTTGGGGGCCTCCTCCTCAGGGACCCCGTCAATCTCCACCGCTAGAACTTCAGGGACTGACAGGCAGCTCTCTGGGCCATTCTTCAGGCTCCAGAACTTCTTGACTCCCTTTCCGGAGAGCCATGGCTTGTGTGGTCATACAGACCCACTCAGGCAATCCCATCATCTTCAAGTGAGAACTGTCACCCTTCAGATATTGTGCTCCAGGTCATTGTCTAATAGACAACCAACAGGCATGGCAGGGCTCACAGAAGCTTTCTGAGAACATGAGACCCCCCGATCAAAGGGAACCAGAGCCAACAGTAGATGACTCCTGTGATTGTCTGCCACTAGGCCATTGTGGAATGTGTTTGGTAGGACCTGCTCTGCAGACCCCAGCTGACATGCAACCTAGTGGCAGCAGAGGCCAAGCTGGCGACCCTGACCAAGGCCACAGATGCTGGCATGGCGTCCCCGGGTCAGGTAGTGGAAGCAAAGACCATGTATGTAGAGGCTCTGGCGGATCTACAATACAAATTCAAGGCATACTGAGCCAGGGCACATCGAGAGGGAGACCGGTCTGGAGCACTGTTGGCCTGGCTTATCCACCAGGACACATTTCCGCAACCAATCACAGAAATAGCCAGCCCCATGGGTGTCATGGCTCACTCACAGGCGGATATCTTACAGACCTTCTATGATTATTACGCCAGGGTATACAAGGCCCCAGGGCAAGGCAGTCCGGAACTCGCAGATAGATTTCTGGCCCCTCTGACCCAACCACAAAGTTCTCCATCTGATAGAGCTACCCTGGATGCACAAATCACGTCAACGGATGTGAAAAATGTGATCCAAGCCCTGGCATGCAACAAGGCCCTGGGTCAAGATGGCCTACCATTAGAATATTGCAACACATTCTCCACGCAGCTGGCACCCAGGTTGGAAGAGATGTACAGGGCAGCGCTGAAAGGCAGAGAACCCCCCGGCTCGCTGCATGAGTCTATCCTCGTGTTGTTTCTGAAGCCAGACCAAGACCCTATAGTATTGACCTCCTACTGACCAATGACACTACTGTAAGCCTGAGTGGAGTGAAACTCCGCGGAACTCCGCAAAGTGGCAGAAAAACTCTGCCGTGCGGAGTCTACTAAGTTGCATTAATCGCACTGATTTTTAGTGCCAGGAGTTTGTCCTGCACTCTAAAATCACTGTGAACGTCACTATGCGTCATGCACGAGGGCGCTGCTGTTTTCTGCCACTCGAGTAGACATTCTACTTGAGCAGCTTTCTCAACGCGAGTGGTCGTGACCTGCTGCCACTGCCCGGCTGAGCAATCTTGCCAGGAGGAGGTCTAGCGCGTTATTGTTTCCTGCTCGAGCAGGGCTGGCTTTAATACTGGTGGATCCCTGTGTGACAATGTTTGTTGGTGCCCCTCCAGTGGCCACCTCTGCCCGGGGGCTTAGGAGTTAGACTCTACCATTCTCCAAATGATCTCTATGAGTTCAACCTCCGCAAGGCACTGGCAGGTATACGAGCCCAAGTAGGCTTCTGGAGGACCCTACCTCTGGCCCCCATTGGCCTGGCGAAAATGGTCATAGTACTCAGTCTCCTTTACCACTTTTAAAATCTGCTGATCATCCCCTCACGCTGTTTTTTCGGGATCTTGACTCCCTGCACAATTTCCTCATATGGGGCAATGGTCGTCGAAGAGTTGCCCTAATCAAGATGCAGCTTCCAATAAACCAGGGAGGACTAAGGGCCCCATCCTTCGAAGCATATTTCCTGGCAGCACAGCTCCAGTGGCTATCACATTGGATGGAGAAGCGCGGCCTGGAAGAGACTAGCTCAGAGACGGGACCCATGATGATACTGGCACTGCGCCGCCTACTTCTGCCCAGCGCTCACCCAGTCTCAACGCACCCACTACAGGTAGCAGTAGCTAGGTCTTGTATGCAATGAATCCACCGCCTATCCCTCGGAACTCAGCTATACACCCCCTTGTTACCACTAGCCTGCATGCCCTAGGGTAGTGGTCACTACGGCCCAAACCATGCAGTTGTGGACAGACCAGTCGCTCCTCGAGATGCAGTTCCTGTTCGCGGATGGTCAACTCCCTTATGTTTGACTGCTTAGCAGTGGAAAACTGACTTACCCAAGGACAATTCCTCCTACACAGACAAATAGTCCCAGACTGTCGGCAACTATGGGACCCATCCAAAGAGGAACCAGCCACACCCAGTACTACACACAATTTTAAACATGGGCCCGGGACAACACTTAATCACCAGGCTGTATAAAGCCATTCGAGAACTCACACCACACCACTTACCCAACTTGGACAAAAGTGGGAGGAAGATTACATGACGAGGAGTGGGATTGTGCCCTAGAGTACCCTAAACAAATATCCCGGAACTCGCGATTTAAAAATATCCAATGCTTCTACCCAGAGACACAATTCCTTTGCCCATGCTGGCAGGACCCCAGTGCCACATTCCAGCATATGTTCTAGAACTGCTCATCCCTACAATACTACTGGGACACAGTCCACAGCGCACTGCGGGATATCACTGGTTCCCTGACATAGCCACATGGGAAGCCTGCACGGTTGGAGTGTTCCGAAGACAGAAACACTGTAAAATTCAGACACAGTTTGCATCACTGCACCTCCTGCTGGTGAAATTTGGAATCAAAAGGCACTAGCGTGCTCTCGAGGGACCCCGCTAGAGGCTTGGACAGGAGCGGTCAATAAATGGGGTACATCTGAGGAAGATGAGATGAGATATAAGGAGGTGCGAGGAGTGCACCGCCGGCACATCTCCACAGGTTAGGCCACACTCCTTCAGTGCTTCTGGCAGCAGATGACGGAAGTCCAACCACCTATGACACTGCAAACCCAAATTGAGGTATCCGACTCAGAGCCCACAGCAGAAGCCCCAAATGAGCTTCTACCCACACTATACATACAGGCATGCCCTTGTCAGCTCCTACAGGACCAGATACCCCCTGCACCAAGACAGAGCACACATGCCCCTTGCCATCGTCACAAAGACTAGATACATGCCCACCTCACTTCTATTCCCTCCCTCAACCATCCACCTCCCTAGTTTGACCACAAGTTAAAAGACAATCAAGTTATTCCCAACATCTCCACCCTTCTGTCAGCTAATTCTACAAAGGGATGCACTTCCTCAAGGGGAGCAAATAAACTTCACTTTCTACACGCTCCAGATCCGGTTATATCACCAACCTTTGCTCCAGCTTCTCTGCCTGTGAGTCCTACTACAAAATCAGCTGGAATGTGATCCAGAATAACATATGTATTGCCACTGTGATAAATGAGGCATAATGAATATGTAAAGTGGAAAACCCAATAAAATGATTTTTTTTAAAAGATAAAGTTGAAAAGAACTTTTTAAAGACTAAGCTTAGAAAGGCATGGAAGTAGCAACTTGCAGTTGTGGCGTCTCTCTCCTTCTGTTGTGAGTCACCCAAGCAGGGAAAGTCCATCAAGGCATTGAATAGTCTACCCTGACTTTAGGCTGAGAGGGGGGGCTGTGCTGGGAAATGGTCCTCTGAAAAGGCCACCCCAACTTTTGCCTGCCTCCTCCTCTTGTTCCGAACCTCATTTTGGCTGGTTTAGGATTCCCTGCAACACTTTACCACTGCTAATCCAGTGATAAAGTGCATGTGCTCTCTCTCCTTAAACATGGTAACCTTTGTTTTAATTTACTTATAAGTCCCTAGTAAAGTGCACTAAATGTGCCCTGGTCCTGGTAAAATAAATGCCACTAGTGGGCCTGCAGCACTGATTGTGCCAACCCACATATGTAGCCCCTTAACCATGTCTCCAGGACCTGCCGCTGCAGGGCCTATGTGTGTGCAGTTTACCGCCATTTCGACTCTGGCATTTAAAGCCCTTTGCCAAGCCTTCAACTCCCCTTTTATTAACCATAAGTGACACCTAGGTAGACACTAGGCATCCCACAGGGCAGGGTGCTGGGTACATAAAAAAGTAGGACATGTACTTTTAGGTTTTACATGCGTCCTGGTAGTGACAAACCGCTAAATACATATTTTTCACTACCGTGAGGCATTCTCTCTCATAGGCCAACATTGGAAATTCCTCAAAATACCTTTAATCTGTAATTCCAACTAGAAAGGAGTACCTGCATCATGTTGCATGATCTTGGGATCGTAATGATAAATCCTCTTACTCTCGTAGAAATTGGATTTAGACAGCAGAATTTAGCAAAATGCCACTTTAGAAAGTGGCAGCCTCTCTGCTCTTAATGCTCTGGCATGCCTTTCAGACTGTCTCAATACATATCTGGGGTAAGCGATAGTTACATTTTGGTCATTCCCTCTAGACATCCACAAACACGTGAAGCTGCTTGTGTGTGGCTGGAGTACCCATCTAGATACATCTAGCATTCTCTAATGGCCCTTCCTAGGCAGGAGGGGGAGGAACAGCTTAACACTTACTCTCCAGTAAGTATTGGCCTGACCCCACATAAAGGACTCCCATCACTCCCCACAGATAGCCCGACGGAAAGGACTGGGTCGAAAGGATACTGGTGCACTTCAAGCCTACTCTTTGAAGTCCCCCCCACTTCAAAGTCACATTTGGGCAAGTACTGAGTGTCTGACCCTACCAAATCAGACACTTTGGATCTACACGAACCGGAACCTGTGTCAGAAGACCTGCTGTTCTGCTCAAAGGACTCAACTGGACTGCTTATCTGGAAGGCCTCACTTTTTCTGTTTGTTGCCCTACTGCATTCTTACTCTGCTGAAGGAGAGCTGGACTCTACCTTCCCTCCAAGTGACATCCAAGGGCTTGCTGGCCTGTCTCCTCTGTTGCTTGAGACTCAGGAGATCAACGCCCCTACCCCTGCTCATGTGTCTCGGCTCACTGGAACTGGCTCCAGATACTTGCAACACGGATTTCAACCCATCTCCTTTCTGTGTGCAGTAGCAGGAACTGGCCCATCTGTGCCCGGCTGCAGGAGCAGCGCACCATTGGCGCCCGCCTCGGACCAGCACTTTGCCTCAGAGATCGACGCATCAGACAGCGTATCGCTGCCACTGCAGCTTGGTGAGATCAAAACATCCCCAGGACTGCATGGCAGAGACTGTCTCATCGCTCAACATCTCTCGACTCTGGCACCCATCTTCGGTACTGACGCATCTCCTTTACTGCATGGAGAAGATCGACACATCCTGTGGGCCTTGACATCAGCGCCTCTCGCTATTTGTGACCAGGAAAGGTACTTTGTTCACCGGGGGCCTGCATGGGTCTTTAGCAGACTGATGCACTATTGCGGTTGTACAAAATTTGACTATGCCCCGGTCCAGCATGACCTAAAGTAACCTTTTAGCGTTACATGCTTTTAAGCACTAGAACTCATTTTAATCTTCAAAAATTCATATCTCAACTTCTGCAAATTGGATTTTTGTCATTTTGGTCTTGTTTTATTTCTAAAGGCATACTTTATTTTTCTATACTGTTGTGGAGTCTTTTTGAGGTGTTTTTTTAACTGTGTTACTGTATGAGTTATTCCACAAATACTTTACACATTGCCTTCTACGTTAAGCCTGTCTCCTCTGTGCCAAGCTACCAGAGGTGAGCACAAGATAATTTAGGTTCCTTGGTAACTTACCCTGATTAGGATTGTGGTCCATACTTGGACAGGGTGTATACCTCTGCTAACTAGAAACCTATTTTCTAACATTGTTGGCAGTGGTGGAATATGACTTATGTTTGTGCAGTGCCTAGCAGTAATTTAATTAACACTCCCCATCCACATCAAAGACCATTTACATTGTTCTTCATTTTTCCTGGCTTTGCAACTTTGGTCCATCCTATGCATCATGTCTTTGGCTGTTTTGGCAAGTGGAACCTTGAGTTGAGCTGGCCAAGCTGGCAAATTATACAGTAAACAAGTTGAAAAGCATCTTGAAAGAGGTGGAGGTACCAGCCAGGAGAGCCACCAAGAGTTTCAAATGGGGCTGAGGGCCTAGGCAGAAGCCCGCTCCAAAGAGAATCATGGACTGGTAGAATCTGGGAATGGCTCTTCTGCGGAACCACATGCAGTGGCTAAAGGGGACACCCTTGAAATCGAGCTCCCTGTGAGAGCAGGAAGCTGTGTCTCCTCCCATGGCATATCTCCAGAGGAACTTGCTCAGAGGAGGGAGCAGAGAGAATTCAAGCTGCAGCTGGCAAAATTAAAGATGGAAGCTTAAGAGTAAAAGGCCGAGAGGGAAGTCAAACAGGTTGAAGCTAAAAAAACCTAAGCTAAGAAGAAACTTTTGTTGGCTCATGATCTCAGTCTAAAAGAGCTGGAGATCAAGGCCAGGCCAGCAGTTATGGTGGCAGCATAAATACGGTACGTGATGGAGATAAGAAATGTCATATACCCAAGGACTTGGTGTACAGGTATGAGGTGGGAGATGACACTGATAAATGGTTTTCTGCTTATGAAGTTGCACTGAAGGTACACATGGTTCCTGAGGAGCACTGGGGATGGGTCTGTGGATACAAATGCCTGCACTGGGGGGGGACACACTTCTAACCATAGAGGTTGGGGACCAAACAAGGGACACTCACATGAAAGCCATTTTATTTACCAAATTCGGGCTGACTCCTGAGAAGTATTGCCAAAGAGTCAGAGAATGCCAGAAGCTCCCCAACCAGTCCTGGGTAGAGTTTGTGGATTACACCAGTAAGACACTGAATGGCTGGGTGAGGGGCAGCAAAGTAAATGTTTGTTGGGTTTTACAGTTTGATCATGAGAGAGCTCATGTTCAAGTATTATCTTTACAGAGTTGTGTCTGCACCTAGTTGACAGTAAGCTGACTGACCCCAGGAAGCTTTGCGGCAGAGGTAGACCTCTAGGCTAGCACCAGAGAGCCTAAAAAGATATTTAAGGGGGACACACACAAAGGTGGTCAGGGTTCCCAACAGAAGACAGATTTGAAAGAAATACTTAAAAATAAGGGGGGATATGTACACAGAAGTGGTGTAGAGCAGCGTTAGCCTTCCTGGCTTAACGCCTCTCTCCACCACTTCTGAAACACAAGGCTGCACCATATTTACAAGAATGTGGTGCAGCCTTGCGTTTCCCCCTGCGATGGCGCTAAGTTTAGCAACTTAACACCAATACAGGCACCCTTTCACCATAGTGCAAGAGTGTCTGCGTGCAGGGGAGGATTGTTTATGTGTAGGAAGGTGTCCCTTCCTGCACATAAACAATCCTGAAATGCCATTTTGTCACTATCATGTGAGCTGCTTCATACAGCACACATGAAAGTTACAAAAAGGCATTTTTTTTAAAGATTGTTTAGGTACAGGAAGGGGACCTTCGTGTACATAACCAATCCATGGCATTTTGCTTTTTCCATGTGTGCTGCACAAGGCAGCACACATGGAAAAAGCAAAAACGAGGAGAAATAATGCATTTCTTCTCGTTTCTCCAACTTGCGACCAGGTTTTTCCTGGTCTTAAGTTTTGCACTGCCTCCTATGTACGCCACCCTTGTACATAGGAGGCAGCGTCAAAAACAATGGGTGTTGCGGTGGAACAACCACTGCAACACCCACTGCCCACCCCTTTCACGCTTAGCATAGCATGAAAGGGGGGCCTTATTTACAAGGCAGCGTTAAGTCACATTAAGTGACTTAATCCTGCCTTGTAAATATGGAGCAGCCCCTATCACCACCACAACGTCGATAAAAGTGACGTTGTGGTGATAGGGGCTTTTACATATGCCCCAAGGAGTTCTCTAAAGGCCCCCAAAAATAATTCCCACTGGAGTAGTGGTAACCAGTCCCAGTCTGATCCAAAGGAGAAAGGGTTCTTTGACCATAAGACAAGGAAGTTTGTACCCCAATATGCAGAGTGCTATAAGTATGGTCACTCTAATGGTAACTCCAAATGTCTCAAGAGGACACAGCCCCGCACTGGTGGGGAGACATGAGGGTTTGTGAGTGTAGCACTCAGGGAGGAGGTAGTTCCAGTTCGTTTTGGAGGACAGTCAAAGGTGAGACTAGTTTCCTTGGGGATTGAGAAATGGTGCCAAAAGCCCACATGCCGGAAAATACTTCCAATCATAGGTGGTGGCTCACCATTAAAGGGCAACAGGTGGAGGCTCTGCATGACACAGGAGCCAGGGTAAAAACTGTCAAGTGTCATCTGATATCATCAGGGCAGGTCCTACGGAACACATTCCAAGTCATAGTCACTGATAATCATGCAAGATATCTACTGGTGGCTCTGTTTCCCTTTGAGTGTATGTGGGGGGTCTCAGGTTCTCTGAAAGTTTCTGTGAGCCCTGCCATACCTGTAGATTGTCTGTTAGGCAATGACCTGGAGCACACTACCTGGAAGGAGGTAGGACGCCTGAGGGTAGCTATCGCGCTTACTAAATGGTCTTTTCATTTCATTCATTTCATTTCACTTGGAGATGATGGGATTGCCTGAGTGGGTCTGTATGACCACATGGTCCATGGCTGCCTGAGAAGGGAGTCAAGGGCATCTGTAGCCTGGAACAATGGCTTAGACAGTTGCCACAGGGAGGGCAGGGGTCACGGGAAACCAGCCCCTGAAATTCCCATGGTTGAGGTTGATGGGGTCCCTGAAAAGGAGATCCCTGAGCTAATCAGGGAGGATATTGCCACCCTATATGACCTACCAGAGCTTGCTGTCTTGCAGCTTGAGGGTGGGCCCACCAGAGATGAATTCTGCAAAGCACAGAGAGAGTGTCCCACTTTTGAGTGCTTGAAGCAACAGGCCTCAGCCCATGCAGCAGGTGAAGCCTCTGGGGATCACCTAATCTACTATGAGGATGATGTCTTTTACAGCGAGCCTAAGGTTCCTGGTGATAGGGCAGCCCCTGTGCTGGTGGTCCCCCAATGTTACAGAACCTTTCTACTGGGTTTGGCTCATGGCATACCCCTGGCAGGACATTTAGGGTAAGACAAGACTATCGCCAGGATTTTCTACCACTGCTATTGGCCTAGAATAAGGACAGCCTCAGATACATTCTGCAGAACCTATCCCACCAGACATGCCAGTGGAAAGTCAGGAAAGAAGCAGAAAGCTCCCCAGATCCCACTTCCTGTCATTGGCACCCCCTTTGAAAGGATGGGCATCAACGTCATTGGACCCTTGGATCCCAAGACAGTCTTAGGAACCTGTTTTAATCTGGTTTGGTGGACCATACCACACGCTACCCAGAGGCAATCCTTCTGCGGATGGTGACTGCATCTGTGGTGGCTAGAACTCTGTTGAGGATCTTTACCTGTGTTCGGTTCTCCAAAAAGATAGTGTCTGACAGAGGCATTAACTTAGGGGTGGGCAAATCTCGCAGAGTTGTACTCCGCAAAATTACATAGAGTTTCATAAATACTTTGTGAGATTCCACGGAGTTCCACTCACCCTTATGTGCACTGCTGTGCCCTTCTGCAGGGAGTCAGCTTTGGGGCTCTCTCGAGTGTACTCGCTCAACTATCCCTTAACTAGTTCCTGGTTTACACTGCCAGCACCTCTAAGTCACAGCACACACCGAGTAGCCCCTTTCTTTTCAGTATCACCCTTGTTATGTCCTCGTAAGAGAGCTGCATGATGCACCATGCGCTGGGACTGCGGTTTAATCAATGATTTAAAAGAGGAACACAGATTCCCAGCAGTTCTTTTGTGATTGGTCTTCTCAGCCGTGCAGATGCACAACGAGAACAAAAACAAGCGAGAATACAGAGTGGCGGATTGGGGTCACTTGTTGAGATGATTATCATGCTATAGATTTGACATAATTATGCATGCTTATTGTTCTGTTTATTTGCATCCCAAAAACCATGGTAGTGTGGTAAAGGCTGCAATACTGTAATTCAAATAAAGAAGCAAAAATATTGCCAGCACAAACGCGTCTCTGTTCATGACAGAAAGAGGCAGTTTGTGCTGCTTTCAAATTTCCTCAATTTGTTCCCATGTACAGTAGGCATTGAACTTCGCAATCTAGACAGATCACCACATGACTTCTAGTTTTAGGAATTTGTCTTGTACTGTGGCAATTGCATCTGATCAGATTAATATAGCATGCAAAACCCACTCAAGACGTTTCTAAGCACCTCCAGTTTTGGGTGCTAAAGGGTCTAAGATTCAGGAAGATGAAGGGGTGGCACTAATTGATTAATTGGTTAAACCAGGATTCCTGATTTTACTCTGGAAAATGTACTAATTAGCCCTGAGCGCTGAAAGAGAAGCAGTAAGTTAGGTGTGAAGGGACCGGTGTGCCCCATCGATTCGACCCAAGACCTACGGAGAGTTACTTTCCATCAGGATTTGGGAAAAGTGAGGGACTGACAATGCCTATCCCTTTACCAGGGAGTGCCCAGAATCACACAAATGGTATAGGCAGGGAAGATAAAATTAGAACCCTAGCCCTGCTGTTTTGTGTTTTTGGCATCAAGTATGCCCGCCATGCCACCACACCACTTACAAACTAGTTCACTAGCGGCAACGGCATATATATAATGGGAAAGCAACGCTACAAATCCCAGAATGCAAAGCCAGGCTAACTAAAAGGACAGTACAAGTTCAAGGTGTCATAGAGTGCTTGTAAGCACTGCAATTACAGCCATCTGAAGAACTCTGAATAAAGTATACCATACATTATACTCCTCAGCAGCCTCCTCTATGGTAATGACCATGCATGATCTGAGGTCAGAGGACATGCTGCAAACAACACAGATTGATGCCATATCATCTCTATACAGTATACCTTCAGCTTTTCATCGTGCTTGACACACAGGCCTGTCTTCTTAGGCCTCGCAGACTTCAGGGTCAGTTATTGTGTTATGTGCACAATGTTCTCTAGCTGCCTGTTCGCTTAGAGGCTTCCCGAGATACACATATCCCTGCACTCGGGGGAGAGGAACTGGCCGTCTGCTCTGACCCAGGACTTAGAGATGCATGCCTGGCAGAAGTTGTGCCCGCACTTGGTACCCACCGGGTCATTGAAATAGTCTAGGCAGACGCGACAGTTTGCCTCCTCCTGCAGACTCACCACGGGGTTGGCCTCAGCCTCCGCCATACTTACATGGAGAACTACGGTGCTGCAAGTTTCACTTTCACATCATCCAGATTCGGAGACATGGGCTGTGGCTAGGCCACCTATTCTTTTTCCAACTGAATGAGCGTTGCTTGAAAACGCTGTTTTCACCAGCATCAGCTTCTGCTCCTCCCACCCTGCCTCTATTTCCCGGTCATAACCACAAACTATTTAATCATAAAAAACATGACAAAATAGATAGTTTAGAAATATTATTTATGAAGTACCCTCTCTTGGTTGCAGCTGCCAGTTAGTAGTACATCGTCCTAGTTTATGCTGTGTCATCCATTGAAACCTGCATGATGCGTTGTCAATGCAATGTCTCTGCCCTGTTTGTTGATAATGGCAACACATCAATGCCCACCCTTCTTTGCTGCTGATGGTTGTGTAATGAGGTCCTATGTTGTAGAATATGTTTTGTTGGGTTCTTCCTGAGCTGTTTAGCACACTGCCATGTGTGATGATGCTGGTGGCAATTATCTAGGTGATACTGTGTCAGTTTCTTTTAGATGGGTGATAACTTTGGTGAATGTTAAGACACCCTTCATATGGTGTCCCTATTTCTGTGTATTAAGGGCTGCATTGTTACGGTGCAGCCCTCCATTTGCACTGATGTAGCAGCTTCAGGGCTCCAGTTCTGTTTCTGTGCAATGGTTCTTCTGTGTCACAGATCCTTCTCCCTGTGCCCTATTGCTTGCATGCCCTTTCCCCTCTGTGTTTAACAGTACTCTACTCCTCTGTGAGTGCTGCTGGTTTTGTATCATTGCCCCTTTTTTTGTGTTTCTGGCAGTCTTTGTGCCTGCAGCTCCTGAAGTCAGCAGTGTGTTCTTTGCTTTGCGAGCTGTCAGTCCCTGGTGTTATACTGGTGCTGTGCAATAGCTCTGGGCAACCTGGGATGGGAGGAGCGGTCTTTACTTACATAATGCTCGTAGAATTTGGAGAGCTGCTATTTGCTGTAGTTGTTAAAGATAAGTATGGCTTTGATCATGCTGAGGCTGGCGCAAGCATATGGGGGCGACGGGTGCAGCATCAAGACCGGGGTGTTCTCTTGTCTTATCGCCTCTTCTGCTCACTGCTAGGGGTGGGCGCTGGTAAACTCTGCCATATGGCAGTTAGCCGAGGTTCTGCTGAACTCCGCTCTCCAAGCAGAGCACGGAGTGGCAAAACTCTGCAAACTCTGCTGGCAGAGGCGAGTTTACAGTCCACCCCTACTTTAACTTCATATCAGGGTAGATGAAGTCACTATGGGATGAGTGAGGTGTAACTTACAAGTTCACCACACCCTATCACCCCCAAACCAATGGTCTAGTTGAAAGAGTCAACATGACCTTAAAAGGCATGATTGCAGGCCTACTTGAGCCCATGAGGCATAAGTGGGACGTCCTCCTGCCATGCCTTCTCTTTGCCTAAGAGCAAGTGCCACACAAATGAGTAGGGTTCAGTCCCTTTGAACTCCTCTATGACCACACTGTTACGGGGCCTCTGAGCATTGTAAAGGAGTGGCGGGAGAAAGCTACCAGGAAGCCCCCTCAGGATGTGGTGAACTACATGCTGGCCATCTGTAACCAGATGCACTATGTCTAAAAGAAGGCCAAGAGCAATCATGAGGCCAGCCAGGAGGTAATGAAATGCTGGTACAACCAGAAGACCACTCTGGTAGAATTTCGACCTGGTCAGAAGGTATGGGCCATGGAGCCAGTAGAGCCCAGAGATCTCCAGAACTGCTGGCCTGGCCCATACGAAGTCAAGGAGCATAAGGGGGAGGCCACCTACTTGGTGGACCTCCAGTCCCCTAGAAACACCCTAAGGGTAAGCCATGTCAACAGGTGGTTAAAGCCTCATTTTGATTGGTCCAAATAAAGCATGCTCCTTGTGGCAGATGAGGGTGTGGAAGAGGAGAGTGTGCCTCTTCCTGATGTCCTCTCTCTACTGGAACACAATGGGTCAGTGGAGGATGTCAACCTCTCTGCCACATTGACTCCAGAACAGCAATGTTCCTGTTGCCCATTGCTAGAACAGTTAGTGTGGTATCTTGCTTTCTTCTCTACTCTGTCCTTTCTTTGTGTTGTGTACTCTACTGCTCAGCCGGTCTCAGTGATGTCATGGAATGTTCCCTTTGTGTATGTTTGAGTCTATCTACAGTTGCGGTATGTAGGCTGAGTAGCAGGGTTGCTGCTCCTGGTGGGGCTATCAATACTGATTCTACTTTTTATGCTGTTTATCCTGCATCTATCAATCAATCAATCAATCATATCATTTGTTTAGCGCACTACTCACCCATGAGGGTCTCAAGGCGCTGGGGTGGGGAATGCTGCTACTGCTCGAAAAGCCAGGTCTTGAGCAGCTTTCAAAAGGTCAGCAGGTCTTGGGTCTGCTGTTGGTGGATGGGGAGGGTGTTCCAGGTCTTGGCGGCGAGGTGGGAGAACGATCTGCCACTGGAGGTTGCTCTTCAGAAGCGGGGGACTGTGGCGAGGGCGAGGTCGGCGGAGCGGAGCTGGCGGGTGGGGGTGTTGAAGCTGAGTCGTCTGTTGAGGTACGTTGGTCCGGTGTTGTGGAGTGCCTTGTGTGCGTGGGTGAGGAGCTTGAAGGTTATCCTCTTGTTGACCGGGAGCCAGTGCAGGTCCCTTAGGTGGGGTGTGATGTGGCTGCGGCGAGGGATGTTGAGGATCAGGCGTGCAGAGGCATTCTGGATGCGTTGGAGCCATCTCAGGAGTTTGGCCGAGGCTCCTGCGTAGAGGGTGTTTCCGTAGTCCAACCTGCTGCTGACGAGGGCCTGGGTGACCGTTCTTCTCGTTTCAGTGGGGATCCACTTGTAGATCCTGCGGAGCATGCGGAGGGTGTTGAAGCAGGTGGAGGAGATGGCATTGACCTGTTTAGTCATGGAGAGGGTGGAGTCGAGGATGACCCCTAGGTTGCGTGCGTGGTCGGTGGGTGTTGGGGCGGTTCCCAGTGCGGTCGGCCACCAGGAGTCGTCCCAGGCCGAAGGGGTGGATCTGAGGATGAGCACCTCCGTCTTGTCCGAGTTCAGCTTCAGTCGGCTGTTCCTCATCCATTCAGCGACGGCCTTCATTCCTTCGTGAAGGTTGGTTTTGGTGTGTGGGGGTCCTTGGTGAGGGAGAGGATCAGCTGGGTGTCATCGGCGTAGGAGATGATGTTGAGGTCGTGCCGACGGGCGATGTGGGCGAGCGGTGGCATGTAGATGTTAAACAGAGTTGGGCTGAGGGAAGAGCCCTAGGGTACGCCGCAGATGATCTCGTGGCTTCGGAGCGGAAGGGGGAAGGCGGAAGCTCTGTGTTCTGCCGGAGAGGAAGGAGGTGGTCCAGTCCAGGGCCTTCTCTTGGATCCTGGCGTTGTGGAGGCGTGTTCATAGTGTGTGGTGGCAGACCGTGTTGAAGGCGGCTGACAGGTCCAGGAGGATGCGGGCCGCCGTTTCTCCGTTGTCCAGCAGGGACTTGATGTCATCGGTGGCGGTGATGAGGGCAGTCTCGGTGCTGTGGTTGCTGCGGAACCCAGACTGGGAAGGGTCCAGGATGTTGTTCTCCTCGAGGTAGCAGGTCAGTTGTTCGTTGACGGTCTTTTCGATGACCTTTGCCGAGAACGGCAGCAGGGAGATGGGCCGGAAGTTCTTGAGGTCCTTGGGGTCCGCCTTGGGTTTCTTGAGTAAGGCGTTGATCTCGGCGTGCTTCCAGCTCTCCGGGAAGGTTGCTGTCTCGAAGGAGGTGTTGATGACTTTCCGGAGATGGGGTGCAATGGCTGTGCTGGCTTTGTTGAAGATGTGGTGTGGGCATGGGTCTGACAGAGATCCGGCGTGGATGGTGTTCATGATCTTGATGGTGTCGTCGTCGTTGATGTTGGTCCAGGAGAGCAGGCGGTTGGTGTGGATGGTGGTTGTGGGGGCGGAGGTCTCAGTGGTTGTCGGGGCAGTCGTGGCATTGAAGCTGTCGTGGATGTCTGCGATCTTGCGGTGGAAGAAGGTGGCCAGCGAGTCACACAGGTCTTGCGAGGGTGGGACGTCGTTGGTGTTGGAGCTGGGGTTGGAGAGTTCCTTCACGATGTTGAAGAGCTCTTTGCTGTTGTGCACGTTGTTGTCTAGGCGGTCTTTGAAGAGGCCCTTTTGGCGGATCTGATGAGGTGATGGTGTCTGCGGGTAGCGTGCTTGTGAGCTGCGTGGCTGTCTGGTGTTCGTTCACGGAGCCAGATCTTCTCCAGCTTTCGGCAGGTTTGCTTGGAGGCCCGGAGGTCTTCAGTGAACCAGCTGGCTTTCTTGTTGGTGAGACTGTTGGAGGGTTTCTTGATCGGGTGAGGGTATTGGCGCAGTCGTTGATCCACTGTCTGAGGTTGCGGGCGGCGGTGTCGGGGTCGGTGGGGTCGGCTGGTGGGCTCTGGGCGAGGGTGGTGGTCAGCTGGTCTTTGGTGACTTTGCTCCAGCAGCGGCGAGGCATCTGTTGGGTGCGGTGGTGCGTGGTGGGTTTCTTGAAGGTGAAGTGGATGCAGCGATGGTCGGTCCAGTGGAGTTCGGTGGTGTGGTTGAAGGAGACGTGGGGGCTTGCGGAGAAGATGGGGTCAAGCGTGTGACCGGCGGAGTGGGTGGGTGTTGTGACGATTTGTCTGAGTCCGAGGTTGGCTAGGTTGTCAATCAGGGTGGTGGAGTTGGTGTCGTTGTTGTTCTCGAGGTGGAAGTTCAGGTCCCCGAAGAGGATGAAGTCCGTTGAGGCGAGGGCGTGTGTGCTGACGAAGTCGGCAATGGAGTCGCTGAACTGTGGTCGGGGTCCGGGGGGTCTGCAGATGAGGGTTCCTCTGAGGGTGGTGTTGGGGTCGGTGTGGATCTGGAAGTGCAGGTGTTCGGCGGTGCTGAGGGTGTCGTCGGTGTTGGTCGAGACTCTGAGAGTGTTCCTGTGGACGATGGCGATTCCTCCTCCTGCTCCGTTGGTGCGGTCCCTGCGGGTGATCTTGTAGCCTTCCGGGACGGCTATGGCTATGTCGGGTGCCGAGGCGGGGTTCAGCCAGGTCTCCATCAGGAAGGCAACGTCTGGGGAGGTTGAGTCGAGTAGGTCCCAGAGTTCAACAGCGTGTTTGCGGGCGGAGCGGGTGTTGAGAAGGATGCATCTGAGGTGATTGGGTTCTTTCCTGGTCGGCAGCATGGTGGGGCGGATGCATGTGAAGCTGCAGTTCCGGCAGGTGAAAGCTCCGTGGGTGCGCTTCGGGGTGGCCAGGAAGCAGGTGTGTGATCGTCCGGTGTTGAGTGCATGGAGGGTTCTGGCATCATAGCGGTATCGGGCGTCGTGGCGTTCGCGGGGTCCAGGGGTCCTGGCGCTGGGTGTGGTCCAGGTGCGGACAGGTGCAGACGGGCTTGCCTTGCGCTACCTCCATATGAGGGGATGTGGGAGGGAGGAGCAGCTGGGAGGCGGGAGCGGGGCGGCGAATGGGATTGCAGGGAGGCGGGGCCGCAGGGACGCAGCGGCGGGAAAAACGGGCGGGGGCCGCGGGAGAACTGGGGACAGGAAGGAAAAACAAGTCTGGGCAAGAAAGCAAGTACAGGTACAGAGGAATAAAAACAAGTCTGGGCAAGAAAGCAAGTTAGGCACAGGGGAATAAAAACAAGTCTGGGCAAGAAAGCAAGTACAGGCACAGAGGAATAAAAACAAGTCTGGGCAAGAAAGCAAGTTAGGCACAGGGGAATAAAAACAAGTCTGGGCAAGAAAGCAAGTTAGGCACAGGGGAATAAAAACAAGTCTGGGCAAGAAAGCAAGTTAGGCACAGGGGAATAAAAACAGGTCTGGGCAAGAAAGCAAGTACAGGCACAGAGGAATAAAAACAAGTCTGGGCAAGAAAGCAAGTCAGGCACAGGGGAATAAAAACAAGTCTGGGCAAGAAAGCAAGTACAGGCACAGAGGAATAAAAACAAGTCTGGGCAAGAAAGCAAGTTAGGCACAGGGGAAAAATACAAGATTAGGCAAAACAATGCAGGCAGAGCCGTGCAGCAGCGTGGGGAGTGACCTGCCTGCGAGCAGGGTCAGAGGTCGCTCTACACCTGTAACTTCTTGGAAAGAATAAACCTTCAACTTGGATACAGCAACAACCGAGTTCCTTACCTTTATTGTATTTCACACTGGCGACGAGCTGAAAAGGACCCATTGGAAACAAAAGGATTTTACTGAAATTAAAGTAGAAATCATCTTTACTAAAAAGAGAACAAGAGACTGTAAGTGTAATTTTAATTGAGCGTATTTTAGGCGATTTGAGGATCGCTTCAGTTTACCGTCCCAAACCATATCCTGCTCAGTAATATACGCAAGTTTGCTGTAATTTATTCAGTACACCCCTCTGCCGTGTATTTTGTCTTCATCTTAAGGTGTACTACGGGAGGTAATGTAACTTTCAAGATCTACTTTTGGTGGCGCGGGTATTCTAGCGCTAGTCTGTCAAATATTTATCTTGCACCCGTGACATACATTGACTACTTTTGAATGCAAGCTGGACAGCATTGGGTTTACCTGAATCGGCAATTTTTTAAATGCCTTGAACGTTCCTCTCACTCCACTCTGTTTCTGAAGAGCCTTGACGTCATGCGTGGGAGGCGTAGTGTTCTTTTCATATGTGAGGCATCAAACCTGAAACCGGCAAGCCTTGGATGTGTCAGAGGAACGCTGTTTCGCTTCCCTGGTGACGCATTATTCAACAATGCTGTTGGCATTTCTTCCGTGTTTTCCTGCAATACGTCAGCACGCAGCATTGACAGTTTGCGAATGTTCAGTTTCCATGTCAAAGTTGTGCTAGGAATGTTGCGGAGTCTTCCGGGGATTATCTAAATTTCTTCTCAGCACCCGTGAGTCTTTTCATCTTCGTCATTCAGAAGGACTGGGAGTTGTAAAATAACTTATACTTCTTTGTACCTGGACTGCTGGAATGATTTCACCAGTGAGGCGCAGTTAAGAAATAGAAATATTTAAGACGTTTCTGCATTGTGGTTTCTCACTTTAAGGATGTGGATGTTTTCCTGTAATGGTGACCAATATACTTTACTGGGCTTCGTGCACCAACTACTGGGCATATTCTGGAACTATTAACTACTTAATTTATAACATGCATTTCCTTTCTCAGGGGACACTCGGGTACTTGGATCGAGTACCGGTGTAATTATCTCCTGTTTTAATTGAAATAATACACATTACTGCATTTGAAGATTAGAATGTTTTGAATGTATGACATTTTCACATGTGAACCATATTGATAATTTGAATTTAAATTTTGTGTTTAGGTATTATTGTAATAACATGATGATTTGCTGCACTTATCTTTTATTACCTACATTGTAATGCTCTATGCTTGTTATTGATTCTTTAAAAGTGCTGGGATTGCTTTGTGCAAGGCATCCTAAACTATTGTGCTGAGCCATTAAGGTGCTCAATTCTGTTTGTGCTGGGATTGCTTTGTGCAGGGCATCCTAAACTATGGTGCTGAGCCTTTAAGGTGCTCAATTCTGTTTGTGCTGGGATTGCTTTGTGCAGGGCATCCTAAACTATGGTGCTGAGCCTTTAAGGTGCTCAATTCTGTTTGTGCTGGGATTGCTTTGTGCAGGGCATCCTAAACTATTGTGCTGAGCCATTAAGGTGCTCAATTCTGTTTGTGCTGGGATTGCTTTGTGCAGGGCATCCTAAACTATAGTGCTGAGCCTTTAAGGTGCTCAATTCTGTTTGTGCTTGGAGGTACTGAGCCATTACGGTGCTCAATTTTGTTTACGCATGCTGGTGCTGAGCCATTATGGTGCTCAAACCTATTTATTCGTGCTGAGTCATTTAGGTACTCAATTCTATTTAATTGTGCTGAGCCATTTACGTGCTCAATTTAATTTATTCATGCTGAGCCATTTGGGTGCTCAATTCAGTTTACGCTTTCTTCTGATGGGACATTAAGTTGCCCAATTCTTTTTACGCTTTCTAGTGCTGGGATTGCGTTTTGCGTGCGTCCCAAACTATTGTGGTGGTAAACTTTTATTTGAAGTGACTTGTTGTGAGCATAATTCTTTAAGCTCTATGAAGGGGGCACCTTACGCTCCCACTATTGCTTGCGTTTTCTAGTGATGGGTTTTATTGCTTTATCAACCACATTTACGGAGCACTTTCGCGCTACCCTTCCTGTTGCTTTTGTCCGGTGGTGGACACAAACCACGTTAAGTGAGTTCTTCACTTATTTCTTGCATTTATGTCTTTAAACACTTCGCCCTGCTATTTATAGAAAGGGTGTATGTGTGTTATGTATGTGTTCTATGTCCTTTGGATTTCTTTCTCAGCTGTTTTTTGTGCTCTCTTTCTTACCACTTGCCTCCTTAGTTTTTATTGTCTCAGTTAGGGAGGGAGGTATGTGGCATCTTGCTTTCTTCTCTACTCTGTCCTTTCTTTGTGTCGTGTACTCTGCTGCTCAGCCGGTCTCAGTGATGTCATGGAATGTTTCACAGTTTGCCTCACTGTTTCCCTCACCCCTGGACAAGATGTTGGCCTTAGGGGGTGATTGAGTCCTCTAACAGTCTCTGGTCCAGCCCTGTGGTACTGATACCAAAGGCTGCCCCATTGGGCGCCAAACCAGAACTCCGGTTCTGTGTGGACTACAGAGGACTCAACTCAGTCACCAGGACTAATGCACACCCCATCCCCAGAGCTGATGAGCTCCTTGACAGGCTGGGAGCTGCCAAATTCCTCCCTACTTTTGATTTGACATCAGGGTGCAGGCAGATGGCCTTGATGGAGGGGGCAAATGAGAGGCCAGCATTCACAACACCAGAGGGTCATTACCAATTCTGGGTGATGCCCTTTGGATTAAAGAATGCCTGCTCCCTTCCAACAGTTGGTTAACAGGTTCCTGGCTGGTAAGGAGGCTGTCTGTGTTCCCTACTTTGAGGACATTGCTGTCTATAGTTCCAGCTGGAAGGAATACCTGTATCACCTCCATGAAGTGCTTCATGCTATCCATGCTACAGACAGGCCTGCCAATCAAAGCCAGTAAGTGCCAGATTGGGCAGGGTTCCGTTTTGTATTTTTAGATGGAGGCAAAGGTAGCCCCTTCAGGCCAAGATTAAAACCATAATGGCCTGGGAACCACCTAAAACCCAACAGAAGTGAGAGCCTTCCTAGGCCTCACTGGATATTAGCCCAGGTGTGTTAAGGGCTAGGGGCACCATTGTTGCCCCCTTAACTGAGATGACTTTTAAGAAGCAGCCTAAATTGTTGATCTTAACAGAGGCTTGTCAGAAGGCCTTTGGCTCTCTAAAGGAAACCATGTGAACAGCAACAGTGCTCAGGGCCCCTCACTTCTGCAAATAAGTAATCGTGCAGACGGACGTTTCACAGCATGGCATAGGGGCAGTGTTGGCACAGCTGAATGAGGAGAGCCTAGACCAAGCAATAGCTTTCATTAGTAGGAGGTTTCTTCCAAGCGAAAAGATGTGGAGTGCCATTGACAGAGAAGCTTTTGCTGTGGTCTGGGCATTGCTGTCACCTAATGCTCTGAGTACAGGTAATATCCTCAATGAGTTTCGGAACTGGCAGGTTCTTCATCAGGGAGGCAGGCTGTTAATGGCTAAATAAGTAGTACTATTGTATTATAAATACCTCAAACAGGAGCAATAGGCAATATTGACAATATTATGTGCAGTGCCATGCCACATGTATTCTGTGTTAAAAACAATGCTGTGCAGAAATCAAGTGGTTAGACCATTGAAAATGTGTATATTCTTTGTGACCATCCTGTGTGATCCCAAAAGGCAAGCAAACCAACCAAAAGTTACCATTAAAGAAAAAAAGAAACCAGAGCTACTCTTGTGAAGTTTGCTCTAAGTGCCAAAACTTTGAAGCCTATAGGTGCATCTTTCTTCTTGAGCAATCAGTCTGAGTAGTTCACCTTATGCAATATGAACAACTATTGACAGGGCTTGCTCACAAAATAGAAAATTGGGCATATACATCTATTCAAGCCAACACATGGTACCTTAAACACCAACAGCTAAATGTGAGCATTCATGTAAACATGTGCTCACTTCAAAATAATACGCACCCATTCATCTGAACTGTTGGCATGACATCTCAAACACTGACTATTTTGCTGACATTATTCCAACCAAAGTTTTAAAGAACTACAAATAAGTCATATGTTGACTGCAACACGGATAGGCGCCCTCTTGGAATGGATACCTATTGCAAACAACCGATATGCTCATGCTGTTCTTAAACCCTACTAATAAAGTGTCAGTGGTCTTCATCGCGATTAGTATTGGTTTGTGGTCAAAAGAAACGCGATGCAGAGCAATGTGCTGCCTTTCGTACTTTGTGTCCAGTCTGCATTCCATGGGTGATGCATGGGCATTCCAATGCATCCTCCCATGGATTTTGATGCAAATCCATATCGATAAAGACAAGACATGGATTATTGCATAGATTATGCTCTTTTCTGAGGTAGGAGTAACAATGAGAAATATTTGTATGTCCCCTTCTTTCTTCTGCTTTGAATGTATGCTGCATTTTGGAGAACACATACAAACAGGAAAATGCCTTACAGCATAGCTTTTGTGCAAGAAGGAACACCTTCTGGCACAAAAATGATGCTGAGCACAATGCACACATACTTGTACAATTGCACAACAGTGCCCACGTAGGCACATGGCTGGCAAAAGTGCCCCAATGCAGGCAGAAGTGTGGAAATTCCTTTTAGATATGATGCTGCTCTATTCTTTCCTGTTCACCCAACACAGCACAGCAACTTTACTCGTGCACTGCTTTACTTCAACTCTTGTTGCATGTGGCCATTAGTTTTCAGTTTAAATTTGTTACAAAGTCTATTATACAAAAACATGTAGGTATTTATGAAAATTTTAAAATATTTTATGTTATCTATGTTCTAAACAGTGTCCCTATTTCCAAAAGTTATTTATGAGAAGAAAAATAAAGGTTATAAAGAATATTATGTTATGCATAAAAATTCAAGTACTTACCAACAAGCCAAACAACTACTAGTTCAATATGGTGCAGCAGGTCTGCCTCTCTGGACACCAAGTCCGACCGATGATGGTGGACCTGCTGCACACTATGCTCATTCTTCAACACATTCATAAGGAGTTGTCTGGCCGTCTTGCAGGGCTGTTTTCTTTCTTGAAGAAGATATCCCGGCCCCATTCACCCACCCAAAGCTAACATTTGAGGGTGTTAGGTCATACCTAACTACACAAATGCACCTACCTCATCTGCTCAAAATTACAAATCTCCCCCTCCTAGACATATTTATATCTAATTATCTAAACAAGATATCCCCAACTAACCCCAACTACACACACTAACCTTAAAACTAACTATACACTTTTTAGATAGACAAGGACTAATAGACACCTTACTAAAACACATAAAGACAATTTCGACCAAAAAACAATAATTTAACACTACTTGATCCTACCAATATCTCAGACAAAACCACCACACACAACCTCTTACAAATCCACAACTCCACTCAATCTCAATCAACACCACCAAAATGCCTACACACACTCCTGATACTGAAATCTTCAAAGAAAAACATGCTCACGCGCTTTGCATCATTTCTTCTGGTGTTAGGACGTTTTGCAGCATATTGCATTCATTTTCTGACGCAAAACCATGCAGTGCATAAACGCGTGACAATGGCAAGGAAAAAGTGATGCATTTATATTCATATCACTAGTATAGCTCTCGTTTTGCCGAACTTCAGACATTTCTCTTTTGCTGAACTGCCTTATCTCTTTCTCCCCCTCAGGTCCCCCTCTCGCCAATCTCAGCCTCCGACTCTTCTCCCCCTCCCACCCCCACCCCCACCACTCTCTACCCCCTTTGATGTTTCATTTCTCCGTTCAATCTGTTAATATGTAATTTTGAGGTGCCCAAGCCTAATCGCTGGTAAAATGTAATCATGAGTAAAGTCACTACTTGTGTATATATGCTTAGATATTACTCTAACCACTAGTATATGTAGTAGACCTTTGTACTTATCCTTGTACTTACTACCATTCCTAGGAGTTTAGCGTTTATCCGTTTGTATCTCTTCCTTGAGTGACTTTGCAACTTGTACATTTGCAATTTTGTGTCTGTGTGCATCTCTTCCTTGTGTGACTCTACAATTTGTACATTTACATTTTATTTTTTTAAGTCCTTATGTAACGCTACCGGTTCTTTTGTAAAGCCCTCTGACGCAGGGGGAGGGTGCCGAACTTCTGACATTTCTCTTTGCTGGACTGCCTTATCTCTTTCTCCCCCTCAGGTCCCCCTCTCGCCAATCTCAGCCTCCGACTCTTCTCCCCCTCCCACCCCCACCGCTCTCTACCCCCTTTGATGTTTCATTTCTCCGTTCAATCTGTTAATATGTAATTTTGAGGTGCCCAAGCCTAATCGCTGGTAAAATGTAATCATGAGTAAAGTCACTACTTGTGTATATATGCTTAGATATTACTCTAACCACTAGTATATGTAGTAGACCTTTGTACTTACTACCATTCCTAGGAGTTTAGCGTTTATCCGTTTGTATCTCTTCCTTGAGTGACTTTGCAACTTTGCTACATATTGCACTATTTTCTTCTGTGTGCATCTCTTCCTTGTGTGACTCTACAATTTGTACATGTGCAATTTATTTTTTTAAGTCCTTATGTAATGCTACTGGTTCTTTTGTAAAGCCCTCTGACGCAGGGGGGGAGGGTGCCGAACTTCTGACATTTCTCTTTGCTGGACTGCCTTATCTCTTTCTCCCCCTCAGATCCCCCTCTCGCCAATCTCAGCCTCCGACTCTTCTCCCCCTCCCACCCCCACCGCTCTCTACCCCCTGTGATGTTTCATTTCTCCGTTCACTCTGTAAATATGTAATTTGGAGGTGCCCAAGCCTAATCGCTGGTAAAATGTAATCATGAGTAAAGTCACTATTTGTGTATATATGCTTAGATATAACTCTAACCACTAGTATATGTAGTAGACCTTTGTACTTACTGCCATTCCTAGGAGTTTAGCGTTTATCCGTTTGTATCTCTTCCTTGAGTGACTTTGCAACTTGTACATTTGCAATTTTTCTGTGTGCATCTCTTCCCTGTGTGACTCTACAACTTGTACATTTGCAATTTTTTTCTGCTTGTATTTCTTTTGTAACGCATGTAATCCAAAGTCCTTATGTAGCAACGCTACTGGTTCTTTTGTAAAGCGCTCTGACACCTTTGGGTAATGTTCGCTATGTTCGCATTTCTTTTGTAACTCATGTAATTCAAAGTCCTTGTGTGACGCAACTGGTTCTTTTGTGAAGCGCTCTGACACCTTTGGGTAATGTTCGCGCTATATAAAATCGCATTAAATAAATAAAAAAATTAAAAAAATAGTCTCACAACGCAAGAAGCATCATATCATTCATATTTATTTCAATATAGGTGTAAAGTTAATATTTTAGCATGTATATGCGTGTATAAAACATGTTTATCAAAATACATTGTATATAAAATAAGATATGCATAATAATGGGAATACATTAATTTATTTAATCAAATAAATAATAAACATTTCAGAATGTTATCATGAAATAGAATAAATATGCCAAATCATTATAGTTGTTTAAAAAAATGCAATGTATATCTAAATGTATCAAGTTACAAATGCACATGTCCCTTGTTTTAATGCTCTTTCTGGTGGCTAAAAGTCATTAAAAAAGCAGCCAGTTATTTTGAAAAAAGATTTTTTCCAGGGGATATATGTAAAAAATAATTTAAACACTGCTCCTTTAAGTTAAAAACACATTATTCATAATGTGCTAATGTAAACCATCAACATTAATTGTTATAGGGATTATGTATTGGCCTGCACATGTGGATTAACTAGTAATAAAAATTGAAAGCCTACCCCCTTTCTAATGGGAACAGGAGTCCCATAATCATAAGAATAACACAGTGTCTTAAAAACAAAGATTTCAATGTTATTAATCTTAAATAATATCTGGAGGCTGTGTGGCAAAACTTATTTGGCATTGGTAAATGAGAAAGCCTGCCTGTATGATTTTTAAAACATTAATGTTGTCATGGTATTTAAATCTAAATCTAAATGATGTTCCATAGCCATAGTATTATACTAAAAAGAGTTTGACAGCAAGCACGTCTTTAACAATGCACATACCAAAACCCTTACATGGATCATTTGTTAGTGTGTGGACACCAACACTGCTTGATGGCTGCTGGTTGCCACTACGTGGGACTTCCAGTCCCAGGATCCACTGCCCCAGGAGGAGTGGCTGCAAACAGCTGACGCGCTTTTAAACGCACAACTAATGTGGCGCGGGACACTGACTCTGCTTGCTGGCTGCTGGTTGCCACTACGAAGGACTTCCAGTCCCAGGACCACTGCCCCAGGAGGAGGGGCTGCAAACAGCTGACATGAGCATCGGACCAAGAACAGCAGGTGGTGTATGACTTGACTTTGTTGTTTCATTGTTCGGCCGTGGGACGCAAAGTTGGTATTTCTACACGGCATTGCCCAACGAGCCGGAAACAGCTGAACACTTGCTAAGGTGTGGACTTATTGAGCAGGGAGTGTAAATGAAATTTGATATCTTCTTTTTATTTCCCTCATATTCTATATTTCTTTTATCATGGGCAAAAGAAAGGCTATAAACCCTTCAAAGAAAACAAATCACCAGGGAAGGCATGTGTTACTTTAATGAATTACATCACTGGGGCAATGGGAGCACTTGAAAAACAGATTTCAACCGTGGGAAAGACCTTGAACTCAGGAGGGGATGGGGCCATAGTACCAAATGAGCAGCGGGAGGGAGTCAACCTCGTTATTGCTGCTGAGAGCGACAAGAGGCATACAAATCAAAATGGGTGTGTACCACACGCTCTTGACATTATAATTGTTAGTGAATCTGAGCTTGACTTACAACCACCATCGAAACGCCCTAGAAATCCGGAGGTTATTCCGAAAGATAATAACAGTGGGGCTATAACTTCTTGCTTTAAATCTAGCACAACAGTCACCCCAGTTGTAGAGGGGAAAAAGAAAAAAAATCCAAAAGAGAGTATCACTGCCAAAAATCCACCCTTGCGATTTAAGAAAAATGACCACAGCTGTTGAAGGATTAGACACATTTATAAGATCAGCATTAGACACACTAACTTCAAGAGCAAGACCTCTGACCTCCTGGTCAAAGACCTGCTCTCTCCCCCAGCAGCTCTGCTGTTGTGCCACTTCTGCTGACCCCGCTCACCTCTCCTGGTAGGTGTTTAGGGCCCTCCTCCACTGGCAGGCTCCTGCCTGCGCCTCATCACTGGTGGTCTAGTGGGAAATCCTTGCTCTTCTGCTGGTCCGCTGCTGTCTGTCTCTGTGTTTGTGCCCGTTTATTTTGTCTTTCTTTTAGTGTCTTGTTATTGTGCCTTTTGGTGTTTTGGTATTGTGTCTTTTTTTTCCTCTTTGTGCTTTTGTCTGTCTTTCCTGTTGTTTCCTGTTGTTCCTGTTTGCTTCCTCTGCACCTGTTTCCATCGCGCCGCTGCTGCCCCTGTGGCCCCTCCCCCTGCCGGTTCCCACTGCTGCCTCCCAGCTGCGCTTCCCTCCCTCCTTCTCTATTTAATTGCGGCCACTGCTCGGGTGTCCAAGCAAGACCTCTGACCTCCTGGTCAGAGACCTGCTCTCTCCCCCAGCAGCTCCGCTGTTGTGCCGCAGCCGCTGACCCCGCTCACCTCTGCTGGTGGGTGTTCGAGGCCCTCCTCCACATGCAGGCTCCTGCCTGCGCCTCATCACTGATGGTCTAGTGGGAAAACCTTGCTCTTCTGCTGTTCTGCTGCTGTCTGTCTCTGTGTTTGTGCCCGTTTGTTCTGTCTTGTTAGTGTCTAGTTATTGTGCCTTTAGGTGTCTTGTTATTGTGTCTTTTTATTCCTCTTTGTGCTTTTTGTCCCGGTTTTTCTGTCTTTCCTGTTGCTTCCTATTGTTCCTGTTTGTTTCCTCTGCGGCCGTTTCCTTCTCGCAGCTGCTGCCCCTGCGGCCCTGTCCCCCATCCGGTTCCCGCTCCCAGCTGCGCTTCCCTCCCCCCTCCCCTATATAATGGCGGCCGCGCCAAAGGCAAGCCCATATGAGCACATCCGCAACCCATCCGCGCCCAGTGCCAGGGACCCTGGTTCTTCTACCTCCCACTGCTATGACTTTGCTGCCCTCCTCGCACTCAACCCCGGAAGGAACAACAACTGCCAGCTGTCTACGCTGCACACCACCCACGGCCAGTTCTCCTGCTGACACAGCAGACAATCCTTCACCATCCTCCACACCCCCACGACCACTGCACACACGCCGGACGCCAGCACCACCGAAGCCCT
The DNA here is from genome assembly GCA_963921515.1 of Calotriton arnoldi. NCBI lineage: Eukaryota > Metazoa > Chordata > Amphibia > Caudata > Salamandridae > Calotriton > Calotriton arnoldi. The sequence goes on along the minus strand of CAWUFW010013783.1, from coordinate 246,801 downwards.
GAAGTGCATCCTCCTCAACATGCGCTCCCTGCACAGACATGCTGTAGAGATCTGGGACCTCCTCGACACCCTCTCGCCAGATGTCGCCTTCTTCATGGAAACCTGGACCAACACCTCTTCCACACCCAATATTGCCACTGCCATTCCTGATGGATACAAGATCCAGAGGAAGGACCGCCCCAACTGCACAGGAGGAGGACTCGCCATTGCACACAAGAGCTCCCTCTAACTCTCCACCTCCAAAATGCGCGACTCCCCCTTCACCACCGAACACCTTCACTTCCAGATCCAGCCTAGCCCTAGAACAACGCTTCGTGGCACCCTCACCTACAGCCCCCCCGGGCCTTGTGCTTCATTCACCACTACCATCGCCGACCTCATCACACCCCACACCATTGCCTCCATGGACTACATACTCATCAAAGACCTGAACTTCCACCTCAACAACCTCAGCAACCCCATCTCCACTGCTCTCCTGGACAACCTCACCAACATCAGACTGAAACAGCTCGTCACCACCTCTACCCGCAAGGCAGGACACACCCTTGACCCCATCTTCGCAGGAGGGAACAACATCCGCTTCAGCCACACCACGCAGCCCCTCTGGATGGACCTTCACTGTGTACACTTCTCTTTCAACACTGCCACCACTCACAAACTCACTCCACGCCCACCACAAAGGTCACAGAGGAGAACCTCAACTCCACTCTCATCCATGACCCCCCATACCTCGATCGACGCCAACTTTGCAGAGAAGGAACTACACTGCTGGATCACCAACTGCGCAGACAAGCTCGCACTCCTCCGCAACCCCAACAGACAACCACCCTTGAAGGCCACCTGGTTCACCACCGACCTCCAAGAAGCCAGACGCACCTGCAGACGTCTCAAAAAACGATGAGGAAACAGCAAAACCACTGAAGACCAGAAATCCTACAAGAACGCCATGACAGAATACTACCAACTCTTAAGATCCACCAAAAGAACCTTCATCCGGAACAAAATCCTCACCAACTCCAGCAATTCGAAGGAACTCTTCAGCATCATCCAGCCATTCACCAAACCCCCCAGCGAAGCCACGGATGTCACACCTTCACAGGACCTCTGCAACAAGCTTGACTCCTACTTCCACCTGAAAATCAAGTTCCTCTACGACAACTTCAGCGAACAGACTCCAGAAACCACCCTTCCCCCAGCGATGACAGCCAGCCCACCATTACCACCTGGACCCCGGTCACCACTGAAAATACCACCACAACCATGAGGAGCACTCACTCAGGAGCCCCCACGGACCCCTGCCTGCCGCACATTTTTTACAGAGCCGCCGCAAACATACTGCATGAGCTACGACACACCATTTATGCCACCTTCGAATCCGGCACTTTCCCCGACGACTGGAAATGCGCAGAAGTCAAGCGCCTCCTCAAGAAACCCTCTGCAGACCCGACGGACCTGAAAAACTACCAACCCATCTCTCTTCTTCCCTTCGCAGCCAAAGTCACAAAGAAGATCGTCAACGTCCAGCTGACAAACTTTTTCAAAGAGAACGCCATCCTCGACTCTTCTAAATCCGGATTCCGCAGTAATCACAGCACTGAGACCACCCTCCTCGCCACCACAGAGGACATCCGCACGCTCCTCGACCAAGGCCGCACCGCGGCCCTCATCCTTCTAGATCTCTCCGGAGCCTTTGACACTGTTTCCCACCGCACTCTCGCATCCAGACTCCACGACGCCGGCATACAGGGAATCGCCCTTGACTGGCTCCGCTCCTTCCTCGCTAGCAGAACCCAAAGAATCAGATTCCCGTCTTTCCTCTCCGAACACACAGAGATCAACTGCAGAGAACCCAAGGATCATCGCTCAGTCCCACGCTCTTCAACATCTACATGGCCCCCCTCGCCGCCATCGTCACACAGCATGGACTCAGCATAGTATCCTATGCCGACGACACCCAGCTCATCCTCTCCCTCACGAAGGACCCCGAAGCCACCAGACTCAGCTTCCAGGAAGGAATGAACGACGTCGCAACTTGAATGAGCAGCAACTGCCTGAAGCTCAACTCGGAGAAGACAGAAGTCCTCGTCCTTGGACCCACCCCCTCAGCACAACAACACCTGGTGGCCCACCGCCCTCAGCAACCTGCCTACCCCCACGGACCACACCCAGAACTTCGGCATCATACTCAACTCCTCCCTCACCATGACCCGCCAGATCAACGCCGTTACCTCCACTTGCTTCAACACCCTCTGCATCCTTTGCAAGATCTTCAAGTGGATCCCCCCCGAAGCCAGAAGGACCATCATCCACGTACTCATAACAAGCAGACTGGACTACGGAAAACACTCTCTATGCTGGAATCAACAAATCCCTGCCACGCAAACTCCAGACCATCCAGAACACCGCAGCCAGACTCGTCCTCAGCATCCCACGACATGAGCACATCACCCAACCGCTGCAAGACCTCCACTGGCTCCCCATCGAGAAAAGAGTAACCTTCAAGCTACTCACCCACACCTACAAATCTCTCCACAACACCAGACTTAAATACTTCAACGAAAGAGTCTTCTTCCAAGTACCCAAAAGAAACCTCCACTCCGCCGACCTCGCCCTAGCAGAAACCAAGCGCATCTATAGAACCAGAGCGGCTAAGGCCTGGAACGAGCTCCCGGTCAACATCAGACGCTCCCCTACCCTGCACACCTTCAGGAAAAGTCTCAAGACCTGGCTCTTCGGCTAACTCAGACCTGCACCCCTCCCCCAGCCCCCTGAGACCCTCATGGGTGAGTAGCGCACTTTAAAATTCCCTGATTAATTGATTGAACTTCTAGAGTGGTTCAATTGGAGAACGTACTAAATAGGTGTATGGACACGCTAAAGGCAGAAAGGGTTCAGCATATAATGCAAAATCAAGAGGGTGAAGGCAAGGCCACAGTTAGAGGTGAGGATACAACTAGGTTAGATGGCCAGCAGGGTCACTCAGCAGATACCCTGGGTATAGAAAAGCATTATAAAGAGTGTATGTTGAGAAAAGGCAAAAATACAACAATAGGCAATATATCTATACCATGACATCCTACATCTATAGATACAATGGGAGAAAATAATATGAAGGATGAGGCCCCCGCATAACTAATAATTATCGACCTGACACAACGCACGTGTTACAATCTAGGTATCACCCCCATGGTCCTGCCACCAGCAGTAACTCCATATGTAGTAGTATTAGCAAAAGTCCCTACCATATTAGATAGAAGTAATGAATCCTGGGGTGCCTTGCGGGACAAAGCCCTGCATTGGGTGGGGACTAAAACAGGGCTAACACAGGCTCTCTTCCCTGACATTAAAATGGTAAGAAGAGTGAGTTGGATTGGGAGAAACTGTAAAACTCTACCAGACGATTGTGTTGTACTATCATTTAAACCCCCTCATCTGGTAGAAACGATTATCAAAAGAGCTGGTACTCCTATGGTCTCCAGGTATAGCATTAATTTATTACCGCTAGACTATTTCTATCAGCCGACCCGCAATGTGGAGGCAATAAAGAACAAGGGAACATAATTGAGAGTGGCCTTCAAATGGCTCTGTAGAAACCGCTTTGAAGGATTACCAACGCTAGATGATGTATATTGACTTCCTGCAAAAAACCCTATAAAGACTGGACATAATGGCCATAGAATACACATAAGCACATCATCTATGAAAAGGTCAGATAAAGAACAAGATGCAGGCAACGCACTTGCTATAGCTACTGTAATCATGACACCCCACCCTCTTCATAATGCCAATGGCATCAAAGAGATCAAAGAGATAGATAGTAGGAAAGATGATCAGGGCACTATGCTATTTTGGAATGTTGCAGGCCTACACGCTAAAGCCTCAATACCTGTATGGTCGGATTTTGTTGCCAACTTTAGTATACTCTGCTTTCAAAAAACCTGGGCAGAGGATCCCATTTATATTAATGGGTATAAGGCCTTCCATACTTCTGGCGTATTATCAGTACATGGGAGATCTAAAGGAGGGCTATGTACATACATCTCAAATTACATGAATGGGACCAAGATTAAGTTGTTGATGTCTGAAATTCATTACCAAATCATCACAATTGCAATAGATAAGTACTGTAGTATAGTTTTTTTTTAAATATCTTTATTAACATTTGTATTATCATTACAAAATTAGTTTATATGGTCTTGTGAACATATATGAGGAGCATCAAAGCATAATAAACATAGAGTGAGCAGTTTGGTTACACTGTATACATATATTCTAATCCAATAATAAAAGATAAACGCCCCATTTCCATACATGTTACTGTATCCCATTCCAACCCCCGCAGGTTGTCCTAAATGGTCTATATTGTTTGAGTATTAGGGGCAAACCAGTGTCTGTGTAATCCCCCCTCTAACTCCCCTCCACCCTCAACTACGAACACCCCTCCCCCGCCATATCTGGTATGTTCCCTTCTATTATAACT